>OX940903.1:0-600000 GCA_954871355.1 Cabera pusaria | reverse complement strand
AGCGAGTCTACTTCTAATTGCTTTATAATTATTACGTTACGAAGAATTCTAAAAAAAAGTATACAGAAATCCCAAAATAAACCAAATCATAAAATTCCAAAAGCGGATCAAAACACTTCCACCTTGGAGAACGTTTGTCTTTCGCGGAATTTTAAACATCACTCAAAAAGGTCGAGAACTCTCGAAGGAGTTCGTTTAGAGTTCTTTGAATTTACTCAACGCTTCAAATAAGATCCTTTCCTTGGAGGGTGGCAAGTTAAGGTACAATATCTGCGTGGTACATTTAGTACAGTTAAGGATGATTCTGATCTACTGCCACACAGTCATATATATCTCTGGCATACATTTGTCAGAACCAATTCCTGTTACATTATACTGAATTTGTCAGTGGATATCGTTTCATTAGTTTCCCGATCGGGACACGTCACGGCTACGATACGGTGTAGCACGCATCATATATGTGCTTTATATAAATCATTGTACAAGCATTCCGCTGGGCGCTACACTTTCAGTCACATAATAGGTTAAAAAAAAACAAATCGCACATCAGCAGTCAGTCTGCTAGAACTGCTAGGACTGAAAATACGGAGCAGTAGAGCCACAATCTTTATTTTTCTGCCGTTGTGACTAACATGCATCTACGGATAAGATGCTTCGACAGATACAGGCATTATTATAATAAGGCTGAGCTTGGACCTATTGCGGCACTACAGCAAAAGTATGCACGTAGGTATGTCACATTGTTGCATGTTTGTATTTTTAATTCTAAATCACAAAATTTCCTGACGTACAAAGATACGCCACACAAGTGTGGCTTTATTGGTATGTTTTGTTTTTGCTATTAAATTTACTGTTGTGTTAGTGTTTTGCGCAAA
Organism: Cabera pusaria; assembly: GCA_954871355.1. Classification (NCBI taxonomy): domain Eukaryota; kingdom Metazoa; phylum Arthropoda; class Insecta; order Lepidoptera; family Geometridae; genus Cabera; species Cabera pusaria. The sequence continues at coordinate 599,125 of OX940903.1, read as the reverse complement.
TAAATGCTTTATGCTTCTACTGCTACTTTCCTTAAAAATAATGCCACAAGTTGTAATAGTATGTTTAAGACATCGTTAACTACAGACAACGTAAGAGGCGTCCTTAAAGTCTTCGCTCGAATTTTCGCTTTAGGAAAAGCACTTCAAAATCCTAAAGAGTCAGTAAAGATTAAGCCTATTCAGAATCGAGAGCTCTCATCTCGCTGATCCAAAAACAAGGATTAATCTCCGAAGCCTTTTTATTCGATTTCAATGTACCTATCGAGTTGTATTACCCGTTCACGGCACTCGATTGGAGAATTTTCAATTTAATTTTATTGCTTTGCAATCAAATCAAACATCGTTTGATTGAGTTCTCGGTATTTAGATAATTAACCAATTAACATTAAGATGAAGCTCTAGCTACAGCAAGTGAGACAATAATGAAATAAGCCTTTATATATCATAACATTTTTTTATATCATAGTATTTAATATCAATTGCATCTTCTATGCCCTATCTATACAATTAAGTACTTAGCTACGTAATACTACATATTATTTATTCTGTAACCTAGCTTACTTATAAATGGTTATTTTGCTATCAATGATTTGTTAAGTACTTACGAGTATGTACCTACTTAAACTTATTTAAGTAGTATATATTCTGAAGTATGTATAAAGGCGCTCATGAAAGTGGAAGAAGCGAAGAAGGTATGTCAGGATAATAGCATGTGGAAAGAAGCAGTATCTGCCTACCCTAACGGGAAAATGGCATAATTTTATGCATGTATGTATACTCTCATGTGCACTTACTAAATTAAGCTCTATCAGACAATTCTATTCTAAACACAGTGATCTGATCACACATCTGAAGTTTAAGATTAGCCTTTTACGTCCTTAAATGTATGTCAGATCAGAAGTAATTTTGGACAACCGAATCAAGTTAGTCAAACGTCCAACAATTACCTCACCTACTATTAAGTGACGACGTGGTCTACCCTAAAGATGCGCGCTTTAGAAAGAAGAACCCTAGAACGCCTAGAAGAACATCTTGAAGGGTGCTCGCAGCTGCGTCCAGCCCCGCACTCGTGATCCTGCAGATGGCCTCCGAATTAGGCCGAAACATGCGGCTGTCGCTATATCGACATCGCATAAGTCACGTTAAATTCCTGATCTTAAATCTATAACGATAACTATTCACTCGCGACTTGATGACCCCAAGATTGTACCTTTCGGGAAATAAAAATCTGCTAGGAAATCGATTTTAAAAATAATATATATCTTAAAACACATAACGCCCACAAACATGTCTACCTTGTGTCCTGAAGCACAGAATAATGAATAGTACAACCTGATGCGATTAATATACTTGTTTAGAAGTATTACCGACATTTCCATTAGCGAGCTGCCCCTCTGGTCGACTTGTGACTCGGAATCGTTTTGACAGCCTATTAGCGAATTAATTCGACGGAAGTAACAAAACATTCGCAATTATTGGGTCGTAATCACCCGGCTACGGTAGTGATTACTTATATATCCAAGAAGGCTTCAGTACAGATGGTAGCAGTAGGGTAATCTAAAATGTCATTACGAATGTTACTTAAAAAAATCTAATAAAAACTATTTTATAATTTATGATACGTGTTTTATATAGTCCGTGTTTAGGAAAATCGACATTAAACATTAAAAACGGCCAGCAACGATATTTTTCGTTACTTAGTTATTTTAATCATACACAATGTCAACGTAAAATATATCCAATATACAAATAGTACTGTGGGTGGGTACATCATTTTTGAGAAATACTTTGAGAAAGAAATGAGAGTAGTGGTGTAGTAGGCTTTTGTAGTTCAGGGGTTGCAACATAACGGTGAAGACTGAACATTTCATAATTATATTGTAATACGGGACTTATCGCGCTAAAAACATTTATCTCGACGTTTCGATCAAGTTGCATTGACCGTGGTCACGAGAAGACTGAAGTTGTGGATATCAGCATTGTTATCAGTATTTTTAGGAAAGCAACGCACACAGATGGATATCTAAACGCCTCATCACACCATCATCCCCGACACTTAGGATCTGTAGCCAGGTCTTTGATGGACAGAGCTCATGACCGCTGTGACCCTAAACATCTGGAAGAGGAAATCGCTCATGTTCAGTGTGAGAAGGGGAAGAAGAATACAAGGAAGGAGAAGAGGCCAACCAAGACGCAGATTTAGGAAAGGGACCATTCAAGTTGAAAGGCAGCTTGCATTCATGCCATACGTGAAAGGAGTGACGGACAAGGTCGGAGCTGTGTTACAAAAATACTCTATTAGGACAGTTTTCACCCCTTTATCGAAGGTAGCAGCGCAGATCCGTTCACCGAAATGATGATTCCGTTTCAGACACCTGGTGTGTATAAAGTTGATTATCTTTATCTTTAACTGAAGGTTGTATAGTGTTATAGTGACATCTCTTCCAATTTTCGCATTACACTGAGGCATAAAACAAATGTGTTCTTATCTGAGCACTAGCTTACTGCCGTCTGCCACTTTCAGACAAACATGATATCATCACAAACCGCATCGTCACAACCTCAGGTAACATAATGGTCAAATACTAGTCAGTACTCTTAGTCTTTAAGATAATTTGATATCATCTCTCCATTTATGTAAACAAAAAAAAAAATTGCACACCACGTCAGTATTGGTAGAATGTAAGTTCTATATTCAGCAATAAAAGATTTGATTTTGCTTTTTGCGCAATTAAAGAAAACCTCATCAGCTCTACTGAAGTGTCCATTCTGTTTGTACCTACAGTAACATTCAAGCCGGACCCTACACAATTAATTGACTCCTTCAGCAGGTACCTACTACCGACCCGGTGTAGTATCCGTTATTTCAGCTCCTATCCGGTTATTACCGCGGCATAACGACTAGTCATTAATTATTTGTGTTACATACAGGTATGAAGGCGTAGGTCACCCCAGGGAGTCTGCATGCAATGAATATGAACTTGCTAGATTAGAATTACAAATGAGAATATCAAAATTGCCTTTGCCCTTGCAACTACATTTATAGACCGAACAAAACAATTACAGAAAGAACCGCCTTCTATACACACACAATGGTCTAACCATTCTGTGTTGTCGAGTTATCAGGGAAATCCTCCGCGTATAATTTAACAAATGCGCTATGTGCCGTTAATTATATCAGTGAAACGTAGCGCATTACTTAGAACGATTACCAAGCATTCCAAAACTTGACAAGCAATCCGTACCTTTCATTATTAAAAGCGTATCAGCGGCAATAAGTTGGTCACGGATTCCAAGCGACCCATTCACTTAAAACAAAGCCCTTTTACAAAAAGGCGTAGTCCTAAAATAGACAAGATCATTCTCGAGCCTCAATCAGAATGGGTTGTCCGCAAAAAATTGCTAAAGACCGGGTAACCGGTGAAATACCGATACCACTGAATGACTAAATCGATTGACCAGCCAGCGTGAAAAAAATTCATCGGTGTGGTAGATTTCACTGTTTTCACTCTGCTATTAAATGCCAATTTCTTCAACGCGAAATACTAGAAAGTTAGTCAGAGTAGGTAGTTAGCCGAATGTCACAATTGCTTTTATAGTACTTGGCATTCTCAATCGCTCATGTAGCATCAAAACTGATAATGCCACGTTACGAATAAGTTCTGAAATAACTCTCCTAATTATATCTTAATTAGGGCAAACATTTATTACCCATCTATCCCTATTTTAGCTATGTACCTATGCATAAACTGCGTGAGACAAAACTAAAACGCAAAAGTTATTTAAAAATTTCAACAAGCATGGTAGGCATTAGCGCGAATTAGTGAGTTCTACTAAAGTCGTCAGATCGTGTTGCAAGGCCTCGGTCAAGTACGTAAGAAAGCTACTCGTCGCTCCGTGAAGAACTGTGTTTTTGTGCTGTCTACGTCTAGCCGTGAGGATGCTCCTTGTTTCAGAGGTGACATTCGTTCACGTCTGTGAGTCTAGTCTAGCGTGTCCAATGTTCACCTTCAAATTGGTTATAATCACAGCTTATTACATTTAGTTCTATCCATAGTTGGATTATATTAGGATGGAATTTATTATCTTTTCTATGTTTATACGTAGAAATACAGCTTAATGAATATCTTTGCTTTAAGTGAGCTGGGTGCCAAGAACAGGTAAGTCAAATGTTGATCGTCCGGTAGGTATTTGGTTGATGATCATAATAATAACATATGAAGTCGCAGTCTCACCTGGATATGATTAGCATAGGTACCTGGTAGCTGGTAAACGAAGGGAAGCCTATATCTATCTATATCAGCCAGCTGTTACTATCAATCAATGTTATAACTTTATCATAGAAAAGATAATAATACTACGTATAGAACGGACACTCTGTTCCCCCCACCAATTCCGGGCTTCCTCACCCCGCCACCGACTTGGAGCTGTCGAGGAGCTGCGCTGAGCAAGGACGCCACACGCGTACGACTATAGAACAATTACTACTCACGGAGAGAAGAACATCAACTTCATACATTTATGTTGGGACCAGTAGACACTGGAGGTTGAAATTTACGTAGGTTCTTATTACGTAGGTATTTATTTATACCTACACTTAATTATATTAGTATACCTACCTACATATTCGGATTTTAGAATTCATTTTCATAAATGAAACAACGATATATATATATATATATATATATATACTCGTGCGTAAATAACGCTTAATTTGTAAAATATTTAAAAAAACTTTCACGTTTAAACATTTTTATAACACAGCAATTGGGAACTTGATATAGGTACGTAGTATTTATATTCTCTTTACTTGATGTCGCTCTAACGTGCGAGCAAGACACACGACATTGTTTTGTACAGCTCTGGCTGGCCGCCCAACACAGAATAAAAAATAGTTACTGTGGTGCAGTTTGTTCTATGCAAGACGACTGGACCTGGAGATGATGGTTTACGAAATAGCGACTAATATTTTTAGTGTTAAAAGCTTTTTGGGTAAGTGTACAAAAATATTCATACGGTTAGTACGTAGTACGTATGTACGAAGTAACTATTATATAATCTGTGATACGGTGATTACGGGCGACAACCTTAGACATCACACACACAAATGCACGTATAGAAAAACGACCCGTGTGTAGTGTCTGTGTCGGTGTCACAGTGTCGGTCGTTAAAACGCTAGTTTGTATGGAGATTTAGCGAGTGTCCGGGGTGTGACTTTATATTAGGTAGACAATAAATAAAAATACAATTCAAGAAAATACGTTGTTACGTAATTATTTTTCTTCTACCCTCGTAATTCGGTTCAAGATACATTGTAGATCATTATTATAATAGACCTTTAGGCGACCTGTTAACTCTGAGAACAGGGCTAGGTAGCTAACTTAGCTTTCTTTAATATTGTGATACAAAAATGTAATAAGAAATGTACCTACAGATTTCATTGATATAATCTAGGGTCCATGTATCGTTCACAGTTGGATGAGCACACTAGAGCTAGGTACATAGACAGACCACAATACTAATACGGAGGCTTCAGCGATGCGGTTTAGGAGCGCTGACAGTCCTGCAGAAATGTACGTGTACCTATAGAACCTATAACTATCTAGCTAATGCTGGATCTCTATGCTGGTTACCAGCATGTATTTGAAAAAAGTTTATACTTGATAATACCTTACTTATTGTTAAAGCTATTTCGTTGATGTGTGTTAATGTCTACGAGTCGAGAACCGCCTTGTTCAAATTTATTATTAGTGAACAACATTGTATAACATCCATTCAGTTGGAAAATTAGTAATGTTGATTCTCGATTCGAGCCTGAGAGAGCCAGACAAGCTCGGTCACGGTTGACAAATCAATCCGTCTTTCTTTATTGGTGACATTCGGATAATTCCTTCGGATTTGTTAGCTGAAGACTAATAATGACTCACCTTCGCAAATTTCATAAAGCTACGAGTGGCACTGTCTGTCATTGTATGAGTCGTGAACTTACTCGTAATTGAGGTCGGACGCCGGTTGCCCTGGCAAATTATTTCTCGAGTATCGTCCATTCAAGTGTAAGGAAGGGCGAGAAAACTGTTCGACCTAAATTACTTAGAACCTCGCTTTGTGAATAAATTATGAATCGGAAGCGTCAATTAATGGTTATTAGCTCACTAGCGGCATCCCGCTAAGGCACATATATGCTCCCTGAATATTATGGACCTGATAAACTTTAAAACGGTGTCTTACCATCGGAAATACTGACGGGACGCGAAATCAGAAAGAAACCGCCCGTTGCCCGTATCTCGCGTGAAATTGTAGGGATTTTTATAAATCGACAAATTGAGAAATTGTGTCGTTTCTTTAAGGGGTTTCACGTTAGCTAGCATGGTAGCTGTGGTCAGTGAGGGTTGATCAGCGATCTCGTCTAATAGCTCAGCTCAGGCTGTCACCCGTCGCGTCTCACGGCTGATTGGGATGATTGATCATCTACAACATGTGGTCACTGGTGTGTATATATTTAGACTGCAGCAATCGATGGTGGCTATAGTGATATCAGTTAGATGCCAGAGCCTTGTTTTCCTGAGCATAACAAGATATGGGTTTGGACAAAGAGTTTTCATCTCTAATATATGATAAAATTATTATTGCATAGTATGTCTTATCGCATGCTTAGTGACCCATGTTCTAACTCGCTAAGTATTCGTATTATAAGTAAACTTCAGTGGAACACAAACATCATGTGGTTGGTACACAATACATTTCGCTCCACAGAAAAAGCGCGTGGGAACTAACCCTCGCTTGTTTTCTTTGTATTCAGTTAATGTAATGTTTTCCAACATTTGTACAGTTGTGTAACGTTTCCTTTATTTGTGATCGTTTCACGCTCGCTTATAAAGATAAGAAACAATTTGTTAATTACATCGATAAGTGCTCTAAAATGTTTCAGCGTGTTTATCAGGGTGGTTGGGCACTGACATGTTTTTAGTTTTAAAGTGTTTTAGGTAATTTTTTATCTTCGTGATTTCGTTTGTCGGGATTTCCTTTTCAAGTTTCTTTACGTCTGATCTTCTTTTATCAACTGACAATTTCTTAAGCACATTCGATTTTATTTTTTTAATATTATATAAGCTAGCGTAGTCGTTGTGAAGTGAAGGTGAGAATCCTTTGCCCGAATACTTAGGCATGATCAGATTAGGCATAGGCACTTCTGGGAAAGTTGTTATCGCAACGAGCATCGCTTTGTTTGTATAAAGATTAGTTCTTATGAGTGGAGATTATGTTTCCACATTCGACCGCGAGACTGCGACATAGGAAATCTTAGAAATCAAAATCAATGATTTTGTTCGAGAGCTATAAAATAATGTATAATGCTAGCATATGAACGCTGAGATTTTCAGTGTTTTCACATGAAGTACAACTACAGTGTATGTTTTATAGATCTTCACCATTCAACGAAACGAACTATCACGAACTATCTTTTTAAGCGACTTCCAAAAAGCAGGAGGTTCTCAATTTGTCTGTATATTGTTTTATTTTATGTAAGTACGCGATTACTCCGTCAAATGTGAACCGATTTGAATGATTCTTTTTTTAATCGGTAGGGTACGTTTCCGAGGTGGTCCCATTGTAACTTTATCGACATCTGATTAGTATCTTTAGTGATATGACGATAAAGGTTTCAAACTATCTACTGAAACTGACTCGCGAGGCATGAAAGTCGGTTGTTTTCGTTTTTAAACAAATCTTAATTATTGTTCTGTTCCTAATAGGCACTATATTCGGCAGTATCTTGCGTCTAGTTCTTAGACCGCAAAAAAACTGGATACATTTATCGTCTATTCGCGTGACGAATTCGAATTAGCGATTGATGATCTGACAAAAGCTATTCATCAATCGGGAAGGTAATTATGTGCTAAGTGGTCATGGTTACGAATACAGAGACTTGTCGATGATAACTAGTACTACGTAAGGTGTGAAAGCGTACACACCCTGCTCCGTATTTTTGGCGGATCGTGTTTTATGACGATACGTTATTATTTTTGCTGTTGCCCATTGCTTAAATGGATACGGACGGTGTTCTAAGTTCTATAGAGATGGTACCTATTGTAATAAGAATAACATAATCAATTAAAAAAAATACCTACCTAGGTACGTACATTTTAAAGATGTTTTCTGAAATGGGCTCTTCAAATGTAGTAGCTATGGACAAGATGGTTTTTTAATATCATATAGGCTAGCATTTGACCACTATCAACCTGTTGGTAAGTGATGATGCGGTCGATGATGGTAGCACACTAGGCCTAGAATGGAAGAAATTTTGTGACATCACAGCTGTGAAGATACAAAGCATTTGTTTACTGCACGTACCTACCTAGGTCTTGTTTTCTAGCTAGGTGAATGGACGACTAAAGATTACATATAATATGGCATATTAGTATTTACTACTTTTAAAACCAAAGTTTATGAATGCCATATATCTAGGCACAGTTTAACAATCATAAAAATGGTTTATGTTAGTGCACATAGATGCTTGGATACTTACGTAGACACCTAGAACGTGTAGTTTGGAATGTTTAAGTAGGTAGGTACCAAATACTGACGATGACTATACTTCCAGTGTTTGAACAGTGCATCGTTAAAATAATACAACTCTCTGCTCAAGGTAAAACCACGTCACTTTATGCATCAATTACCACTAAACGTTCACCGGCCTGCGATAAACATCAGCTGTCGTTTTTATGTCCCCATCACAAACATACTTATATTTTTGAATGCATGATTTCAATAATTCATAATATATTTTTTTGTTTACCACAACATAGTCAGTGTCAGTAGAAACTTGACCATTCGGCAAAAAATGGACAAAACAATGTAAAGTGTTGCGATTTGCGAGCGGTGAGCGGTGTTACACCATCAAAACAAACAGCGGGGCCCGGCGCGAGTGACCGCGCGTCGCACGTTCACTCCGCGATCGATAAAAACAATGAAAATAGACGACACACCGCCGACCTCGCGGTGCACGCTACTACACAATAATCACATTACCTTAATTAATTGTCACCAAATATAAAAACATGTTTGATAGCACTGTACGACGTGATATTGGAATCTGATAGTGATCCATCTGACCATCCAACACGATTTCAATTGGTCATAGAATATAATCCCGCCGCCGAATGCTATGGAACTGGAGACTTACCAAGTGCAAGACGGTGTTCACCACCTCCCTGTTGGTCACCTGTCCCACTTCAATCAGCCCGATAAGAACGGCGAATTTCAGGCTATCGTTCGTTGTCATCCTCACCACTTCTTCAGGTCTCTTGATGTCACTATACGGTGGTGATTTTATGTCCACCATGGTTTATTTTGTCACAATTCACTATCACACAAATTTATAATCCACTCGCGATCATGGAATTCAAGAAAACATTATTTTCTTACCTCACATGATAACACACCAAAATCGCATTCTGCCATTTTGGATTTGGTCAGTGTTGCCATTTAATAGTACGGTCAAATTTTACCAATTTTAACCAACGAGTAATTTCTACCATCATCTCGTCGGATAAAGTTACCATTTAGTATAACTAAAAATAATACTTTGTTATATTAGTTTGTAGTAAAAGGGCCAAATTTTATTTTAGAATAGATCTATACCAATATTATAAAGAGAGAACATTTGTATTTTTGTATTGAGTTGGCTCAAAAACTACTGAACCGATTTTTTAAATTATTTTACTAATATATAGAATGGACTGTTGAAATGTAAATAGGCTATATATTATTCCGTTAAAATCATAAGTACATTCGTGGAGACCTATTTTGCAAACCAAGTCGACAAAAAAACTCAGTTTCGTTTCAAAGTCTCCGTTTCGAGATTACCGAAACAGGCTTTTGTCCGTTTATTTGTTCTCGCCTACAGGTCGCATTTATATACCGATTCTGACGAAAATTGGCACACAAATCCCTTGATTTAACAATATAATTCTTGTTTTCGATTAGGGGGAAAATAGAGGAGAAACGAGGGAAGTTTCACTATTTACTCCCAACACCAATTTTAGATTTTGCGAGCAACTTCGGTTCTTCAGTTTTGGCGGGAACGTGGAAAAGTGTGTGTGATCTCATTGTATTTTTTCCTAAAAATTGTGTTCTTCCGCGAGTTAATGTGTAATAAATATGAATTATTAACCATTAAGTGCCGGTGAATGTGTGCTAGTGTAGGGAAACAGCACATGCTATTTGCGTTCTCAGTTCTCACCAAAATTCCACTGAAAATCTTCAGTAAACACCACATCTTTACCTTCAGGTATGACTTAGACTAGACTTTTACTTGAAAACTGACCTGAAACGTGACTTTGACCCATCTCTATGACTAAAGTTCCTAAAAACTTGAAGAATTTCAATACTTGACACTGGCTAAATACACTAATCGTGTGGAGCCATAATAAATTAAAAAAAAAAACTTCGGTTTTTGGCGGGATCGTCATAAAGTGTTTCCTACCATTGAATTGATGTGAATGCGTCTTAAAAATTGCTACCAACCATACGGAGGCAATAAAAAAAACTATTGATAATAAAATCTGGGTATACAGTTTGATGTTGCATCTTCAAATCTATCATCACTATCCAAATTAAATTGCACTACTTGATAGCTAATGAATCAAAAAAATTATGTAAGGACTGCGACACATCACGCGGGGTGGAGAGGGAAGCGCCGCCATTTTGAGATCATTTTCCTGCGTATCGAGATTGCTATTTAGTATAACTTTTGACTTGGAGAAGTTACGACGAATTTGAACGAACAAATTTCAATCGTCGTCTCTCGACTAAAACTATCAATTATAGATAAAACATTAGTGTAATATTGTGACTATCACTAGGTGTTAAAATCTGATAAATCACCAAGTTCGTCTGTCTGTCTGTCTGTCTACCTCAGAAACGCATAGACGCACAGACAGACGGACAACAAAGTGATCCTAAAAGGGTTTCTTTTTGTCTTTTGAGGTACAAAACTCTAAAAAGCTCAATTTTAAAACGGCTGAACAAATTTTCATGAATCAAAACTAAGAACACTCTCATTAGGACAACTATCCAAACAAAAACAACTAAATCACAATTGGTTCATCCGTATGGCCGCTACGATGCCACAGACTGACACACACATACACAGATATCACCACCTTTTTTGCGTCGGGGGAGTAAAAAAACCGGTTCACGCCAGTTACTGATAATTATTACTGCGTGCATAAGGCATGTAATTCGTAATGGGTCTGAGTACTTTCCGTGGTAGTTTTTAGGGTTCCGTAGCCGAATGGCAAAAAACGGAACCCTTATAGATTCGTCATGTCTGTCTGTCTGTCTGTCTGTCCGTCCGTATGTCACAGCCATTTTATTCCGAAACTGTTAGGACTACAGAATTTAAACTTAGTAGGTAGATGTATTCTGTGAACCGCTTTCCGATTTTTATACAAAAGTAAAAAAAATAAAAGTTTAAGGGGGGGCATCCCATACATGAAACTGAAACAAAAAAAAAATTTTTTCTTCAAACCTATACTTGTCCAGACCTATCCATAGACACCCCGTCTATGGATAGGTCTTCAAAAATGACATTGAGGTTCCTAAAATCATTTTTTCTCAAAGTAAATCATTTGAAAGATAGGCGCGTCTAAAGTGGTAAAATGTGTGTCCCCCCCCCCCCCCCTCTAACTTGTAAAGTATGGGAGTAAAAATCTAAAAAAATATATGCTGTAAATCTCAATAAAAACTAACAACGAAAATTGGTTTGAACGAGATACAACCAGCAGTTTTTGAGATATGGCGACCGCAAAGATAACTTTGTTTTTCATACAAACACTATGAAAAACAAAGTTAATATTGAAGTTGCGAAAAATCATAGTTATGGAATACTTAACTGTGTTATGGAACCCTACGAGTGCGAGTCCGACTTGCACTTGGCCAGTTTATTATTTTGATGATACTGTTTTAGTAAAAATACCAACTGTTATACCTTTTTGGAAAGCTTAATAAACTAGGATGTTGTTACACGTTGTTACATTGTATGTCGCATTTTAGCCCTGCAGGAGCAGATATCCTGCCGTGAATACGTCGAATTACCAATTACCCTGTATAGCAAGCTCTTTTATACATATATATTGTATTTTTTTAATATTATACAAGCTAGCGTTTGACCACTATCTCACCTGTTGGTAAGTGATGATGCGGTCGAGGATGGTAGCATGCGTATTTTATTTACTTAAAATGCATTAACGTCCTTCCCATTTCCCAACAACTTTGTAGTATTTTAAGCTATGGCAATGATTCACTTCTTAACATATAAAAATAAAAAAATAAAAAAATATGTATAATAAAATAAAAGTAAATAAAAATTAATAAAAAATGCAAAAAGAAAATTAATAAAAAATCGCTTCTTAATAAAAATTGCAAATAACTTTTTTTTAAGTTTCATTATGGCTTCACACGATTAGTGTATTTAGCCAGTGTCAAGTATTGAAATTCTTTAAGTTTTTATGAATTTTAGTCGTAGAGATGGGTCAAAGTCACATTTCAGGTCAGTTTTCAAGTAAAAGTCTAGTCTAAGTGATACCTTCAGCAAAGATGTGGTGTTTACTGAAGATTTTCAGTGGAATTTTGGTGAGAACGCAAATAGCATGTTTTTCAACATTGTGTTGTGTTCCTTTACTCGCACATATTCACCGGCATTTAATGGTTGATAATCCACATTTATTACACATTAACACGCGGAAGAACACAAATTTTAGAAAAAAATATACAATGAGATCACACACATTTTCCACGTTCCCGCCAAAACGGACAATAACTTTTATCTCCAGTTATGACAACCGTAACCGTACGCTATGCAAATTAATGCTGTCAGCCGTCATTCTATAAATCTAATAATTATAATCAGCTACTTACTATATTACTACCCGGGTATTTCATCGCTGTTGAAAATGTACTTCTATCGTCCATATTGAAAATACTGTTTTTGTTGGGTGATCTAAAAATATTACAATATTCTATGATTCATTTGATAATTATTAGTATTTGTCATTGTGTTGTTGTGTTGTGTCTATTGTAACATGAAGGTGGCTATGAGTGTAGAAAAGAGGAAGTGTTATCGACAAGTTGCTCACTTCATAACAATAGTTCAATCAGTCAAAAAGTAAACATGGCGGCGATTGACGTTGAGCCACCTAAAGTGAGTTTCTGAATGGAAATTATTTTCAATTCACTTAAATAAAACGACTTTTGCTAATCTAAACACGAGTCATTTGATTTACTTAATGTTCGTAGATATCCCAGCTTATATATGTGCCTATTTTGATCAGTGCAGTAATCCCAAAGGGCGTTGTTTTCTCTATTCTTGATCGGGAATTTGTTTCGAAAATGTTTTATTTACTGTGGATAACGAAACGATAACGTAAATAGACCATTCCTGAGCACCGGCGCCGGAATATAAACAGTAAACATTAACCAGACATCGTCGGTAATTGGTCTAATTGGAGGTTTTAGTGAGTGTTGTTCAGTCCCGACGACTGAACCGTATTAATACCAAGTTCTGAGTTTCGTGTGTGTTTTAGATGGAAGCTCTGATGCGCACGCTAAAGCTGTCGGGCCACGTCGGTTTCGACAGCCTCCCGGACCAGTTGGTGAACAAAAGCGTGCAGAATGGATTCGTTTTCAACATCTTGTGCATCGGTAAGTACATAGTATCGTAACGAGGTATGATTCATTCATCGGGAGCGCTAGTTAATCACCCGCGGCTTATCTGCTCGCTTTGGTCGTAGACGCGTTGGATGCACCTACTCAATATGTGGGTTTAATTAAATTACATTGAAGCTTAGCTACCAGGTAAAATGTAGTATTTCATTGCCAAATTGATAATAATAAACCTGCATTGATATTGCATTACTCATTGCTGGACAAGAGCCTACTCAGAACTTACATGTTTATTTAAATGAAAAGTAAATGAAACCTTAACTTTGTTTGAATCTGGAACCTTTATCATCTGTTTCTCAAGTTGGTTAACCTAATGATTAACCCTTCAAAGTAAATCCGGTGATTGACTGAGTATTTGTATTATGATGCATACTCAGTACATGTTTTTGAGAATATTGAGTGAATGAATTATTTAGACCCTTTAATACATGGCCAAAAAATTTATAAATATTTGGAAATTAGCAACCCTTGGTGAAATGTATGTGCATCTTGAATATATATGGAATGATTAATTGAAGGTGAAACTTTCAGGAGAGACAGGTCTGGGCAAGTCTACGCTAATGGACTCCCTGTTCAACACCAACTTTGAGTCGGTAGCGAGTCCTCACAACCTGCCCACCGTCAAGCTAAAGGCCCACACGTACGAGCTTCAGGAGAGCAATGTTAGACTGAAGGTAATTATTATAACAAGCCAACCCACCAAATATTTAAACATTAGAATTAATAAAGTTAATCAATTACAATATTTGCGTCAAATCGTAAATTCTAATAACTGGGCCCCCACAGATTTAGGTTGTTAATATTGCCATGCAAAGGAAATAGATTGCCATCCCTGGGACTAGGCTATCGTGACATTTGAAAACAAGTTAAGATCAAAATGATGACTACAATGGTTACATTGTGGGAGGGCATTTTGAAACACTCTATGTAATATTGTATGTATCTTAAGGCCTGTACTACTTAAGGCCATATGCCAGTATGCTTGATATAATTTATATAGTATGATTTTTTCAAAAAAATGTATTTTACAAAGGTTTTACATTTTCTCATAGACAATTGATCAATCAATATCTTTGGGTAGTTTATTATAAAAACATGTATTGAATTTATTAATATTGGCACATATATACATCCCCTTAAATGAACCACCAAGTTTCTGAAATTTTTATCATTATCTTCTATTTTTATGTGTTTTATTTAAATTATTGTTTAAGGCCTTTATCAAAATCATTAAGATTTTTGCGTACATAAACACCAATATTATAAATGCAAAAGTCAGTTTGTATCCTTTTTTTTGGGACGTCTTCACGGTCAAACAGCTGGACCAATATAACTGAAATTTTGCACAGGGATAGGCAGTATTATGGATTAAGCTATAGGATTCTTCTTAATGCGGGCGAAGCCGGGTGCACATCAAGTTCAACATATTTTTATAAATATATTGCCATGCCTCTTTAAGAATGTTACCAAATTAGTTAATTAACAAATATTGGTAGGTATAAAAGGAAGTGCATAGAAAGCTACACGTTTGAAGGCAAACTTCCCTTCACATTGAAATATTGACAATTTAGATTTACACTTACGTAACCGTTGCATTCAGACCGTGACACTAAGTAAATTTTACCTCAGTGCGCCTTAAGAGGTTTAACTTTAACACGATGTATACGTTATTTGTCAGCTTACAATATGCGACACGGTTGGTTACGGAGATCAAGTGAACAAGGAGGACAGTTTCAAGGCAGTGGTGGACTACATCGACGCACAGTTTGAGGCGTACCTACAAGAAGAGCTGAAGATCAAGCGATCCTTGCCGGCCTACCACGACAGTCGGCTGCATGTCTGTCTGTACTTCATCTGTCCAACTGGTATGCTTCTTTTAAATTTAATACTATGCTGGCGGACTCATAAACTGCATCATAATTCAGGATTACTTTCGAATTAATTGAATGGTCCTTTCCAGTATACAAACATACACATAAGGATATGATACTGTGCTGTTATGAAGTTAACGAACCAAACTATAGGTTTAAATATAAATTTGTATAAAAAGCTGGAATACTTGGTTAAAATGTTTATTTTAAATGGTGTCTTAAACATTGATGTAGTCTATGAGTCTGTCAGTGTAGGTTACCCAGGTGTTGAACTGTTACTGTTGTTTTCATGATCATAAGTGCTCTTCAAACATTTTCCATAGCTCCTAAAGCTAAAATTATTTTATCTACTCTGTCACTTTCGGAACTGATTGTATATTTCTTTTAGGCTGTGTAGTAGTGTGTGTAGTAGGAGTGTTTGACCACAATCTTGCTAGGTGGTAAGTGATGATATTGCTGAAGATGGTGAACATGCTAGAACTAGAATACTCTGACTCCCACGGGCTGTGTGCTGCCAGTATACTGTGAGGTTATGGTTTTCTCCATGATTCTCTTTGAAGTTATTCTTTGGTAGCAAGTCAGGCGGAATGATATACATAATATGCCACCTGTCATGTGTGGTTATTCGATATAATATATATCAATATCAGACATATCCAATATGCACAAATTTGGATATGTCAGCCATATAAGAGTGCATGAATAAACTGGACAAGATCTTAATAATTTGCCTTTTTCGAAAATGTAGTCATTACGATAGATATTTGTTAGGACATCATCATCAATTATCATAGATATTTTTACTAGTGCAGTCTAAACTGGTAACAACGAGGTAAAATTGTTAGTGTAAATTGTAAGCAAATATGGTTTATAACATTCTACCCTACGCTTTTTATTTTTTTTTAATATCTTATAGGTTAGCGTTTGACCACTATCTCACCTGTTGGTAAGTGATGATGCGGTCGAAGATGGTAAGCACGCTAGGCCTAGAATGGGAACTGGCTCTCAAGGATAGCTGCCGAAACACATTAGATGTTTGGTGACAGATTTTCTAACTTGAGGGTGGTAGCTGGCCAGGCGGACACTAGATAGTGTCCTACCACCATGAGGGGTTGTTGGTTTCTTATCGATGTTTTTACTTCACCGGAGGGCCACTGAAAAGCGCACATACATTTTTCGATAAAAATATCCATTGGTGTACGGCGGTTTGAACGCGGTACCTCTGGCATCAAAGCCAACCGTTCTCCCGATTACGCCACCGGACCCTCGAATAAGTCAGAAAATGTAACTGCGTTAAAAAAATTACTCAACAAAAGTCGTGTCCAAGCAGGCAGGGTTAAAAGTCGTGTCCAGCGCGTCATTCAAGAATCAAAGAATCAAAGCATTTATTCAGTATGTAGGCAGTATAAATATACGCACATATACACGTCAAAATCATAAATCATAAAATAAATCATAACCAATTATCAAGTAAACATAGCAAAAGCAGAATTTAACGCTTTGAATTAGAAATAAAAAGTAATGAACCATTCAGCTGTCATCCAATCGTTTACGTCAGAATATTAAAAAAAAATTAAAGTAGGTTAAAACCAACCATACATGTAAGTGTGTGTTTCAGTACTTCAGACAATTTTTATATAAAAAAAATAAAAAAGTGAAATAGTGAAACACAACATAGAGAAACGCATACCGATCACAGTACATATCATGATCCAAATGGAACTGATAGTCCGTCTGTCAGCTGCATAATATTGTTTAAATAAAAATAAAAATGGCAAGCCTAGAAAGAAAATCTGCGGACAAAAGGGGAAAACTGAATGGCTGTTGAATCTACCGGTGTTTCGGAAATACTCCCATCAGAGAAGAAACACCAAGAAACTCTATGGGGCTTGTCTTGTCATTTTATCTTTTTTTTTAAAAATTAATTGTACATGTCAGCTTTAAAATTTTAACAATATATTATTAATTATAATACAATTTATATTTGTTCTTGGAACTTGGGGCATTCAGGCCATGCATTTTTGTCATCCATATAGTCACCTATTGTATAGTATGATTTTTTCATCAAATTGGATTTTACATAGATTTTAAATTTGCTCATAGGCAATTGATCAATATCTTTAGGTAGCTTATTGTAAAAGCGTACACAGTTCCCCATGAATGAACCACTAACTTTCTGCAGTCTGAAATTAGGTATAATTAATCTATTTTTATGTCTTGTATTAAAATTATGTACATCAGACCTTTTCTTATAATCATTTATATTCTTGCGTATGAACAAAATATTTTCATAAATGTATTGACATGCCACTGTTAGAATTTTAATTTCCTTAAATTTTTCACGAAGTGAATCTCGCGACCTCATACTATATATAGAGCGAATAGCTCGTTTCTGCAAAACAAATATTGATTGGATTTCAGCGGCTTTCCCCCACAATAAAATGCCATAAGACATTATACTGTGGAAGTAGCTGAAATAAACCAATCTTGCAGTGGCTTCGTCCGTTAAAAATCTAATTTTACGTACTGCGTATGCAGCGGAGCTTAACCTACCTGCTAGAACCGATATTTGAGAACCCCATTGAAGCTTTGAATCCAGGGTGATGCCCAAGAATGTTGTGGATTCAACAAGTTCTAATGGTTCATCATTTATTAATATACTTCTATTTAGGATACCCTTTTTTACATTTGGTAGAGAGAAATTAATACATTTAGTTTTTTTTGCGTTTAACAATAAGTTATTGGTTGTAAACCAATTCAGAACCTGTGTTATTGATTTGTTTACATCGTCAAAGTTAGGTGTAGTCCTATCTATTTTGAATATCAAGGAAGTATCATCTGCGAACAAAACAATATCACATAGGTTCTGTACGAATGACGGTAAATCATTGATATAAACTAGAAATAAAAAAGGTCCTAGGATCGATCCCTGCGGGACTCCCATTTTTATGAGGGATCCAGATGACCTGACGCCATTGACTTCAACCATCTGTGTTCTGTTACAGAGGTATGATGATACCAGATCAAGTGCCTTACCTTCAACACCGTAGTATTTTAATTTGTAAATTAGTGTTTCATGACAGACACAATCAAATGCTTTTGATAGTTCACAGAACACGCCAATAGCATCTTGTGCTTTCTCCCATGCATCAAATATATGTTTAAGAAGACCTATTCCTGCATCAGTAGTAGAACGCCCTTTAGTAAATCCAAATTGTTTGCTATTTAAAAGATCATTCATGTTAAAATGTGTTAAAAGCTGGTCTAATATTACTTTTTCAAAAATTTTACTCAATGCCGGTAGTATAGAGATTGGTCTATAGTTAGATGGATCATTTTTGTTTACTGATTTGAATAAAGGAATCAATTTACTTTTTTTCATCAAATCCGGGAAAGTTAGTCGGAAATATGTCTTGTTTGACTCAACTGTCATAACAGACATTGCAGCATATGCCCGAACCAATCCCTGCTTTCGTTCCGAATTGAAATCAATCACCAAGCCAATAATTTGTGACTTCGTCGGAAGTGATTCTTATTTTGAATCTACGTCGTTTTGGCTTGACACTTTTTGTGTGAAATTTGTTCTGAATTAGACTTCCTGACTTATTATTTATTAGTAGATTCTACCTGTCTCATAGAGAAAGTATATATATGTAGAGACAACATTAGCGTATGCGAATGAAATAGCTATAGAGATATAACCCGACTAAAACGATGAACACGTGATACACTTGCCAGCTATAAGATAAAATGAACAACGTAATTTGGTCAGGTTATACATGACCGCGGGTGAGAGCCAATGGGTGCACTAGAAACTGGCTCCATACATTGCTGGAGCCAGTTTAATCGCATACGCAGGTAAAGGATAATAAAATGTTGTTCATCTCGCTCTCTCATACCAGTGATTGTATAGTTTTATCCTTCTCATATTATTATTGTTATTTAAATGCCACATCCGCTTAATATTCCATCCACGACCTGTCTACTTTATTTGTCATTAGTCACAGGGTAGCGAATGACCACTATCTTACCTGTTAGTAAGTGATGATGTGGTCGAGGATGGTACCTAGTACGCCAGACTTAGCCAGCTGTCAGAAATACTTAGTGTCGACACATTTTACAACTTTAGGTTGGGAGCAATTCCTTGGATAACTTTTAATTTGGACACCTTTTGATTCAAGAAATCCATAATTTTTTATGTATAATATATGCTTGAACCAGTTACTACACATACAAATAGTTACTATTTGTATGTGTAGGTTATTGCTCATTTAATTAAGGAAAACGCTAATACGGAAAACACAGGAGATATTTTATCAAATTCCACATTTATACAAACTTTCAGTTGAAGAAATCTATCCATTGAAACTGAGAGTGAAATAGTCTTCGTAATAATACAAATACTGTTGTTCCACTATAAGTAGTTAAATTCCCAGAATTGATAAAACGGGTTAGCAATAACTTTACTTTCACTGGTATTTGGACTAGGGCGGCAGCAATGCGCAGCGGTGTGAAACCGCGTCCTTGACTTTACACCTCATTAGTATGCTAAGTACGGCTTTGTAATCGGGGCGCATGTTGCCCTGGTAGTTTATATTACAAGCCCGTAGAGGGTAACGGAACTGTGATTTCTTTAGCCAAATATACTTAAGAATGTTTTGGTGACTTAATTATTTTTGTAATAAACAATATGAATGAACTGCACAATATCTGTTATAATTGCTATAAGACCTACTATACCATCGTAACCCTTTTTAACTGCAACAAATAACATGTTTCTGAATGCTGTTGACAAATTCACTCTGCTCAACTCCCTTCTAAGTTTATTATGGGACTTACATTTCCATTATTTTATGGAGCTTCTCGGCACCGTCAAAAAGCTCCTCCATATCTTACAGACTTGGAAGTCTGGCAACTGCCGGTTTAACCGTGGCTTCTTGTCTCGTACCTAATGTTCTATCCGCCACGATCTTTCCCTTGAGCTTTAATGGAGGCTTTTAAAAAGGGTCAAGGGTATCCATAAATTCCTTGAAAGTCAGCAAGCATCAGCGCCCGTGGCGTTGCAGATGTTCATATGCGATGATGACCGCTTAACATCGGGCGGGCCCACAGTGTGTTTGACAACTAATTATAAAAATATATTAACTAATAAAGAACAAATTATGTGACTAAGAAATTGAAATTGAAGAATTTTGAGGGCCCGGTGGTGTAAGTGCGAGAACGGATTTTTCTGCCGTGCACCAATGGATTTTTCTATCGAAAAATGAATGTGCGCTTTTCACAGTTGCGCTCCGATGAAGGAAAAGCATCGTTAAGAAACCAACAACCCCTGCCTGGTGGTAGGACACTATCTAGTGTCCGCCTGGCCAACTACCACTCTCAAGTTAGAATATCTGTCTCCAAACATCTAATGTGTTCCGGCAGCTATCCTTGAGAGCCAATGCCCATTCTAGGCCTAGCGTGCTTACCATCTTCGACCGCATCATCACTTACCAATATGTGAGATGTTGGATTTATTTATCAAAATAAATAGAAATATGTTTCCCCGCTGGATACATATGGGATTCTTATATATAAAAGGGTATTTTAAGTACAGGCAAACGCATCAACACGTTCCTACTAACATGTGTTCACAGGCGACGGTGACCGCTCGCGATGCCGCTTGCCTACAGGCAGACCAAAAATCAGTATCAGTAGTGATTTAATAAAAAAACAGAATTATCTGTCATTGCAAAAATGCATTCGACATTGCATCACAATAAAGTGAAATCATAGCCGAGTACATGCCTGTTTCTAATAAAAACATGGATTATAGGCTGTAGTCGTAACTCGCGTATATTTCATGTTTGCTTTATGAATAAACAATATTTAGCTAGTGGATTCGGGCCACTTGTCACGGATCAAATACAAAGCAAGTATCCGCTACTGTGTGTGTAATTATATTATAACGACACGATAGCCATTGTTTGACATTCCTCGCAGTGTTCAGCGATAAGTAGACAAGTGCATTGAACACACTTAGAGCATTCACTATAAACATGTCATAGTACAATAAACAATGCATATATATCAATTAGTTAATGTTTGCTTGGAAATTAGAGCTTAAAAGCTAAGTCATTTAAATAATGACTAAGCTAAAGTCGTATAGAATCAAGTAATTGCGTTCACATGCCTGTGAATCCGGTTCTACTCATTCGTGGCTTATAAAACGGCTTTATTTTCAAAAATATTTTTTTAGTGCTCAACCATTGTCCAGTTCCTGAGAACTCTATTAGAAACTGATCTGGCAGATTTCTGACAACTTTTTTGAGGCGTCTTAAGGGGGTATTCTGGTCTAGAAGCCTAAATTTTAGGCATTTTTCAAACTAACATAAAAAAAAAATGAAAAATATTTTTACGATAGGTTTTTTTATATGATGTTTATTGACGTTTCAAGAATGTAAAAAAAAATTGAAAAAAAAAATATGACAAATTGGACAAATCACAGGCCGGTGAAGTGGGGGCTACAAAAAAAACGGTGCACCCTGGTTGACATGATTCCAGCTCTTGTAGTGATCTGAAACAAAAAAATTTGAAAAATTCTCAATCTATAAAGATGTCGCTATTGCGTTGAATACAGCCAAAAAAAAAAAAATAAAAATTCACAAAATGGCGTCGACATGAAATATCAAATTTTTTTACCCCTTTTTTTGACCTTTTTGAATTTTTTAAAAATACTCCAGATTGACATTTTTTAAAATCCATAGCAGACGCGATAGAGAGATATATAAAGAAGATTCCCACCAAATTTCAAAAGAATCGGTTCGCTATAACTTAAGATATCATGTCAACCACTTCAAAAAAAGTAGTTTCGAGAAAAACGCGTTTAAAGTTTGAGAGCGACGATCGGCCGGCTTAGATGCTGCGTCACAAAATCCACTGTATCTTTGAAAATTATTCGAATTTTGAAAAATCCATTTAAGGACATATTTTTAAGGGTCTAAACTTTGAAAATATGCAAAAAAAAAAATCGATTTTTTCGAATTTCTAGACCAGAATACCCCCTTAAGTGGGTTATAGCACTTATAGCCTGGGTGGGTGGTTGTTTCCAGTGTAGAAACCGCGGTTATAAAGTTCGTGTACTTAGTCGGCTCGGCATATGTAGGATAGGATCCCGTCATACAACGACCTTCACCGAGCTGGTTAATGGATCAAACACATTTTTTATGTAATTTAATATATCAAAAAATATATTGCATATGGGTTGCCTAGCAAACTTCAGTCCAGGATATTTTTAATCAATATTTTTTAAATATAATTCCCCGGTTTGGTTAATAGATACATTCTATACCAATCGAAAGTATGCAGCCCATAGTATATGAAAAAGTTAGGTTGCCTATTTTTTTCCTATCGCAACCCCTGGGTTGCCAGGTATGAACCCGATACTAGTAATTAGCACCGGTCTGGTTAATGAATGAAACTTAAATAAAAATAAAGTTTATTTCATTACGAACACGGTGATATAGGGTTGCCTGCGAAAAATCAGTCCTGAATACTGGTTGCCGAATTTTAAAAGATTACATTTTGCTCCGAGTGAATGTGTGCGACTGAGAGATCCTTACCGACCATCCCATGGGCTAGAAGAGGACTCGCCAGTGAGTGGCGAGCCGGCGGGAAGAATGGAAGATTTGAAACATATTTGATAACTGACGAACTTGCGCGGTAGTTTTAAGAGCGAACGTGCACTTTTCCATACAAATGTATTCCCCCGTTTCTCGTTTCCTCCCTGGAAATCGCTTCTAGAGCAAAATTTGTTTCTACAAAATATCAAGGTCTGCTGTAGCTACTGTAGCCCCTATCATTTGCTTTTTTTAACCAACCAATTGTAAATAGAAATATGACCGTTCAAAAATCTTTGTAGTAGAGTAGATAAAAAGGCTTATATGTATTTTTGCAATTGGTTGGTCAAAAAAAGGAAATGGTAGGGGCGTAGCTACAGTACACCTTGATATTTTGTGGAAACAAATTTTGCTCTAGAAGCATTTTCCAGGAAGAAAACGGGGGAATACATTTGTATGGAAAGGTGCACCCCGCGTTCCCTCGACCGCGACCTTTAAGCTTGCACGTCTACCACCCAATATAACTATCTGAAGCGAAGCCAGGGACCATTGAAACTCGCCGTGAGTGTTCATATGAGTGATGTTTTATCATTAGATTGACTCATTTATTTCTGGTAACGATGACTTACAAAATACAAAATCAAGAATAACAATATTTGGATGACTGTTACCAGATTTTAGATTTATATATAGTAAGTTTAAACCTTGATTATAAAAGTACCGACTATTAAACAAGTACCCTAGGTCGAGACAGTCGACATCAAATAGTAGTGAGTATAATAGTCGGCAACTTTATAATCATGTTACCATATTCCCGCCGAACGATGTTTAAATAAATACTGATACATTAATTACATTACTCAGTGCACACAGATTTCCATCGAATGCTCGTGACGGTGGGGTATAAGATGGAATGGTGCTGGTCTAGAAATAGGATGCGGTAACAAGACGAGGCGCTGGAATATTAAATTTCTAACCGACTATCTAGCTCAGAGGTTCCCAAATTTTTTTCCCCGTAGACCACTTTGGAAAATGTTGTATATGTTGTGTTTGTTGTATTGTTTTATTTAATGTTTGACGTAAACGTTGCAGGGCACGGCCTGAAGTCCATCGACCTGGTGTGCATGAAGAAGCTGGACACGAAGGTCAACATCATCCCCATCATCGCGAAGGCTGACACCATCTCCAAGACTGAGCTGCAGAAGTTCAAGGTACTGACTTATTTTAGCATCATCATCATTAGTATCAGCTTGATCTAGTCCACTGCTCATATACTTACATCTTGTACTGTTACTGTTACCTTATCATAAAATGCCACTAGCTTGTTTGCCACTCTATATTATTTAAACATTTTTTCTATATGTACATGTTATAGGCTAGCGTTTGGCCACTATCTACTATGTGGTCGAAGATTTTGAACGCGCTAGGTCTAGAATACTCTTAACTCTCAAGAGTTGTTTCTACCGGAACACCGTAATCAAATCAAATCAAAGCATTCATTCAGCATGTAGGCAGTATTAATATACGCACATATACACGTCAACATCATAAAATAAATCATAATCAATTATCAAGTAAACATAGCAAAATAATAATTTAACACATCGAATTAAAAAAACCAAAGCAATGAACCATTCAGCTGTCATCCAATCTTTGACGTCAGACTATTATATAAAATACTATCTGGCCCGGCGAACTTCGTACCACCTAACAGACAACGAATGTCGTGTTACCTTTTAGATGAACTTAATTTAGGTTTTATGAACGTAATACAATTAATTCAAAAGATATATTAAGTTTAGTGATGTATTATGGCACTTTGATTATCAAGTAAATAATCAAAGTTATGGCAATATATAAATAGAATAAAAATACAACAATCAAGTACTTGAACCGCGTGTCAGCAAGACATGATGCAATGAAACAATGTTATTATTGTTATAGATAAGTTATTAACTTGAAATTAGTTCGATTGAGTTTAATTATATAATCATATAATAATATATAATAAAAAAATATAATCAGTATTTAATTTTAATTCTGATAAGTATAGGTACTTACTTCATGAATAACTGTCTAATATTATTTTGCCTTATGGATAAGACTGTAAACATACGGCATTCATAACCTGGCTATCACATTCTTGCATATCTCTGCATTTACCTACATTCTGACGAAATATAAAATTGTTTATTATTGTCTTGATTGCTTGTAAGCTAAGCATACATTTTTTTATGTTTCATTATGGCTCTACTCAATTAGTGTATTTGGCCAGTGTCAAATTAAAACTCTTCAAGTTTTTATCAATTTTGGTCGTAGAGATGAGTTACAGTCATATTTCAGCTCAGTTTTCAAGTAAAAGTCTAGTCTAAGTCATACCTTCAGTAAAAATGTGGTTTTTACTGAAGATTTTCAGTGGAAATTTGGTGAGAACGCAAATAGCATGTTTTTCAACATTCTGCTGTTTCCCTACACTCGCACATATTTACCGGCACTTAATGCTTAATAATCCACATTTATTACACATTAACTCGCGTAAGAACACCAGTTTCAGGAAAAAATACAATGAGATCACACACACTTTTCCACGTTCCCGCCAAAAACTCGTAATCATACGTTTCTGAACGTACGCATATTTGACAATCAATAAATATGTCATAAAATTGTCATCACTGACACTATTTAAAATGTATAAAAATGTTAATTTTTTAAATGTACATGACTTGAAATCACAAAACTTGCAGAATTTTTGTACTTGACACTGGCTAAATACACTAATCGTGTGGAGCGATGACCCTTATTAATGTGCGGTTTACCGTATCGACGGGATAAACAATTGAACATCAAATAATTGGCAGTTTTTTAGCCCAGGAACATTTTGGCAAAATAATTTGTCTTATATATTTTTTTAGGTCAATTATTCATTGTTTTTAATACTTATTATCCTATTCCTGACAAAGACTATTCCATAAATACAAAAATCATATAAATTGGTCCAGCCGTTCTTGAGTTATAAGTGTAGTAACTAACACGACTTTCTTTTATATATATAGATTATACAAGTAAGGTTATGAAGGCAGATTTTTCCTTGATGGTGATTAGCTATAGCAAGTCAGGCGAAACATCGATATAACATGCTGTTACCACCTGTGGAATATATATCTGAAGTTCATTAATGTCCCCAGACGAAAATAATGCAAGAGCTTCAATCGAACGGCGTGGAGATCTACTCGTTCCCGGTAGACGACGAGTCTGTGTCGGAGGTGAACGGCTCCATGAACTCTCACATACCGTTCGCGGTGGTCGGCAGCACGGACTTCGTCAAGATCGGGAACAAGACTGTGCGCGCAAGACAGTACCCGTGGGGGACCGTGCAGGGTGAGCATGCTCTTCTTTATATGTGGTGTGCCAGCCGGCAGAGGCTGACCTAGGCGAATGAGTATCCCTTAGTTAAGTTTTCATCGTAAACGCTTTTGACAGCTCTCACATAGTTTTCGACTTCTTCTGGCTCTCTGATTGGTCTAAATTTAGTGAAGTGTAGTAACCACTACAGGCGCTGTACTGTTTTTCATACAAAATTTGTTCGATATACGGTATCGAGTTTGGTATTAAAACTTGTACTAAGGGTACAGATCGGAGACGTTTTAAAACGTTTCCGATCTGGTCGCAGTTGATGGCAGCCAGATTGTTGGACGAGTTATGATAATATTCTGAATAGTATTTACGCTCCGTGGGTTATTGTGGCATATCAGGTGAGTTGTCAGACTGTACTAGTACTGGTACAATACGCTGGCACTCGGCGAACTCTTTGGGTAGATCAAAGTCTACAGTAATGGCCAGAAGCTAGTTCTTCTGCCAAAACATCGCTTGCCTTCCACTATCATGGCAAAGGATATGTGTCGTCTATTGATATGACACACATAATGTATGATAACACTAGCTGTGCCCCATGGCTTCGTCAGCATCAAAAAATATCCTATTACCTATTTTATTCATATCAACTACACCTGTGCAAACTTTAAGCCAAATCGGTCCAGCGGTTTGACCGCGAAGAGTAACAAACAAACAAATATACAAATTGACCTACTCATTTATGATGCACTAGATAGATAGATAGAAACACTTTATTGGACACCTTATTAAACATACAGAGTAATTACTTAACAACTAATTATAATAGTGTAACAATAGGCGGAGCACTAGCTGTGTCCCGCGGCTTCGCTCGCGTTAAAAATGTATCTATAGCCTAATCCACAGTACTGGCTATCCTTGTGCAAAATTTCAGCTAAATCGGTCCAGTCGTCTGACCATGAAGAAGTCCCAAACGAACTACAACATACAACAAAATACAAACTTACTTTCGCATTTATAATATTGTTGTTGATACATGAAATCACGCCTTTTTCCGTTAGTGTAGGCAGAGACTACTTCTTTTCGCATGCTAAAATTCTGACAATCCTCTTTCGCTTCTTCCACTTAATGAGCGTCTTTATACATGCTCGCCGATTATAGGTACTTTTGACTTTGCCTTTCTTTAAAAAGTCTCTGATCTGGTCGTGATACGTGCGCCCAGGTCGGCCTCTACCAGTTGACCCATTCACACTCGTCTCATAAATTTGTTTAATCAATCGATCTTCATCCATCTTCTCTAGATGATCTTTCTCTATCTTTGTCACCACATCTTCTACCACACCGCAACATTCCCTTATCACGCTGTTCTCCACCTTATCCATCAGAGTCACTCCAATCATACTTCTCAAACTTCTCATTTCTGTAGCATTAATTTTACTTTCATGCTTCTTCTGCCATACCCACCGTTCACTACCATACATGAGTGTGGGAACACTCCTCTATGTACAGCCAGTCGTGCTTATTAGTCACATTCTGTCTGTCCATAAAGTAATGCAGTGCCCTCAACTCAGTTCCCTGCCAAAACTCTTCGCTCGTATCACGTTCATACTTACCATCCCTCGTAAACTCTCTCTCTCTCTCTCTCTCCTTTAATCGTAACTGTAGAACTTGTCATTCTTTCATTTGTAACTGACTTTCTAATAAGTTATTTTTCAAAAAAAATGGAACCGACTTCATAACCACAAAGGCACTCAAAAGCGAAAAATAATTTACTTAAAATTATTATAAGCGTTACCCACTTCTCTATTTGAAGTCGGTGCCAGCCAAGTCTAATAGGTAGTAGATAGATAATACCTACATGTATCTACCTACTTACTACTACTACATACATAGTATCTATCTAATATCCAATAGACTTGGCTGGCACCGACTTCAAATAGAGAAGTGGATAACGCTTATAATAATTTTAAGTAAATTATTTTTCGCTTTTGAGTGCCTTTTTGTGGTTATGAAGTCGGTTTCCTTTTTTTTGAAAAATAACTTATTTTACCCTTTTTAGTGCAAAAAATTTTTAATGAAATTACATGTATCTATTAAATTTCGTGTCTGGGCCGTTATACACTGACGGATATATACTTTTTGAAAATTTCAAGTATGTACCTATAACGGTTAAGAAGATACAGATCTGTAAAGTGCGCACATATAGACACACGGACGGACGGACGGACGGACGAACAGACAACAAAGTCTCAGAAAGTGTTCATTTGGTAGCCTTTGGGTTCGGAACCCTAAAAAAAATTGACTTTAAATGCCGCGCTAAAGTGAAAATATTCACTAGTAATAATGATGTCATTAAGGTATCAAAGGACAATGTCCAAAATGGCCCTGTACAATTAAAGCATCTGACACACACGATAATTAATTGTCTATTTTATTACAATAATTCCAAATACTTTTATAACACGGACTAGTTGTATTCCAAAATGAATATTAAAAAGTATTATTTGCGATTATTAACATTAATTGCCGCCATATGGCCAACAGTGTACTGAATCACTCTACTACGTTATAAGAGGCACTTCCCTATATTGTGGATACCCGAATTATGAAAGCACTGTGTAGCCAACCTAACAACGGAAAGTATTATTTATGTAGTAACTATTATATAACATGTGGTTTTATGCTTATAATTTTTTTTTGCTGTGTTGATTGGTACAAAGTACGTTCATAATTCTGAGTTATTTACTTATGTATGCAGTGTCGCGGGACTGAAATGGCCGCCATCTTCGCCAAATGTCATGTCATGTCAAAAAATATTAGGTATGTTTAAAAGTTTGCACCCTAACAAGACTTTGCCCGGTAGAACATTCCTGTGAAGACAAATTATTTATATTTATATATAATTATTAATATATAATTATTTATTGAGGGCCCGGTGGCGTAATTGGGAGAACGGTCGGCTTTGATGCCGTGGTACCGAGTTCAAACCGCCGGGCACCAATGAATTTTTTTATCGAAAAATATATGTGCGCTTCTCACAGTGGCCCTCCGGAGAAGGAAAACATTTTTAAGAAACCAATAACCCCCGCATGGTGGTAGAACATATCTAGTGTCCGCCTGGCCAGCTACCACCCTAAAGTCAGAAAATCTGTCGCCAAACATCTAATGTGTTCCGGCAGCTATCCTTGAGAGCCAGTTCCCATTCTAGTCCACTTCTCTATCTTCGACCGCATCATCACTTAGCAACAGGTGAGATAGTGGTCAAACGCTTGCCTTTAAGATATTAAAAAAAATTATCCCCACCTTTATTTCTATCTCGCTCACAGTTACCGTAAGAATATCTTATATGCAATAGCAACCTCCATTGTGTATAATCTTCTTGGGACTCTTCTACTAAAACTAGTACATTCTCCTATGTTTGAGGTATTGATCTCCATATCTCTGGTGATACTAATCAGATCTCGATAAAATTAAAATGGGACCACCTCGGAAACGTTATTACACCTATACAAAACCTATTACAAAAAGAATCATTTGAATCCGTTCACAATTGATGGAGAAATCGCGTAACATACACACAAAAAAAAAAACATACAGACGAATTGAGAACCTCCTCCTTTTTTGTGAAGTCGGTTAAAAAGAAGAAGGTTCTCACTTTATCTATATTCTTTTTTGTATGTAAGTTACGCGATTATTCCGTCAATTCTAAACCGATTTGAATGATTCTTTTTTTAATCGGTAGGGTACGTTTCCAAGGTGGACCCATTGTAATTTCATCGAGATCTGATAAGTATCTCCAGAGATATGACGATAAACGTTTCAAACTTGCTGCTGAAACTGACTCGCGGGGCATGGAAGTCGGTTGTTTTCGTTTTTAAACAATCTTAATTATATGGGCTCATTGAGATCATTTTATGTAATGGGAATACGGTACCAATGTTGATTGACAGAGCTGTACGGTGATAAAATAGTTTTAAAATAGTGTGTGTTGTGTGTCAGTGGAGAACGAGTCTCACTGCGACTTCGTGAAGCTGCGCGAGATGTTGATCCGCACCAACATGGAGGACATGCGCGAGAAGACGCACGCCAGGCACTACGAGCTGTACCGCCGCCGCCGGCTGCATCAGATGGGCTTCACGGACGTGGACGCCGACAACAAGCCTGTAACTACATATTATGTTTCTTTATGTGTACACACTTCATATGTTGTACATTGTTACACACGATACAAAATGTCATCGTACCGACGGGATTCGAAACTGCGCTTCCTGAGAAACGTGCCCAGAAGCTATAACCAGTTAAGCCACAGTACGATCCTATTAATACAACGGAGGATGCAGTAGGCGTGGGATCGAATCTTGTCGGTATGATGACATTTTGGATCTTGTGTTACAACTGTAATTAGTTACTACTTTACAAGCTTTCATATTTAATGTTCTATTTTAAAAGGTCGGTTTTGACGCCAGACGTCTGTTCAAGTTTCGCCCGTACCAATTTTTCATATCACGGTTAGTCCTCTGGTGAAAGAAAACATAGTTAAAAAGCTTAGTAAGCTGGTGGAGAGCGACTTTGTAACTATCCCAAAGCGCAGTGGTGTAGTGGAAGAATAATCGGCTTGGCGCCAGAAGTACCAAGTTCAATCCCCACCGTGCATGAATGGATTTTTCTATCGAAAAAATTATGAGCGCTTTTTACAATGGCCCTCCAGTGAGGAAAAACATCGTTCTTATGTTTTATATGTTTTTGACTTTTTGATCGTTGACCTCTAACCTCCGCATGGTGGTAGGACACTATGCAGTGTCCGCCTGGCCAGCTACCACACAATTTCAAATTAGAAAATCTGTCGCCAAAACATCTAATGTGTTCCGGCAGCTATCCTTGACAAACAGTTCCTCGACTCGCATGGAAGTCGGTTGTTTTAGTTTTTAAAGTATCTTAATGATGATTAATGTAAGTCGTGTTGTGTTGCAGGTATCATTCCAGCAAACATTCGAACAGAAGCGCAGCGCGCACCTCGCCGAGCTGCAGCAGAAAGAGGACGAGATGCGGCAGATGTTCATACAGCGGGTCAAGGAGAAGGAGGCTGAACTCAAGGACGCTGAGAAAGAGGTGCGCACGTCTCCTTACTGTTATGCTATACTACTCTGTACCCCTAGTACGAGTCTTCACACCAAACTCGTTACCGTATATCGAACAAATTTCGTATGAAAAACAGTACAGCGCCTCTAGTGGTAACTACACTTCACTAAATTTAGACCAATCAGGAAGCCAGAGTAAGTCGAAAACTATGTGAGATCTGTCAAAAGCGTTTACGATGACATTTTGACATTTACATTCAACTTCATTACTAAACATCTGTCACCAAATCTGTATAACAAACGAACATTTCGGCGAGAAGGTAATCCTAACTTCTCAACTCCCACTGACTATAGTCGGCACGTTATCAGCTGAATCGCGAGGCCATAAATCATTTCCCTATATCTATCTCGCTCGCACTTACACACTCCATCGATCTCTATTGACGTTTATGGCCTCACTACAAATAAATAATAAGTCAGGAAATGTTACTGCGTTAAAAAAATGACCCAATAAATGTTTCCAAACTCCAAGCAGGCGGGGTTAAAAGTCGTGTCCAGCGCGTCATTCGTCAGACATTTGTCTTGTTTGACTCAACTGTCTTAACAGACATTGCAACACATGCGCGAACCAATCCCTGCTTTCGTTCCGAATTTAAATCAATCTCCAAGCCAATCATTTGTAACTTCGAAAGTGATTCTAATATTGAATCTACGTCGTTTTGGTTGGAAGGAGGGCCATTTTTTGTGTGCAATTTGTTCTGAATTCGACTTCCTGACTATTTATTTGTAGTGGCCTCACGCGGCAGTTGATAACGCGCCGACTATAGCTACTTGAAGCTATGGCTCAATGTTTTCGATACCTAAGTTCCATGTATATATTTCCAGCTTCACTCAAAGTTCGACAAGTTGAAGAAAGATCACACAGACGAGAAGAAACGTCTGGAAGAGCTCCGCAAGAAGATCGAGGACGACACGATCGAGTTCAACCGCCGCAAGCAGCAGTCAGCACAGTCGCACCACACTCTGACCCTCGGCAAGAGCAAGAAGAAGTAACGGCTGTTTCTCCGCGAACAATGTACCATGTAGACTGGGGAACTGAACTGTCGAACATATCTCGGTGTGTGCGGGTCTCATTCTGATTCAATTTTATCTTTTATGAAAGAACCCAGATCTTGAGCTTGTGATCTGTATTTATTATGTGTCCCTGGTACTCTCATACATCTGACACTTTCTGAGTCTAAAGCTAAACTAAAAAGGTTTCAGCTAAATACAACACAAATGACAATATATTGGATCGAAATGTTGTATTTCAAAAATTCATACGGTCAGTTCACACAGTGACGTGACGCGACGCAACGCGGTGCGTACTTATTGAAAGAGTGATATAAATAAGACTGGCCAAGTGCGAGTCAGACTTTTGTCTCGCACACGGAGGGTTCCGAACCGCAGCATAATAATATATAAGTATAATATTATATTATATTACCGTGTCAATATCAAACATGCTTATTAACTACAACGCCATCTAACGTATATTTAACGAACTTTTAACACCAACTAAGTGAACGTTAACACAAAGGTAGGTAATTAATATTATTTAGTAATAAGTTACAATCGTTCACATAGATGGCGCTATAGTAAAAACACGTTTTTTTTTATGGGGCATATTCTTTTTTTATTAATTTTCCCCTTTCAATTTTAACTTTGTTCTGTTTTTAGTATTTGTTGTTATAGCGGCAACAGAAATACATCATCTGTGAAAATTTCAACCGTCTAACTATCACGGTTCATGAGATACAGCCTGGTGACAGACGGACAGACACACAGACAGACGGACAGCGGAGTCGCAGTAATAGGGTTCCGTTGGTACCCTTTGGGTTCGGAACCCTAAAAAGATCTCTATTTACTACACTACTTTAATGTTTATCTTTATAAACATTTCATTGAGTTAATTCGGCGCAGCCAGAAGCCGCTCGGTGCAGCGCGACGCAGCCCGAAGCCAGCGAATTAACTCAATAAAGTGTATCATTTTGTGTAGTAAATAAAGTTATTTTTTATATTACTCTTTTAATGAGTGCTCGTCGCGTGGCGGCCTGAGCTGACCCTTAGAGTATCGTAGTAATGTAATGTCCCGTGTTCACCGATGTATCGAGACTTTATGAAATGATATCAAGTAGGCGGCAGAGTGACATTGACGCGGTGTTATCAAGTACGTGTGCTGTCGTGAAAGTAAACAATCCATGCTTTGCTTTTCTTCCCTTGAATTGTGAAGGACGAGTGGAAATCGAATAAATTGAATCTAATTGACTATGGAATGGCTGACGTATGAAACTTATATTGTTACTTTTAAAAGTATTCAAAGGAGAGAGTGTTATTGTAAGGTTAGTTTTAAGGCCAATTTGCACGTCTCAAAGGTTTTTAATGGATTCTACTTTCATAGCAGCATACTGTCGAGTCTTAAATCTCACAAACTAATTATAAAGAGTGAATTTTCAATAGTTTACACGCGTTCTGATGCTTGTAGCGTTTTCCTAGACAGATCCTAGTGACTTCATATCAGGCAGTTTTTAAATACGGTTTCATGAAACTTGCTTTCTGTATACATGATAATTATAGATTTGACGGCTGATGGAAGACGGCTAACGAAGTGTTGCTTAGAGAGGTCTATACTGAGTATGTTATATAGGAGCGTTCCTATCACATAGTAGTGTGTCAGGCAACATTGTGATATAGCGAGTTGACTGTAAATTGCAGGGACGCAAAATATCCATTCATACCATGTTAAGTTTACATTATGTATGTTTGACGAGACCTACAAACGCTGTGCCAAGGAACCGTTGGTATTGTCGTTTCTTTAATCTCTTTGTATATCGTTTGATTTAAGATTAACCTTAAAATGTATATTTGAAATGTTGCCTGAAACAATGAAACTGCCTGACACAGTACTATATGAATACTGTAAGGACTTATTGATAAAGTAATCCTCAGTGACTGTAATATTTTTTTTTAGTGCGTCACCGTGCGTTGGACGTAAACCGCTTATATTCGTTAGCTACTTTTTGAAATGAATAAGTGGCTATGGGAAATATAGTTCCAAAATAATAAACAAAAAATTGTCGCCACCGCTATGAGCGGTAAATGAAGTATAATACAATGACTACACTTTGTTTTATCCAAAACAATCCAGTAGTGTTTGAATACGTTTCTAATAACGCTGTACAATCGGCTCGTCTGACCACAGATGTGGTTATATTATAAGTTTTACTCGTAGTGTTTAAGTTAAATCGGCCAAATAAATTATTTAATCACATATAAATGCAAACGACTACCATAGTGTATTAAAATTAATTTTGTATTATTTACCACTTCGTAGGTAGGATGTAGGCGTAGTGACGGCCGGTTATGGCACATTTACACAAAAACTAATGATCAAATCGCTAACATAGCAATAATTCTTACATAGCAATGACTTCCAAAAAATCTGAAATATAATATGAAGTGACCATAATCGGACTAACTATGCATAGTTAAATAATAAACATAGTTATGTTTCTATAGTTTATTGCTAAATACTGTAATCATATACTGATTATACTTACATTGCTAGATACATGCTAAACATTGGTAACAACTAAAAATACGTAAATAATATAAAACAACATTTTAATGTAATATTTATACATAAAGTATCTGTGAAACATTAGAGGCATCTTGTGACTAGACATGAACAACTATCTAAAGAATAAACTACTGAGTCCAATCATGTAAGCTAGCGACCTGATACATAGCAAGACTCTCGCATGGGGCTCGCTGATTCTGCAATCATAACAGTGCATTAACATCGCGCTGGTTGGGGTCGTCGGTCGCTACCTTACACACTTGGACCTTGGAAGTCAACACTCTCCTAACACCTAGCGGGGAGCTAGGCAGGCAGTGTCTATGTTCTTCACAAAACTATTCTGTACGGACTTACTCAGTTAGGCTCAAGCTACATTGAATTGGCAGCGACGCGAAGAGCCGAGCACAGAGCTTGCGATGCCGCGCGTCACCTCGCGCCGTCTAGCGACCTGTATGTTCTATGGATGCGAGTCTGCTCGAGCCAGTGCGAGGCTTCCCCACACTGTCAAGAGTTTCGATATCTTGTAACACTGTTCATAACATTTATGTCTTGTGATTAAAACTGATCGCCTCGTCGCGTCGCGTCGCTGCCAATTCAGTGTGCATTGAGCCATACACGCGAAGGCTTGTAAAGTCCTTTTCAAATTTCAGGTTAATCGAACTTTAATAAGATTAGCGTGTTTATCTAATGAACATAAAAATTATAGATACGTGCTCTCTAAATAAATTAAACTATAGAATGATCTAACAATGAATTCAACTTCGCATTTATTAATTCATTCCTACAATTTTATACTTATTTTAATTATTTTGTATTTACCTGATGAGGTATTTAATAAATAAATAAATTATGAAATCTTAAGTAAGTTTTATTTCATCCTATGTATTACCTTAATAAAATGTGATTGTAAGGTATGTTGTATACAAACAAATGAAGAAAAAAGAAGACGACTTACAGCAGATGAGTTACGCTATATCGATTGGTCAAATTCAGATGTCCTGCGCAGTCTGATTGATATTTCTGAACAAGCAAGTTTGCATCTTAGACCGCGCCAGATGACACCTAAACCACACAAACGGTATCAAAGGAACCGGACACACTTACATCTTTACAAAGTTATGTCATAGGTCTATTGTGTTCCGGCAGCTATCTTTGAGACATTCTAGGCCTATTATCATCTTTGACCACTATCGGTTAGCGGCTGGTATATATGATTAAAAAAAAACCCGGCCAAGTCGAGTTGAACTCGCCCACCGAGGCTTCCGTACTAACGTTGGTATGTACCAATTAGCTAGACCTCTAAATTGTATCAGAGGTCTACCTTAATTGGGGTAAACTATGTATGTATGGGCTTGGGCACCCTTTAATTCTCAACTTTTATTTTTTGGATTTTTTTCCTAAATTTGTGCTGAAAGACCTTGCTTCTTGCCAAATTTCATGATTCTAGGTCAACCGGAAGTACCCTATAGGTTTTGGGTCGAAAGCCTATAGGGTACTTCCGGTTGACCTAGAATTGTCAATTTTGGTCAAAAGCAAGTAAACAAAAAAGTCTTACAGCACAAGTAAAGGAAAAATTCCGAAAAATAAACAAGTAAAAAATTAATATAGACTTCACTTTCAGTATCAGGTATAAATTTCAACTTGCTAGGTCCACCCGTTCCTGAGAAAATTAGTGGTGACACACGGACAAAAAAGTGATCTTATAAGGGTTCCTTTTTTACCTTTTGAGGTACGGAACCCTAAAAATGGTCCCGTAATCCAGATTTATCTATTGACATTGTGACTAGACTAAAGACTAGAAGATAGTTTGTGCTTGCCTACGAATTAGAATTGTTCGTATTTTGTGGCACATAGAAATACTAATATTATAAATAAATTAAAATTAAAAAAATATTTTTTAAAACTAGCTTTTATCTGGGACAAGGAACTAAAATGTTAAAAACAAATGTATAGTAAGTATTTTGCGGGTAGGTAACTACTTACCTATATTCTTAAAAGCTTCTTTACTTTCCTTTATTTTTCATAAAAAAATCTGTTTTTACATACTGAGCAAGTTTTTCCAGTTCGTAAAATAGCAGTTTTACCTACCATTAAAACTCTTATTATGTCCGGAGCCTTATTCGAGGCCAAAGTAGACAGAATTGAGATAACAGCTTCCGTTTCCAGTCGTACTTAGTAGTTGAAGTTCCTTATAACGACGGAAATGACGTGTCACGTGACTTCCGCCCGCCATTCTGTTCACCAGGTTGTGCTCGTCGCAAA
The DNA here is from genome assembly GCA_954871355.1 of Cabera pusaria. Lineage (NCBI taxonomy): Eukaryota > Metazoa > Arthropoda > Insecta > Lepidoptera > Geometridae > Cabera > Cabera pusaria. The sequence continues at coordinate 561,624 of OX940903.1, read as the reverse complement.
TTTCTTCATTGTGGTCTCAATAACCTAATAATAAACCTACCTAACACCAGGCAGAACTTACTGTAAGGCCTCGAATAAGGCTCCGGACATAATAAGAGTTTTAATGGTAGGTAAAACTCTGCTATTATGTCCTTCCGCCGTTATTCGAGGCCAAATTCGACAGAATTGAGACATTGTTTGTTATCGCCTGGTGAACAGACGCCAATGTGATAATAATTAAATGTGATAACCTGATAACAGTTATCCGCATACAATTGTATTTCAATTCTTATTCCTTAATAACTTTCATTGCATTGTTGCTTTTCTGTTAAATGTTCATATTACTAAGAGCCTCATAAACAAAAATTTTATAAAACAGAAAATTAATAAATGAAGTAAAATTCGAACAAAGTTTGGTTTGTCAACACTTATCGATTCATTTATGCAACCCTATTGGAAAAATATTTTTCATTTTTTAATTAAAATGTTTATTTGATCTCATTTAGATGAATGCCTTAGAGTCAGAAAATATAAGTACAGAGACTGAACTGAAACTAATGTTCAAGTGAATAACTTTTTCTTACCGTTAGCCAACATGCCGTTACCTGCATACCGTTTAATTTTGCGTAGACCCTAGTCAGAAGTATTTGACCTAAAAGAGTTATTATTATTAGTGGATAGTTAAGACGACCCAACTAAATACAATTCAGAATTCACAACTTCAGTCTCCTGCTTCTCTGAAAAGCAGAAGAAAGTTAACTTGGGATCGCTTCAATGTATGCAATATGTCAGTAGACATTGGATGGTTACCCGATCTACACTTGAGATCGATTTTTATTTTATACTTCACCATACGCAGCATTTTTTTTTTTTTTAAGCATTTTCAACTAGAACTAACATCGATTTGGATATGTTTGCAAAATCCACCGCGAAAATCGAGAGCATACCAATAAAAACCTGTTGATTTAAAAATGCGTTAAGAAACTATGTAAAAAAAAAAAAAAAACTTTCGAAACAGTTCTGCAAAAACTTTAAAGGAGTTAATGTCAGATAATACGTTTAAATATTATTCAGTCTGGCAGGGTGTGCCAGAAACTAAGACTTATGTTCAGATATAATTTAAAATATTATAAAATATATAATAATTAATTAGATATATATTACATTAGCACTATTTTTGCAGTTTAACAGAACATAGCAACGTTCAAAATAGGAAAACAAAAATTTATTCATTATTATTAGCTAATTTTTACTTTAATGATCAACGTTGTGCTGTATCAGTCAAGTCTCATTAGATTACATTTTCATTAATTACTATAAAGCATAGTGCATAATAGATGACTTAAGACCCGTAAAAAAGATCACAAAAAATATCTAGAAGAAAAAAAAAAAAGCCTATTGGATATACATTAAAATGGCAAAAAATCATGAACGTGAGTGACTTCACCTTGAACACGTGAAGTCGCTCAGCACGCTTGGTGCCATTGCAATTTAAAATATCAATATGTACATAACAATTCCCACAAACATTCAACTCAGTCTTCTAACATAGGTATTCTATTTAAGTAGGAGTTGCACAATACTGAGAACACCGCGGTCCATTAAAATTTTTCGAAATCTCAGCTCCTGTACCAAGAATTGTTGTTAAATTATTTGAAAAATAAATAAATAAAATTATAATATAAAGGTACCTTATATTACAGCTGGGTCTGTACTTCATATTTGCATTTTAATATTACATTTTCCTGCAAACTGTATTTTACGTACAAATAATTATAGGAAAACATTTTGTAACCTCGTATCGTTGGGCAAATAACAAATCGACGCAAAAATCTTAGTATGGACTATTATAATGATTCGCCAAAAAATGTGGACTCATGTAGCCTGAGCCATGAGCAATAAAAAATTGACCCATTATCTCAACTATTTGTCCTATCGTAACCCCATCGAGGAGCCGGTTTGTGAATAAAGGTTTGGAATGTCACCCACTGAAAACTAAACACACTCGCGTTTCTGTCGAAAAATATTGTTAACATTGAATATTAACCAAGGCCATTCTCAGCTCTCACAATTCCATTATCTAGTTCTTAATGTGAATGAAGGCATGTCGACATGACATTGATATATAGGTGGTCAATTCAATGCTAAAATTGATAACATTATGCATATACAGCCTTTCCGTCAAATATGATTGGAGACAGCCTAAGATTAAAATGATAGAAAAACATCGCTAGAACTCCTTTTCTCAAAATAGTCTGTATACCTAGCTAAAGCGGCGCGCTTGATAAAAGTTGACATATTTCAGTATGTAATACTGAATGACTGGCTAGAATGACTAGAAAGTCTAAATAAAAGTCTAGAATATGATGTGGAATGCATATGGTCAACATTATAGTATATTTTTAAATAAAATTCTATAGTATAATTACCCATGGGCCTATACTAATCGACGCATTGTTGCTCGCGCTACTTTATATGCTTAATAAACTTTTATATGCTACGTTATAAAAATACAGTAAAACATATTATTTGGTTTTAGTTAGTTACTTAAACAAAAAGGGTACGTAATATATATATAAATAAATATATATATTTTTAATGAGCTTTATCAAAATTTGATTAAGTCGCTACTATACATATATATTGTGTATAATGTTGATATCTTTTCACTTGACTATTCCTTTGCAACGTGAAGCATTGTTAAAAGCGCTGCAGAATAAAGGATATTTGCTAGTGCCTACTCACCAATTACAAATGATTCCTGCATCCCGCATAAGCAGGGAACTAATTGCATATATTTATGTGATATAATAATTATACAAATTTTAAATGTCCCATGGATGATGTCCTCCCTTGACGTGTCCGTCAATGGCGAACCTAGCTCCGGACGTAGAGAGCGTAGATGGCTGGCAAAACCAAACTTGGTTATAAAAAGTCTGTTGCTAGGCGCACAATACAACTGTCCTGATGAGTTGAAGGTATATGTATAGGAAAGCTTTGGTTGTTGTTTTACGTTAAGCGTCCAGGTCTTGTAACCGACGTTCTTCGTACGCTGAAAAGTCCCATGGAACTGATACCACGGCTGATTTCGTAGTGTAACGGTGCGGTGGAGCGATCGCTCTGATCTTACCAAACGGTGTCGTGGGACCAGGTTGATTATAGTTAGTTTATCAGGTATTACTAATTACTAAATTAAGGTCTTATCACCCCAAAATATTGATATAACAAGGCAAATGATGCCGTGAAACAACATGTCTTGATGTCATTGCTATTTTATCATCTTAATTGTTTAATTTCCCTTACGGCCAAGTATATCAACACATATGGTGCCAAGAAGTGACAGGTCTGGTTGTCATTTCTTTACGATAGTGATGATTAAATCAACGGCCAAATATTTCAACGCAAACGGTGCCGTGGAGCAACTGGTCTGGTTGTCAAACAATTACTATCATGATAATTTAATCCCCCGATGGCCAAGTATATCAACACAAACCGTGCCGTGGAGCGACCAGTCTGGTTGTCATTAAATTGCTATCATGATGATTCAATCCCCGATGGCCAAGTATATCAACCGCAAACGGTGCCGTGGAGCAACCGGGCTGGTTGTCATTTAATTACTATCATGATGATTTAATTACCATCACGATGATTTAATCCCCCAATGCCAAGTATATCAACGCAAACGGTGCCGTGCAGCGACCGGTCTGGTTGTCCTACTAGTACTACTGGGTCCAGGTTGCGCAGCCTGGGATCCAGAAAACTCTCTTCTCTTGCGCAGAGAAGGAGGAACTAGCAAATTTTTTTATTTTATTATTATTAATTTTTTTTTTTCATAGATTCTAGCATCATGCTGGCTGCAGCATTAAAGAATCAACGTTTATCGAAATAGGTACTCAGTTATATCATCTCCCCTCCCCCCCTCCAAGATATCAAACAATTTTCAAATAATTGAAAGTTTAAACCTTGAAATCATACCATAGTAATGAAAAATGCATTTTAATTCATCTATATCCCTTGAGGGATATTTAAATAACCGCATGCGTGATCGCACCCCAAGATTTAACAGTCACTCGTAATTTCTTAATTCATATGTAATGGAAACATAATGGAAAATATAAAATTGTCCACTAGACCGGAATCTAGTCCACTTTTCACAGGCGATCGTGATAAGACGCCATATTTGTAAGTAGGTGTCATTAATTTTATAAAATATCTATATCTAAACTGAGGATATCTTAAGATTTGCAAGCATTTGAAATAAAGGAATCAAATTCTGCGACAGGATTTAACTAGCTAGCTCGGTGCCAGCGCCGGGTCGGCGACACTCAAACAGATTGAATAGATAAAAGGTTCTGTCGGATACCACCTACCCCCAAGAGGCGGGTAGGCGCTTCATTCCAAGTAATTTTAAAATTTTGCTTACCTGATTCGTAAGGTTTATAATACCTTACTAATTTTAAAGCTGATTGCCTCCTTGCGTAATCGCTTACGCTTGCAATATGTATGTTTCCATTTCCAAGGACCCCCATCACGGCTCGTGGATGAGAAAAACGGAGATACACACTCGCGAACAATTTTCATTATTTCTCGACATTAAAACGTTATCGCTATTTTAATAAAACGCGAAAATATAACTATGTCGGTAGATACAAAAAATAAAGTTACTTTTAACGAAACTTTAAAAAAAAATTGATAGAAACTACAACTATTACAAGATGTCTTCAACAAAAGTGAAGGTTTTAATTTAAAAAATAATTATTCGAACGCTAACAGCGTTAACACAAGTTACGACTCGGAAATTTAAGACGCCAATGAAGAAATTTGCGACGAGCACAACCTGGTGAACAGAATGGCGGGCGGAAGTCACGTGACACGTCATTTCCGTCGTTATAAGGAACTTCAACTACTAAGTACGACTGGGGAACGTGGAAAAGTGTGTGTGATCTCATTGTATTTTTTCCTAAAACTTGTGTTTTTCCCCGTGTTAATGTGTAATAAATGTGGATTATTAACCATTAAGTGCCGGTGAATGTGTGCGAGTGTAGGGAAACAGCACAATGTTGAAAAATATGCTATTTGCGTTCTCACCAAAATGCCACTGAAAATCTTCAGTAAACACCACATCTTTACTGAAGGTATGACTTATACTAGACTTTTACTTGAAAACTGACCTGAAATGTGACTTTGACCCATCAATACGACTAAAATTCTTAAAAACTTGAAAAATTGCATTACTTGACACTGGCTAAATACACTAATCGTGTAGAGCCACAAAGAAACTAAAAAAAAAAAAAAAATTACGACTGGAAACGGAAGCTGTTATCTCAATTCTGTCTACTTTGGCCTCGAATAACGGCGGAAGGACATAATATCAAATATGGTTCCATCCAGTAACCGCCGCATATATTAAAAAAACTTGTGGAGCGTCTCCAGTGCATTCAAAGCTTCTTGTTTTTAGGATTTTTTTATTTTAAAGACAACTCATTGATTTTTCGTTTGGACAATTCGAGTAAATGCAGGAACTTTCTTCGCAATTGCTATTTATCAACTGACTGTAAGAAAGCTTGACAAATAAGTCGGGTACGCACATTTGGCTATTTGAATAGAATATGAGTTCCTCAGACTAGAAGAAAACAATAACAGACGCACATTTGGTTATTTGAACAGAAAAAGTTCCCAGATATTTATGAATGAGTCATAAATAGCACACGTTAAATACGTTTCACTGTCGCCTAGAGAGGTACAGGCAAGTAGTAATCTCAGTTATAGAGGTCCACGAGTGAAAAAACCCTCACTTATTCAGGTTTTAGGAAGGTAAATTGACGGGACCTGGATAATATTCTCACTAATGTAGTTTTCTCGCTTAGCTACCCACACCCAGTTCTCACTTATTCAGGTTTGAATAATATACCTAATAGGTAACCTTCTTGTTGAGGTTCCATTCATAAGAGTTCCTTCTACGAGAAGTCGTTTGGCGTTGAAGCCGTAAGACTCTGGACTCACTACCTCTCTCAGCACGACAAGCTTAAACGCTGAGTAGTATATTCAAAACTAAAGTCAAACATTTTTACCTGTCAACGCTTACATAAATTGATTTGCTGTTAATATTTATATTATTATTTATTTACTTATATATGATTATCATATAGTATGTGATTGCCTTGTTCACGTTCACACATCTCGATGTGTTTGCAAAAAGAGGGATAAACAAGACACGAGCACTGCGCAGCGACAAATACAAGGACCGCTTAGAACTCCCTCGCATAGGCTCGCAAAATCTGAAAGGTCTGTGTATATAATGGGTCTGTCAGTATATAACAGACTGCCTGAGACAGTGCGTGATGCGCCCTCCACTGTGTGCTTTAAAATACTTTTGAAAAAATGGCTGTAACAGTGTCTCAACGACACTGTTTCTACAATCTGAATGAATTTTACATATTGCCGGAATTTATTTAATTATATTGACGCTTATATTTTAATATTAAGTATAATTATTATATTACAATAATTGTGATACATTTTATTAAGTTTGATATACTTGCTATTATATATTTGCTGTATGTCTATTAATATTGTAATAGTTTGCAGATCAGCAATGACATGTGTTATGAATAAACAATTTGTATTTGTATTTATATGTATATTTGAATGTACTTACATAGTATATATATAAATATATATGTATTTATGTATCGGTTTATAAGTATATATGATTATTATTATATTAAATATTGTATGTACCTATTGGATATTCATAGTTTTATGTACTAGGTATTTAACTATTTATTTATTTGCTTGTTAAAGTTATGATGTTAGTATAGCACTTCTACCTAATTCATTATTAAATAGTTTATAAATTAGACGGTTGTCTGGAAGAGATCGCTATTTAACGATAAGACCGCCGTGTGTACTTTTATTATGTATTCTTTTTTGTCCTGTTTTTTGATGTGCAATAAAGTGTTTTCATTCATTCATTCATTCAATGTGTCCGCCTGGCCAGCTACCAAAAGTTAGAAAATCTGTCGCAAAACATCTAATGTGTTCCGGCAGCTATGCTTGAGAGCCAGTTTTCATTCTAGGCCTAGTGTGCTACCATCCTCGACCGCATCATCACTTACCAAACGGTGAGATAGTGGTCAAACGCTAGCCTATCTGATATTAAAAAAATACGTCTTATTTCTTCAATACTGTACGAAGCTATATCTGTTCGCTGATTTCTTTGTACAGTCGAATATGCATTTACGCAATTACTGATTACTTTAGTACGCATACGCATGAGTTACTCTTTACATCACTGTAGGATAGGAGGTGAGGTAGGTCAGACGAGCGATATTTTGAAGGGTTTCGGCAGCACGTAGCACATCGGTTTGAACATCTTGTTGTAGTAGGTGTAGCGCCGCTTGTTGGGAGTCACGGAGGCTTTCACCGGCACCGGCACCGGCACCACGAGACCGGACGATGACTTGCGGCACTGCGGGCGAGACACGGTTAGTACACAGACACTGCGGGGGGACACGGTTAGTACACAGGCACTGCGGGGGGACACGGTTAGTACACAGGCACTGCGGGGGGACACGGTTAGTACACAGGCACTGCGGGGGGACACGGTTAGTACACAGACACTGCGGGGGGACACGGTTAGTACACAGGCACTGCGGGGGGACACGGTTAGTACACAGGCACTGCGGGGGGACACGGTTAGTACACAGACACTGTGGGGGGACACGGTTAGTACACAGGCACTACGGGGGGACACGGTTAGTACACAGGCACTGCGGGGGGACACGGTTAGTACACAGGCACTGCGGGGGGACACGGTTAGTACACAGGCACTGCGGGTGGACACGGTTAGTACACAGGCACTGCGGGGGGACACGGTTAGTACACAGGCACTGCGGTGGGACACGGTTAGTACACAGGCACTGCGGGGGGACACGGTTAGTACACAGGCACTGCGGGGGGACACGGTTAGTACACAGGCACTGTGGGGGGACACGGTTAGTACACAGGCACTGCGGGGGGACACGGTTAGTACACAGGCACTGCGGGGGGACACGGTTAGTACACAGGCACTGCGGGGGGACACGGTTAGTACACAGGCACTGCGGGGGGACACGGTTAGTACACAGGCACTGCGGGGGGACACGGTTAGTACACAGGCACTGCGGGGGGACACGGTTAGTACACAGGCACTGCGGGGGGACACGGTTAGTACACAGGCACTGCGGGGGGACACGGTTAGTACACAGACACTGCGGGGGACACGGTTAGTACACAGGCACTGCGGGGGGACACGGTTAGTACACAGGCACTGCGGGGGGACACGGTTAGTACACAGACACTGCGGGGGACACGGTTAGTACACAGGCACTGCGGGGGGACACGGTTAGTACACAGGCACTGCGGGGGGACACGGTTAGTACACAGGCACTGCGGGGGGACACGGTTAGTACACAGGCACTGCGGGGGGACACGGTTAGTACACAGGCACTGCGGGGGGACACGTTTAGTACACAGGCACTGCGGGGGGACACGGTTAGTACACAGGCACTGCGGGGGGACACGGTTAGTACACAGGCACTGCGGGGGGACACGGTTAGTACACAGGCACTGCGGGGGGACACGGTTAGTACACAGGCACTGCGGGGGGACACGGTTAGTACACAGGCACTGCGGGGGGACACGGTTAGTACACAGGCACTGCGGGGGGACACGGTTAGTACACAGGCACTGCTGGGTCAGTTAGTACACAGGCAATGTGGAGGGACATGCTTAGTACACTTCACTATTTGAAGTTGTAGGTTCGCTATGTACCAAGGCTGACCGACCGACGCGACATTACATACCTACCTACTACGGTTTTTAGAAATAAGGTCTCTTTGGTACTAATAAACTTATTTTTATTCTACTTCTTCAATCTCAGTAATCTTACTAAAATTGAAATTTGTCCGCTTCAAACCAGATTTATAAAGAAAACTTTTTCTACTTGATACTTACCCATATGAGAAAAACTATTGAAGTTATACTTCTTTTGGCGCGATAGAGAAAAATGATGAGAGTGAATTTTTCCGATGCGCGCGCACACCGACACCTAAATTCTACACCGTGAAGTTAGTTCTAGGTGGCATGACTATGTTCAAGTTGTATATGTCATATTTAACGTCATATTTTTACGTTAATAAAACCTTTTTTATTTAAATAAAATCTTTTTGATTAATTTTAATATTTATCGTTAATCACTACTGCATTTTAGTTATTTTTTTTCCATACACCACAGAAGTATAACTTCTAACGCGTGTACATACACTCTTTTTTTACATATCTTATAGGCTAGCGTTTGACCACTATCTCACCTGTTGGTTAGTGATGATGCGGTCGAAGACGGTAAGCACGCTAGGCCTAGAATGGGAAAGCTGGCTCTCAAGGATAGCTGCCGGAACACATTAGATGTTTGGTGACAGATTTTCTAACTTGAGGGTGGTAGCTGGCCAGGCGGACACTAGATAGTGTCCTACCACCATGCTGATAGTTACACACACTGATACCTAAGTACTCTTAGTTCTTGTCTCGTGTAGGTACTCCAGAGACGTGTAAAACAGAACAGGTAAGTTATATTAAGGAGATCCTGTGGTCACCTTCCAGCTTCATCATTAGACGAGCTCGACGATCACGTTGCAAACCGAAAGCCACTGTTACGAAAATCTTTTTATATACAGTAGATCAATAGTCACGGTATCGAAATCCATTGTTGCTTTTAGAAGTACAGCGTGTAGCTTTTCGCCGGCCGCTGCCGGGGCTTGCTCGCTACGCTCGCTCGGCTTATACAAGGTGTTATCGCAGTTCAATCCTAACCCAATCTAGTGACTTGCGTTACTTTCGATACAGTGACTATCGATCTAGCGTACCACATATAATAGTAGATTGTATAACATGGGTGCAAAATAGAACTTTTCTGCGAGGCCGCTTTTTAAAACCAGAGCGGAGTGAAGGATTCTAAAGTAGAATCCTGAGCGTAGCGAGGGATTTAAAGTACGTCGGCTGCGGGAAAATAATTTTGCAGCAGTTATACACTCTGCTTTTCATCCCCCTTTATGAGAAAAGGAATTAAAGACTCATCATGTCATGTAATGTAATGTCACAAAAAGTCATGTAATGACATATAATTTCATGAAATGTCATTTAATGTCATCAAAATATCATGACATGTCATTGAATATCACGAAATGTCACGAAATGTCATCAAATGTCACAAAATGTCATGTAATTTTACGAAATATCATGAAATATTATTTTATGTCATGAAATGTCATCAAATGTTATAAAAAGTAACGAAATATCACGAAATTTCATTGAATGTCACAAAATGTCATGAAATGTAAATATGTCATGATATGTCATGAAATGTCCGAAATGTCATCAAATGTCACGAAATGTTATGTAATGTCACAAAATGTTCGAAATGTCATGATATGTCACGAAATTTCATGAAACGTTACGAAACGACATTTAATGTTATGAAATGAAAAAAAAGAACGGGTATCTAATCTACAAGGTAAGCGTGCTACATCGTCGACCGCATCATCACTTAACATCATGTGAAACAGTCGTCACATGCTTGCCTATCCAGCATGAAAAAAATGTCATGAAATGTCAAGGAATTTCATTGAACCTCCTTAGACCGGGCACTATAGAATAACATTCATAAGCCAAAAATTAATAAATTACTTTCCCGCCCTAGGGCAGACTTGACTTGAAATGACCTACTTTGCGCGCACTTATCGAGGAACAAACCATCACTTTTCGAATAGATGCGATAAAAAAAGTTTTTCGTAACAGTGGCTTTCAGTACTAAACAACTTTTTGAAAAGGCTCACCACTTGAAAATGTTTTCGCTACAGCGTGTCGCAACGATGGCATTCGGATCTACATTCGACTACGAGATTCATCATATTCAGAGTTATTCTGATGACCCTACAAAAAAGTTAAGTCAGGATCTCTTGGGCCTTATAACTTGATTAGATAGGTACTTAGTTATACAGAAATCACTAGCTACATGTATGGAATCTTAGATCGATGTTAACGAGTGTCGGTGGTGATCCCACGTTCACGAGAGGTGCAGTGGAGGATGGGACAGGTCTGAGAGTACCACATCCAGTACACTACCCTACTTGCCTCATTGACTTACTTGTGTGCTTCCTACTTCCTACGAGTACAAGCGTGCGGTGCAATAAAAAACAACATACCGAATATTAAAAATGTTTATTTTATTTTTCAACTGTTGGCACAATATTGCAGATAGCTAGACAACTCGGCAGGACGATATAATGTCGTGTATCACCATTATGAATAAAAGCTCAAGAGAATATTCAAATACCAAAATAATTTAAATTACTATTATATAAAAACTTTACATGATTCATATTTGCAACTACATTAAAAAAACTCGATATTATTTTATGTAAACGTACCTAAATATAAAAAATCGTTACATTGTGATATGAGAAGGATTGCCTCAAACTCGTCTAATAAAAGTCAAAGTTGAAGAAAGGTGAATTTCGATGATCAAAACGCAGATCAATTTTGTATACGTAGAAGTGATAGTGGAAGCAAGCGCTTGCAGTCGGCGAGCGTGTGAAGCAAGTGTGCTGTATCGCGTGGATACGACACACTTGACTCCAGCGAAGCGGACGGAAGCATTGCTCTATTCAAAGCGAGGTCATCGATACAGTTTCCAGGTCTCGTTTACTGACACAGTAAACGTCAAAGCGGGTAAGCATTCGAGTCATTCCTTGTGTTCGCGGATCACTCGCAGCGCAGAATATATCGTAAGACACAGCCTTCACTTATAAATACTCAATATAATTCTGCAGGAGCTGCCGTAACGTACTGTTGTATATCTAGTGTCTAGTGTCGTGCAAAAATATGTTCTATGTCTCGTATCAAAATATAGTATCGTGTAAATCTCTAACAGACATTTGTAACGTGGGTGGGACTTGGGAGGCCGCTCGGACTATGCTAACGGTGAACTTTTCGCGAGTCTTACTCTACTACGATACAGTAATCACGACTGAACGTAATACTACAACTACGATTAACTTACCATCGGTTAAATTAATGAAATTCTATAATGAGCTGTTTTCTTAAAAAAAAGTTGAGTAATCAAACAAACTACACTCGCTAGGTGGCTTTTGGTGTGAACCTAGTGAGATGTCACTGTCAAGTGTCAAAGCGAATCTTTATTATTATTATTTAGCGAAAATATTTATTATTTACGAGTAGAACTCAACAGAATAGCATAGCAGATGTGACTTCTCTTAGCCCTAATCAAAGTATGAGGCATGCACAGGTTCATTATACATGTAGTGGAATTTAATAAAAAAATTAAGTGAAGGGTACAGCTATTATTTAGTTAATATACCTAACAAAAGTAGTTTAGCATTACACATTTTAGAAATCTAAGGAAAGAATATAGATATGAATCGAAAACAAATTAAATAAAAACAAGAGAATTGACATATTTATTATGTATGACAGTGACAGAAGATCATTGCGTTCATATTGGAAGCCATCTGTGTAGTCTCCCGGCAACTATTTTTTAAGTAAACAACTTACAATTATTTCTCTTACGACTAAAAAATAAAAATAAGAAATTAATGCAGTATTGCAATTGGACAACGATTAAATTAATTCACGATAACATAATTATATAATTAATTAAAATTCATTATGACTAGTCTCCCGCGAGCGCGGAGCTTGGATTGAAATTTTAAATTATCGAGGTCTCGCTTAACACTATCGTTACAACACTAGAGATCTAAAGATAAACGCTGCCGAGACACCGGAACGAGGCGGAAGCGTCGAGGCGCTCGGAGCGGGGCTCGGGAACCCGCGGGTGAGATTATCTGGGGGGCACCTCGCGGGGCGGGGGACTGCGGTATTTGGCTTTGATGTGCAAGAACGGCTTGTCGGAGGAGCGGTCGTCGGCGATGGTGGCGGCCAGCGAGCGGCGGATGCTCTCCTCGATGGCGGCCTGCGTGAGCGCGCCGCTCACCGTCACCGAGGACGCGGGGCGGCGCTGCAGCGGGCGCAGGTCGAGCGGGGCCGCCAGGCTCATACTGCGCGCCTTGCGAGCCCGCGCGGCCGGAGCCACCGCCTCCGCCGCGCCGGCCAGGCTGTGGCTGCGAGCCGAGCGCGGCGCGGGAGACGTGGGCGTGCTGGCCGCGCTGACGCTCCGCCCCTTCCCCGCCGCCTGGTGGAGGCGCTCCGTGCCGCAGAACTTGCGCTCGTTGTGCGCGAGGCTCGCGCTGCGCGACTTCTTGGGTACGGTGACGAGCGACGCGGACGTGAGGGAATTCCTGTGCTCTACGGGGGGCGTGCGGACCGAGCGGCCCGGGGTGCTCGGGGTGCTGAAGCAGGGTGCGGATTGCTTGCGGGGGCGTGCCGGGGCCGGCCGCGCGTCCGCCGACTCCGCGCGCAGCGGGAGTGTCAGCCCCGCCCGGCTTTTGACCGGCTTGGGGGTGGAGGTGCGCGAGCCGGCGACGCTACGTGCGGGTGACGTTTTCCCATCGCCACGGGCTACGGGTGAGACTTTGCCGTCGCTCCGCGCTACGGGTGAAGTATTCCCGTCGCTCCGAGCGACAGGGGAGACCTTCCCGTGCACGGGCGAGGTGTTGCCGCTGAGTGAGGTCTTGCTGCCTACGGGTGAGAGCGTGCCGGCGAGTGAAGGCTCCTGCGAGCTGGCGGAGGAGTCGATGGTGAGCGCGCGGCGGCCCTGCGTCACGAGGCGCACCTGGCACGGCTCGTGGCGCGACAGGAAGTGCTCCAGCGTGTCCCAGCCGCCGCCCACACGCACCATCATGTGACGACCCTTCAGCAACTGCCAGAAGGAGATCACAACTCACATATTATTCATATTACAAACAGTTAAGAGACAGTTGTCAAAAATCGTGGTAATCACAAAATAAAGGTACGGCCACACCGTCCTGCGATCTGCGGAAGCGATCTCAGTACTTTTCAATTGTTTTTTGATCGCGTTTGGTGTGGACAAGTCGGTACAAATACTACTCTGATTGCCACCTAGATGGCGCACGCAGGACGCTGCGGTGTGTCCGTACCTTAACACTTCAAAATATGAGATAAGAGAATAACAGAAGACACTCGTGTAAAATGCCATATAACAACAGATTATAATTTCTTGAACCTATGCAATCTACGATTATTCACAAAATAGACAACGGTAGGTAATCCTGATTCCTGATAAGGAGGCTGTAATCATTTTGGACCACAGGTCAATATCTTTTCGACTTTAACAGTTTGAGTTTTACTAGGTATCAATAACTATTATATTTAAAGTAAACTGAAGCACGTCAATTTCGCTGAACGACTGACAGAATATAAAATGGTGAGTTACCCTGATGAAGACGTTCCGTCCGGCGATGTTGTATCTTCCCTCGCCCACTTTCTTCACCTTGAGCAGCTTGGAGCACTTCCCCGAGCTGCAGCTGCAGCCGCGCTCCATCAGCCGCGTCACCAGCTGGACCTGGATATACACATTGCTCATCATTATCATTATCAGCCAATTTCCATCCAGTGCTAGACAACGAAAGGCCTCTCCCATTGGACATTGGTCATTTTGAGCGAACACTTATATTGTGAATGTATGAACGTCGAATATGTATATCGCCTTTTAATAATTATACAAGTTGTTCCTAGAGGGTTGCGCTGATATGCTAAACACAAGTTAGCAGGAAGCAGAACTGTCACTCCGTAATGCATTAGTCTGAGTCTGAGTGTACGGCCTAAGTGCCCGCTTGAGTCGAGCGTCGACGGGGCGGGGCGTGCAGCGTTTGTTTGAAACGAACGCTGCACGCCCCGCCCCGTCACCCGACACTTGCTAGCGTGTAATGGTGTCCTGAGTGCCATGTGAGCGGAGCGCGCGAACACTACTACGCGTTAGTTTGTTTGAAACGAACGCTACACGCCCCGCCCCGTCACCCGACACTTGCTAGCGCGTAATGGTGTCCTGAGTGCCATGTGAGCGGAGCGCGCGAACACTACTACGCGTTAGTTTATTTGAAACGAACGCTGCACGCCCCGCCCCGTCACCCGACACTTGCTAGCTTGTAATGGTGTCCTGAGTGCCATGTGAGCGGAGCGCGAGAACACTACTACGCGTTAGTTTGTTTGAAACGAACGCTGCACGCCCCGCCCCGTCACCCGACACTTGCTAGCGTGTAATGGTGTCCTGAGTGCCATGTGAGCGGAACGCGCGAACACTACTACGCGATAGTTTGTTTGAAACGAACGCTGCACGCCCCGCCCCGTCACCCGACACTTGCTAGCTTGTAATGGTGTCCTGAGTGCCATGTGAGCGGAGCGCGCAAACACTACTACGCGTTAGTTTGTTTGAAACGAACGCTGCACGCCCCGCCCCGTCACCCGACACTTGCTAGCGTGTAATGGTGTCCTGAGTGCCATGTGAGCGGAACGCGCGAACACTACTACGCGATAGTTTGTTTGAAACGAACGCTGCACGCCCCGCCCCGTCACCCGACACTTGCTAGCTTGTAATGGTGTCCTGAGTGCCATGTGAGCGGAGCGCGCGAACACTACTACGCGTTAGTTTGTTTGAAACGAACGCTGCACGCCCCGCCCCGTCACCCGACACTTGCTAGCGTGTAATGGTGTCCTGAGTGCCATGTGAGCGGAGCGCGCGAACACTACTACGCGTTAGTTTGTTTGAAACGAACGCTGCACGTCCCGCCCCGTCACCCGACACTTGCTAGCGTGTAATGGTGTCCTGAGTGCCATGTGAGCGGAGCGCGCGAACACTACTACGCGTTAGTTTGTTTGAAACGAACGCTGCACGCCCCGCCCCGTCACCCGACACTTGCTAGCGTGTAATGGTGTCCTGAGTGCCATGTGAGCGGAGCGCGCGAACACTACTACGCGTTAGTTTGTTTGAAACGAACGCTGCACGCCTCGCCCAGCTCGACGCCGGACTCAAGCGGGCACTCAGGTCGTACACTAACTTGATATAAACAATTTTTTGTACTGTCATTATCCGTGATGATACCTCTCTCTTTTTGTCAGTTTTTAAGCGGAGCACTTTTGGAAAATAAATAGGTAGGTACTGCAAGAATTATTCAAGGAATTCACTTAAGCATTTCGATGTAGACCACTAGCCTGTTAGTGGGATAATATCGGGCGATGTGTCGGTACAGGTATGCTGGATGAGAAGTGCTCATGATCAACACAGGAGGTATAAAGGAGGCCTACATCCAGCAGTATGTGGAAATGGGGTGCCAATGAAATATGAACATATGCCGGTTACTTTAAAGTACAATAATTTAATTTTTGGATGCATATTTGAAAAGTTTGTATGCACGGATTTTCCGTCATACTATGTCTCAGCCAGCGGTCTGTAAAGGTACGGCCCACCGTTACGACCTGCGATTGGGGGCGCGGGCGCGAAAATTGTTTTCTGATCGCGTTTGGTTTGAACCATTCTGTACAAATACTACTGCACTATCTGATCGCGCCCGAGCCCGCAGATCGCACCGGTTTGGCCGTACCTTAAGTATTGAAAGGTCATAGGATAGAGACATCTCTCTGAAGGATCTAGGACAACAATCCTCACCCTCTTGTCCAGTTCATTGGTAGGTTTGAGCGGCACGTCGGAGTCAGTGCTGCCGACCGTGCCCCCTGACTTGGTGCTCTCAGTGTCCACGTTGTCTGCCACGGCAAGCTGGCCTGCAAATATTATATCAAACTTAATATTATTACACCTTATCATTATTATCATTATCATTTAGATTTTATCCTTAGATCTTATTGATTTTTTATCCTTAGATTTTTCTTAATACTTAAGTATAATTAGTTACCGTCAGTAGTAGTAAGAGGTTACCGTCGCCTATGATCACATGCAACACCGCAGGTGTTTACTTGTGCGTTGCCTGCCCAGAACGGAGTTAGTGTACGGAGGCTCGGACGTAGTCCTCCAGGATCTCGGAATGCTATATATATAATAGGCAAGCTCAAAAGTAAGGTAACCAATGGGTGGACTTTGTTCATCAAGAGTTGCAATCCAGGAAAAGAGCTTGTCTTCGTCTCCTTATAGAACGAAGATTAGAGTGAAGATGGAACACCTGCTGATAGAAAAAGGAGCTTTTTTATAACAATAAAGGAATCTTACTGTCTGTGGGGTCTGGAGATGACGGAGGCTCTGTGGTTGATCTGCAAAGACAAAAATATTGTTAGTTTTATTTCTTATTTTCCCTAACATTTTGAAAGGTACTTTTCTACTTGGTGTGTTATTTTTGAGTTGAAGAATTATCAGCAAATAAATACTTATATCTACGTAACCTTATACCTACTTATAAAGTAGTATAAGCCTTATACTTATACCTACCGTCACAGCATAAATAATAGTACCTACATGTAATAATGTATATTATATAAATAATAGTGCTACCGTACACTAAGTGGTTATATATTTTCAATGAAATAATATCGTTTGCATATTGTTTTCAGTTGCAGTTAGCCTGTACGCTAGAGAACGTTGCAGTTAGCCTGTACGCTAGAGAACGTTGCAGTTAGCCTGTACGCTAGAGAACGTTGCAGTTAGCCTGTACGCTAGAGAACGTTGCAGTTAGCCTGTACGCTAGAGAACGTTGCAGTTAGCCAGTACGCTAGAGAACGTTGCAGTTAGCCTGTACGCTAGAGAACGTTGCAGTTAGCATGTACGCTAGAGAACGTTGCAGTTAGCCTGTACGCTAGAGAACGTTGCAGTTAGCCTGTACGCTAGAGAACGTTGCAGTTAGCCTGTACGCTAGAGAACGTTGCAGTTAGCCTGTACGCTAGAGAACGTTGCAGTTAGCCTGTACGCTAGAGAACGTTGCAGTTAGCCTGTACGCTAGAGAACGTTGCAGTTAACCTGTACGCTAGAGAACGTTGCAGTTAACCTGTACGCTAGAGAACGTTGCAGTTAGCCTGTACGCTAGAGAACGCAATATTCAAGCAATATATCCTATGTTCATCTTCATGCTATACTCCTTGTTTTTATACGTCCGTAATACGTAGATACGTAATATAATACGTCTGTTTAGGCGAGATTAGATACCAAAAAGACAGAGTGACAGTGTTACAAACGTTTTTATAATATTACTCTGGATGTATACATGAAGGCGCTCATGAAAGTGGAAGAAGCGAAAGAGGTATGTCAGTATCGTAGCATGCGGAAAGAAGTAGTCTCTGCCTACCCCAAACGGGAAAAAGGCGTGATTGTATGTTTTTTTTTACACCTAACTGGGTAGCTCTTGACCACTATCTCACCTGATGTTAAGTGATGATGCGATCGATGATGGAGCTTGCTTACCCAGAAGATACCTATGCACTCGCGATTTGAAGACCCCCATATTGTATTGAGCCGGGAACACAGACTCAGGCAGGGCATTCCATTCCCTGGCGGATCGTATGATGAACGAAGAAGCAAATCGCTTCGTTCGGGTAAATCCATCATAAATCGGTGGCGCCTTTTAGTATCTCAGGATGTCCGATTATAAAATGGGGATGGCGGAATCAAATCATGCAGTTACTCTCCGAAATGTATCCGATTAAAATGTATATGTATAGGTTTACTTACTTGTGGTGTGGCGCAGGCGAGGTGTCCCGGAACTGCCAGCCCGCGCTGGACATGGCGGAGTCGAGGCCAGAGTCCCGCTCCTCCAGGGCGATCTCCTTCTCCAGCGCCACCAGCCCGGGCGGCTCCACGTCGAACTTGGTGGCCAGCCGAGCCACCTCCAGCAGGCATAGGATCACCTGGCGCGGCTGGTTGTGGAGCACTGACAACATTCAATAAACTACTGTTTCAATGCGTGTACTTTATCATAATTGTTTGATGGTTTTCGTGATGCACGTACAGTTTTTCCTTTTTTTTTTAAACAGAAAAGCGTAAAAAACTTGATCAAATATGGCGGGTAATATCTCACTCCGATATTGCATGCATATTCACACAAAAAAAACTCAGCTATTTGTCCCCAAACGCTAGGCTAGTTTATTTCGAAGGCAATCCTTGAGAGCCAGTCGTAGTAGTCATAGCGTGACACTAAACTCCACTCTCGTCTCGTGACCACATCGTTATTTACAGAGAGGAGATGTAATGGTCAAACGATGCCATCGATCTTTCATTGAGATCAGTCGACAGTTCCTACCTACTACACCATAAGATTGGGCATCAATCGACGATCGTGCGACTGGTGTGATAAACACCCTTAGCTGACAGGATGATATATAAGACCTGCCACATACCTACATATAGAATTCCGAATCAATATATCGAATCGGGATTCTGTTACCGGCCACATTCTTATCAGACGTATACGTATGAGATAGGATAGGTGCATAGATTTGGATGGATTTACTGCATTCGAAATTTCGAAACGGAACATTGAAACGAAATCACGTTGGCATGTATTTGTCCGGCCTTCAGAACTTCTTGATAGCAACCAATAGCAAGAGTTTCATGTACATTGCGGAAGAATGCCTGAAATTCAATCATCAGTACCTATGTGAAGAGGACGGCTATCTTCCTCTATACCCTTAATATATGGATTTAATTTAACTGACTTAAGTGATGATACTGTTCAAGCAGAAATCTTGCCATTGAAGAAAACAGGAATGGGTGTTAGATAAGGTTGGTGAGTTACCCAGGTCGTCACTCTCGAAGAGCAGGTTCTCATGCACGCCCAGGTCCCGGCAGAAGGTGAGGAAGTTCTCTGTGTTGTCCCGCGAGAAGAAGCTACGTCGAGCCGCGCGCTGCCAGCACCGCCCGCGGATCTGCGGCACCGGCTGTGTGCATACAGGACAGGACATATTGTTATGACTTATGTTAAATATACTTTAAAATTGTCAAATTAGAAAGTCTGCCACGAGTTCTGAAGTGGAGGCCACGTTTAGTCCATCATATTGTAGGACGCCCTCCGGCGAGACGGAGCGATAATCTGTGTAAGGTAGCTGGCAGTCATTGGATGTGAAGACCCGAAGTCAGAGATAAGAGTCGTGTATTAAGAAAATTCTACTATGACCAGCAGTGGACTGACACAGGCTACTGATGGTGATGATAATTTCAGAAGTTAACTGTCAAGT
This sequence comes from Cabera pusaria, assembly GCA_954871355.1. Classification (NCBI taxonomy): domain Eukaryota; kingdom Metazoa; phylum Arthropoda; class Insecta; order Lepidoptera; family Geometridae; genus Cabera; species Cabera pusaria. The sequence continues at coordinate 541,500 of OX940903.1, read as the reverse complement.
AAGTTTTGAAGTTTCTGACAGTTGTTACACATGTGAGGGGTAAGTATAAATAAAAGTTCTGTGGACGTACAGTCGCGTATGGAACTTTTTTAAATTTTTTTATTTATACTTTATAGGCTAGCGTTTGACCACTATCTCACCTGGTGGTAAGTGATGATGTGGTCGAAGATGGTAAGCACGCTAGGCCTAGAATGGGAACTGGCTCTCAAGGATGGCAGCCGGAACACATTAGATGTTTTGGTGACAGATTTTCTAACTTGAGGGTGGTAGCTGGCCAGTCGGACACTAGATAGTGTCCTACCACCATGCAACTATTAGTAAAAGCAATTTTTTTTAAAAGCTTACTAGCAATGAGGGTTGCATATTACTAGTATTCTTGTTAACGCCTCCAACTAAGCTAAATATGCTTGTGTCTGGAGTGGGTTCACGTCAATAGTGCATTGGTTGGAGATCGAACTCCAACATTTCCGCTATTATATAGTATGTATAAGGTAAGAGAACATACCCCGACGATGAGTCCCTGGTCGATGGCCTCCCTCGCCTTGTGGTGTATGACGGCGGCCAGCTGGCACAGCTCTGCTCCGTTGTCCAGCACGTCCAGGAAGTTCTCTCCCGTCAAGTAGCTTATACCTGCGCACATACAACGTAGCGCTAATATCGTGGACCTTGCCTTGCTACATCATTATCGAATATTACAGCTATACATCACTACATATTATAAAACAATGTCCCAGAGGCGTCTGTCTGTCCGGGATAACCAGTACTATGGATTAGGCTATAGGATAGTTCGCGGGCGAAGCCGCGGTGCACAGCTAGTAGTAAATATATAACAATCACCGCATGCATGGATTGGTAAAATGTGATCGTGTGTTGTGTACAAAACAATATCACATACGGCGACACATTTTAATTTGATAACGTTATTAAATTAATAAACTAATTGGTATATTATACAAAAAGTACACAATACCTAACAATGAATATTATAGGAAATTAATCAGTACCTACTGATTAATTTTAGCATAAAAAGTGGAGCTAATCTCTTTTAACCGACTTTACAAAAAGGAGGAGGTTCTCAATTAGTCGGAACCTTTTTTTTATGTATGTTCACCGATTACTCGATGATGCCTGAACCGATTTGGAAAATTCATTTTGTGTTTCAAAGGGTACCCTTCCCAGGTGGTCCCATTTACATTTCAACGAAATCGGCTTAGCCGTTTTTAAATATCAACATTTATATTACGACATTTACGACGCATTTACTTATCTCGACGACTTACTACTCACTACTGGCACAGATTATGTAATAGTTACTACGTCTGCTGGCTGCTTTGACTGGCGCGACGTTTGAAGTCGGTTCTTTTAGTTTTTTAAACGATCTTAAATTATTTGTTGTATATTATGTGTGTATGTATGTGTGTATATTAATGTATTTGTATTATGATTAGAAACTATAACTTGGTGTACAGTAATGTTCAATTCGTATGTAGAGAGAGTTGTTGTCGTGCGTGCACCATCGTGGATGCACCATCGTGCGTGCGTCATCGTGGATGCTGGCGATGCTGCAGCATCGCCAGCATCCACGATGACGATGCGCAGACGCACCGTCACGCTGCCATCCTACGTCGGCTACCGTTACACAAACACACACACTGTGCGTTTTTATCCTATTTTTCTATTAGTTAGAGCTAGCTAGCTATTGATCGTTTCATTTGAACATCATGGGCGATGTGTTTGCGGCTTTGAGTATTCTTTCTGGCTGAATACTCAAAGGTTTGCGGAGACTATTTATGTTAGTGTAACGGCGTTTGATTTACATTTATTTTTTTCTTTACAGGTCACAACGCATCGGTGAGCTTTTTTTGTCCGGTCTGTACCCTCGCCATAAGAGGACAGAGTGACATTTTTTAAAACAATTATCTCACTGCTACATAATTAACTGTTCACATGGGAAATACCTACTTACATGACTGACACATGTAAACTAAACATTGAAACTAATTCAGTTAATGTATTTATTTAATAAACCGCCTGTTCTGGGAACTAAAGCCCATGGGCACTTTGACTGTCAATAAGTAAGTATACTTACTTATTGACATTCCGTATAATGACAATGAGTACTACATTATATTATTATGGCCACGGTATTATAAAAATGGTTCCAAACAATGAATAACAATAAGAAAAGTTGCTGGAAACTATTTGCAGAATTAAGAGCGAACGCGGGGTGCAGTTTTCCATACAAATGTATTCCCCTGTTTCCTCCCTGGAAAATGCTTCTAGAGCATTTTTTTTTTCCAGGTCTGCTGTAGCTATTTATATTTTTATATTGTTTATTATTTTATTATTTGTTTATTATTATTATATATGTTTGTTTATTATTGTTTACTTTTTTTATTTTTTTATTTTATCTATCATTTGCTTTTTTGACCAACCAATTGCTAAAAGAAATATAAGGCTTTTAATCTCCTCTTTGACAATTTTGAATTACTACTATTTACAATTGGATGGTCAAAAAAAAAGAAAATGATAGGGGCAGCAGAACTTTATTTTTTGTAGAAACAAATTTTGCTCTAGAAGCATTTTCAAGGGAGTAAATGGGGGATTACATTTGTATGGAAAAGTGCACCCCGCGTTCGCTCGTAACTATTTTACTACTGTGTGAATGAAACTAGTATTTTCCACAACTTTGATAATGAAATGTTTTACAAGTGTGAGAACTACGAATACGATAGTTATGGCTAGGTCACAATCCTGGTGGTACTATCTTGCACAACTACATAGTCTTGTCATTTATTATTTATAAACTGTTGAAGTGAACTGTTGACCAAGCTGTATAACCTATAAAATGCATTGTTTGCCCAGAGCGAGTATGGCCCATAGAGCGACCGTGTAACTCACCGGCCCGGTCTCCAGACGGCTGCCTATTAAACAATAATGACTGCCTAAAACGGAGCGGGCTTTCACAACAACTCGGGGTCCTGCGCGGTTCTCACGACCCGAGGACTGCCCGCACCCGCCACCAGCGCACGCGGCTTTTCTTACCAAACTACCTAGGTATCCTATACCTATGTATCTTCAAGTCAAGAGTGAACAGGTATCTAATACGTATGTAGTAGAAAGCAAGCTGGCTTATGAAGTGATGTGATGTATTGAAGACTTTTAAGAGCTCAAATTGGCAAAAAAGTGTAGGTGGCTTGGGTTTAAGATGAATAATATATATAAATTGGTGGGTGGCCGATTTGTGGGTCCAGCCAGCTCTAGTGATTTGTGGGTCCAGCCAGCTCTAGTGATTTGTGGGTCCAGCCAGCTCTAGTGATTTGTCCCATTATCTTTCAATTTTCTTTTCCCATCCTTGAACCTACAAATAACGCGCATAAATAAAAAGCTAATCAAGCAATTGCATACAAAATATTGTTTTAAATAAACTGGCCAAGTGCAAGTCGGACTCGCACTCTTAGGGTTCCGTAACACAGTAGAGTATTCTATAACTTTGATTTTTCGCAACTACAAAATTAACTTTGTTTTTCATACAAACACTATGAAATCTTTGCGGTCGCCATATCTCTAAATCTTTTAGATGTTTCACTCCCATACTTTAAAAGTTAGAGGGGGGGGGGGACACACATTTTACCACTTTAGGCGCGCCTATCTTTCAAATGATTCTTTGAGAAAAAATGATTTAGGAACCTCAATATCATTTTTAAAGACCTATCCATAGACACCCCCCACGTATAGGTTTGAAGAAAATTTTTTTTTTGTTTCAGTTCTATGTATGGGATGCCCCCCCTTAAACTTTTATATTTTTTATTTTTGCATAAAAATCGGAAAGCGGTTCACAGAATACATCTACCTACCAAGTTTCAATTCTGTAGTCCTAACAGTTTCGGAATAAAATGGCTGTGACATACGGACGGACAGACAGACAGACAGACAGACAGACAGACAGACATGACGAATCTATAAGGGTTCCGTTTTTTGCCATTCGGCTACGGAACCCTAAAAATTTACATATATCAGGCATAGCCCTAAGCGTAGATGGCAGAGATTAGGGCTCGCCCTTTTATGCACTCCTGATACTTTAATAAGGTGGTCGAGTTAATCGGTGACCATATTGAGCTGCGATCTCGTTTGTGACTATTGATTATAGATAAATCTCGACCCGAGGCTTGGGATTGTTGACATTTATATGTGTAACGGGTCAAAAGATCTGCTATCACACCTATAGGACTTTTTCAGCAAAGAATATTGTTTAGTACAAAGTTGAAACTACAAAGAAGAGGTATTTGTCAGAAGTCCAGCGACTGAAGATTAAGCCTTAATCCGTGAATCTTATTTGTCTTCATTTAGGTCGAGGCCTTCTATTTTCTTCTATCCATCATCATGAATACATGAATTATCTCTAATGTAAATAAATTCAGCATTCAATGACTGGCGAGGCGATGCATTAGTGTGTAATTATGCATGTATGTAAAAAGCATTGCGTCTACGTATTGGATAACACGATTCGCGCTGCAATTGCAATGCAATCTGTTATTGTTTTCTAAATGTTAATAACGAAACATTTTAAGTGCTATTGAACTCAAACAATATAATTTTGTGAATAAATGGTCTTCTCTTTTTTAATTTTATTATTATTCTAATTTTATCACAGTTACCACTCACCAGCCTAATTATAAAATTTATTATGACATTGACTTTGGTACGGAGTAAAAAGAGTGATTGGTGTGGTGATACCATTGACCTTGACTTTCCTAGCTCGATGGTGATACAGTTTAATAGCTACAAAATAGTTTTTTTTATAACATACAGGCTAGCATTTGACCACTATCTCACCTGTTGGCAAGTAATGATGCGGTCTAGGATGATTGCACGCTAAGCTTAGAATGGGCACTTGCTCTCAAGGACAGCACAGATTGGTTGGCGACAGATTTTCCAACTTGAGGCACAGAATAAATAATAGTACAACTTGAGGGTGGTAGCTACCGGCAGCTGCCCAGGCGGATACTAGATAGTGTCCTACTACCATGCAGTGGGTTATGGTTTTCTTAACGATGTTTTTCCTTCACCGAAGGGCCACTGAAAAAACCCGCACATACATTTTTCGATGTAAAAATCCATTAGTGCACGGCGGCAAATATCATAAGTAGTTATGTGTACATGTTAATAAAAATCATAAATATGTATGAGCTTGAATCACTTTAAAAGTCTTTTTTGAAGACGCCGGTGAAGGAGTTACTATAATGCCTATATTTATCTGTCCTTAGCATTGACTTAAAGCGTATTGTACTCCGAGGGCTGTGCTCTTAGTAATCTTCGGTGGTAATAGTACGTAGTACTATTGAGTATTCTGTGGTAATAGTACAGTACCGAGTCCCCGAGTTTGGAACCGGCTTTGTGTAGCCGGAGGGTTCCGCACTCATCTCTCACTAGATATGCAATTAAACGGCGAGATAAAGCCGAGACCACCCGCGAGATGTTTTAATATTCATGCGAAAACATAAGTACAGATATCGGTATCAAAGATACAAAAGAATCCAAGAGATCGATAAGTAGAGACTCGCTTTTTGTTACTACTTATTGCAATGTTTGAATGGATGTATGTAATATGTTTGGGCCAAACCATGCAAGCCTAATTTGACCCATTTGACTACAGAAATAGTACAATATAAGACATCTCTTTTATACCGTATAATCTACTATTTCTGTAGTCAGAGTATTCTAGGTCCTAGCTAACTAGGTTCTACATCGACCACATCTTCGCTACCGGTCAAACGGTAGCTTATAAGAAGAAAGATTTCGCACCATCCGGAATTCATATCGTATACACACTTTCATTATCCGTAATTATTGTAACCATTTTAATTCGGTAATATGCCTACCACGAGTCTTTGCCTTCTTCCTTCAGCACCAACTGAAAAGTCCCGGCAAGTTTTCTGAATGGGAAAATTACCTCATTAGGTCCTGGCTTCAATTGAAACTGAAATAGCAGTGGGCTGGTCCTGTTGCAAGAAGTGGTGATGGCAGGTGGAGTAATGACTGAATGGTTGAAAGTACCCTAACAGAATGGTGGCCTCGTGTAGTAAAATTAAGTCGCGGCAGACCTGTACAGACGTGGGTCGACAACATAGAAAAGTACGCAGAGAGGACCTGGCCAGCCAGGAGTAGCTCATGCTATGAGTGGCGTAAGAGGGAGGAGGCTTATGCCCTGCAGTGGGAGCTATTTACGACCGACTTCAAAAAAGGAGGAGGTTCTCAATTCGTCTGTATGTTTTTTTTTGTATGAATGTATGTTACGCGCTTACTCCGTCAATTGTGAACCGATACGAATGATTTTTTTATCGGTAGGGTAGATTTCCGAGGTGGTCCTATTGTAGTTTCATCGAGATCTATCTTGTGAGATATGCCCCGCGGCTTCGCCCGCGTTAAAAACTCCTTTTATTTACTTAAAATGTTTCTTGTGTAAAAACGATTCTATCATTAAAGTTATCAAATAAGAATAAGCCAAATCGGTTCACCCGTTTTCATATTATCGCATGACTAAGACAAATCGGGATTCATATTTATAAAACCCGAAAAACCCAAATTTTCAGACTTTGTTACCTACACCATTTCGAAAAATCCTACAACACGTATCTACTTACTTATTTATTTACAGATGTCCTTATTCGAATAAAACAGAGAGATCTTTTTTCTCCATACAAACTTTGAAACCCCATTCTTTGAATCCCCTAAAGGGGTGAATTTTGGAAAATCCTTTCTCAGAGGGAACTAACGTCGTAATAAATATCTGCATGCCAAATTTGAGGGCAATCCAAAACAATATTGATTTTCACACTTTGTTACCCCATTTCACTCTCTTGGGTTGTGTTCAAAAAAGCCTGAAACACGTATTTACTTATTTATTTAACGAAACACTTGTATGAAGTTTCGAATAGAAAAGACTATCTAATCTCGTTTCTCCATACAAACTTTGAATCCACGTTTCATCCCCTTAAAGGGTGAATTTTGGAAAATCTTTTCTTAGGACACCCTTACGTACTAAGAGAAATATACCCTCCAAATTTCAAGTCTCTACGACCAGCGGTTTAGGCTGTGCGTTGTCTGTCAGTCAGTCAGTCAGTCAATATGTCAGGATAAAGATTCTTATAGTTTTAGATAGCGGCATGGAAGTTGGTTGTTTTAGTTTTTAAACTATCTTAATTATTATTTTTTAAAGACATCTCCCGCGTTATGAAACATTGTGTCACAGAGGAATTTACAAACATACAAATGACGTAGGTAAACAACTACACCAACTACGATAGCTACATCTTAGAATGTGTGGAACAAGCTACCTGTTGTCTTCCAGTTATTACTTGGAAAATTAAGCGGACTATCATACTTTCTACATGTGTATTATACTTGAGAACCAAAGAAAGGAACATTTAACAACTAATATTTGAATAAAAACGTCGCTATATCTTTTCCTTTGAAAAGATCTCTTTGACCCGACCTTTGTACAATTTACGGTTTTTTAAATTTCGACCCCTCATTGTTTGAATTCTCTTTTCAATCGAAAGGTAGGCGAACTGAGAAAGTTGGTCGAGGGTACACAGACTGCGCAGGGACCACCCCTTAAATCTGTAGTAATTGGTATATCTTCTGAAAGCACCTCTTTTGTAGAAGCTGGGTGAATAGTAGATCAGATGTTAGGAAAATTTACTTATAGCATACTCATATCCCATATGTCAACAAATAAATATTAGGTATGTACAAGTACAGTGTGTATGAACGTGTGACTTGCTTATAATCATTGCGTTTGAAAAATGTAAGCATTTTGATGTTAGTTCCTCATGATCCGTTACTCGCCGTCACATATTCACGTATACGTATAACAAAATACAATATCCATAAACTCACTTTCATCACACGTAACTGCTAAAGGTACGGCGCATCGCAGCGTCCTGCGTGCGCGATCTAGGCGGCGATCAAATAGCGCAGTAGTATTTGTACCGACTGGTTCACACGAAACGCGATCAGAAAACAATTGAAACGTACTGAGATCGCGCCCGCAGATCGCAGGACGCCGCGGTGTGTCCGTGCCTTTAGAGACAGACAAAGTATTTCATCAAAGGTACCACCTAATCTAGCTATAGGGGCATTAAATCGCGTTCAATAGTAAGTACCTATTTTCTAGTTGGACAACGTTTCACAATCGTAAACAACATCATTACATTATATTAGACGAGGAAAAGCTGAAACGCCTGCATATCCTAACATTTAAAAATAGTTACTGGTAAGGCAATGCAGGTCAGCGTTTCATCCAATTATTTATTGTAGGACATGGTCACAGAATAAATAATATAGTTGACATGGTGTGATGTGTATCACTTTAACCTAATCTAGTCGCTAAACAATCCTTTTGTCGTATATAATTTAAAATGTAATAAATAACAAAATGGAGCACACAGGTATCATCCGAGTACCTGGATATTATCTGCATATTATCCGACATCGAGCGATGTGGACAAGTTATTACACTCGGCAGCTCTACAGACATATTGTACATATTATTTATTTCAATGAAAAAGATGATAATCATAACCTGGCCGACATGTTTCGTGCATGAAATGTTCTCTACTTATTGTACACGCTGTAAAATTTAAATTAAATAGGCGTATCAAATTAAATGATAAACGTATTATCAATTCGTTAAATAGGATGATTGAAATAGATAACTTTAGCGACAATTTAAAAAACTTTCGAATCCGTCCGCTTATAAACCCGGCAGAGACATTTGATAATATCTATTAAGTATGTGGAGCATAAATATTTAATGATATTGAGAGGTACCTAATAAAATAATACTTGTGACCAAAATGCTGGCTTATATTTTGCGCAGCGACTAGGCATTGCCATTGGATGGCAATGCCGCCAGTACTTTGGGCACAATTCCCATCCCATCGGCAGTGAAATGCTAGATAAAAGATTTTTTTTAACTTTTTATACCTACATATTTTGTATGTAGTTTTGAACTTGTAAATATTGTATATTGAAAGTTGATGTAAGTATGATATATGTACTTAAGACGATTTATTGAGTAAATTTCTTTAGTCATTGTTCTTATCAAAATATTGTTGATATTTTTATAATCGGCAGAGAACAGTGTCTGTTGTATAAGTGTTTATAAATGAATGAGAGACAACCATCCACGGTCATGCAACCGGTCTTACAGTAGGTACGATTACGGTTATTTTCGTAAATAATTATATTGCTGTCATAAAACGAAAACCAATAAAGTAAAACGGCGCTCCAATAACTGCAAGGACGCAACCTGCTCACTATTATTATAGTAACGTATAATTTAATTGCTCTGCATAAATATATGGAAGTTTTTTATGTTATGTTTGTGGCTTACATTTCATAAATCTGGAAGTCACTGATTGTTTACTTATTCATGGCTTAATTATGACTTAGTACTGTATGCAGACGGTACAGTACAGACCTAATGTACAGCAGGTGTACAGCTTTGAGCCTAGCAATATAAACGCTAAGGTGTGCAGTAATAAGCAGCAAAAAAGTAGAAAGAAGCTTCAGATTCCAGAAAAATCAAGGTACGGCCACCCCGCGGCGTGCTGCGATCTGCGGGCGCGATCTCAGTACTTTTCAATTGTTTTCTGATTTCGTTTGATGTGAACCAGTCGGTACAAATCTTCGAGCATTTTCCAAAATTTTTCAAACTTACCAAATTTGGTAAACACTTCAAGGTACAAATACTACTACGCTATCTGATCGCCGCCTAGATAGCGCACGCAGGACGCTGCGGTGTGTCCGTACCTTCAGTAGTATTGTAGTAGCTAGCTCTACTAATATGTACTCGTATGTGGGCAGGTGGGCTAGTAAAATTACAATTCGAATGTAAATGAGTGTACTTACTGAATGTACATAGATCCAGAATGAGTAAAACATTGAAAGGGTGTCACTGTCAACTGAGACGAGGCGTTGCACTGTGCGTATACAGAGTAGTGCATAGCAATATAACGGGCACCCAACGGAACTTGGGATACCAATTATAATACATTGATTGCCTACAAGGTATTGATGCAGGGGTAAGACAGGAGCTGCAGCGAGGTTAGAGCTTTATTTTGATAGATTACAAGACAGTAATAAAGATAACATTGTATCAATTTACTGAACATTTCTAAAGTTTGATTAGTATTGCTCTGGGATATTTGACAGCGCTATCTTCGACCTGAGGAGTGAGGCAAAACTTGTTCAAGTAGGTAATTGCTTTATCTTGCTTAACACAAATTATTTGCTCCATCAAGGAGAAAATCTGCCGCCATAACCTTACGGTGTTCCGGCAGTATACAACCTTTGAGAGTGAGACCATTACCACCAGGCCTAGAGTGTCCATCATCTGCAACCACATCATCACTTACAGTAAAATCAGCTATCAATCTAAGCTATTTATTTCTGAATGGCAAATTAGCAAACCACACAAAATGTCAAATCATCTATTTTAAACACTGATGTAACTAACAGGTAATTTCCTATTTTTCATTCCAATTGTGATGTGACTAAATCCCAGGACAGGAAACGCAGGTCGCCATGACTTGCACCATCATATAATATGCATGACATCGCGCCGAGCCGCGCCGCTGTGGGATATGGACCCGCTCCGTTATATTAATACATTATATCTATTCATATTATAGGATAATACTGTTCAGCTTTATCCACACAATAAATAATAGTACAACTTTATATAAAGGTACGGAAACACCGCAGCGTCCTGCATGCGCGATCTAGGCGGCGATCAGATAGCGCAGTAGTATTTGTACCGACTGGTTCACACCCAACGCGATCAGAAAACCATTGAAAAGTACTGAGATCGCGCCCGCAGATCGCAGGACGCCGCGGTGTGGCCGTACCTTAATGACGCCTATCGTCTATGTATAAAGTAACTGTGATCATTCCTCCAAATTTCATGTAGAGATTTATTTCCGAAGTCTAAGTTGTCTAATAACTTTTTTTACTTATATTATTAGTGTTTACTTTAATTTTTATCGTACTCATAGATAATATTTAAGTTTAAAATTAAATCTAACTTTGAAAATGCAAATAATCTATTAAATAATAATTAATGCTTTGAAATTCTGATGCAAATGAAATTACCAAAATCTTCAACTAAAATCTTTCAAAATTAAATTTAATAAATAATCCTACACCAGCTAGTACCTGCTTGGCCCACAACACAACGTCATTTTATGCTAAAATCTGCATATCTTCTACGTTAACATTGAATTTCATAATAATTTCGAATAAATATGTTAGTTAGCATTAGCAATAAGATTAATATAGCAATGTAGTCTAGTCCGATGGCCTGCTCTGATAACAACGCGTATCACCAACAGTAGCAGTACTAACAGTGTCATGTCATGCTCGTGACTAACCATATATAAAACTGGATATATGATTGTTTCGCGATTCTATTGAAAAAATCCACTTTCAACACTACAATTATCCATTAAATACCTATTAAGGATGGGGACAAGCAAGGCGCTCGCCTGATGGTAAATGATGATGTCTGTGTCCACCAGCAACAGACACAGGCACGTAGAACTTTGCGCGTCGCTGCACAGCGCCCGCTACCCTCAGACATCTACATGTCTACATAGGTATATGTGTCACAACACATCGCCTGTTATTTCACTGGACTATATGTATGTGGGCAAACTCTGCAATCAGGTAAAAACCACTTCGAGAAAGAGGCAAACACAAGAATACGGCTGGGCTGGGCAGCATTTGTGAAATTACGTCGAGTCTTTACATCGCCAATCCCACAATAAGTCTTCAATCAGTGCGTCCTACCCGTTATGACATACGGAGCCGAAACATGGACACTCACGGTTGGTCTGGTCCACAAATTTATCATTATCTGATTTACCTACATAAATCAGATAATGATCCAGGTAGAATGTCCAATCCTAGGTTGAGTCACAGCGCAGACCTGCATGCCCTTTGTTCGTCATTTTGTTGTGACGCTCTCTCATAAACTAGTCAAATTATAAATTCGCATACATCCGAATAATATTGTTAGTAATATCATAGAGAATACCTAAGGGCCATAACAGACATGCTACTCTTATCATCGATGCTGTAGTCGCTTTCCCAAGAGAGCTGTAGCGAACTAACCCTAAGAACAGACTCGTACAAACAACGTTGATACGAGTAGACCTAGCGCGGCGATGACCATCATCATCATCATAATCAGCCAGTGTCAGTCCACTGCTGGACGTAGGCTGATTTAACAACTTATTTATTAATTTAATTATATTGTAGCAACATTGCTGATTGTGTATGTATTTTTATTTTATGGTCGACAGATTACTAACTAAAATGTAGGCTCTGTAATACCTTCCGAATTTCCGTCACCTGCCACCTCACTGTTATGGCAGTATTTTTTTTATATTAGCGATAGCGTTAAGATTCGCCAAGTACCGAAGTGTAATCGCTACAACATTTTGCTATGTTTCGATAAATACTGCGTTTAAACGCAGAGAGACTGCAGAGCAGACAAACCGCGATACAATATAACCATGCAGTGATAAAATCGCCGATGCTAAAAGTGGTATGTCTGTTATGGGCCTAACGTCGTAAATTCTGCCAAGTGTTGTGAGTAGGTGTTTATTGTCACGCAGTAACTTGTAAGGAGACTGTTAAATAGGTGTTAGTAAATTAATACGGATATTTCTAAGTTCTAAGTTCTGTGTTGCTGTCTCGTTACTTACAGTATTATGACTGCATTGTAAGGATTGGATTGATACATTAATTTATTAACAGAATTATAACTACGATTAATATACTGAATACGCCCTATTCAATGTACAACAAAATAACCAAGCGCAATTATTATTTCGGTTTTTTTTTTATCTATTAGGTTATATTATCAAATATCGGTATCTGACTACGCGACCATTCCCTATCTAATAATAAGCATATATGCTCTAATTTAAACACTAGGTAAGTAAATCAACAAATAACATGGAAGTCAAATAATATGTAAGTAATGTGTCTACCCCCCCCCCCCCATAATATGTATAACATCTCTCGATATCCATAACAGATTTTCATTTGTTTATGGGTTTGATTGTAAATGATATGCATCATCATCATAATCAGCGAGTGTCAGTCCACTGCTGGACGTAGGCCTCTCCAAGATAAGCTACTGAGCCCGATCTTCCAGTCACTACCCACCGCTTTGCGTATATCGTTGTTCCACCTTGTCACAGGAAATCCTAAACCGTTTCTCCAGTCTAGGACAAGTCTAACAATCCGCCTCTTGTGCTTAATATTTGTGGACTATGGAGAAGGCCTTCGATTCAATCGAAACCTTGTCCGTTCTGGAGCCCTTGCAGCGTTACCAAGTCGACTGGCGATATATCGATGTGATGAGATGTCTAAATAATGACGATGACCACAGTGACCGTACAAGTACAGAACCAGCGAACTAAACATGTCCACCTGCGTCGAGGAGTGAAACAGGTGGACGTCAAAGAGAATATAAATGTAGACGTCATATTCCCGAAATTGTTCACTTGAAAATGACTTAAATGACATTTTGACGTTCGTACAAGATATTTTAGTTGAATATGGAAATATTCAATAACTTGCTTGCATCAAATTCGACAGTTTTGTCATATAAGTTTAGTTTTTGTTTTAATCTCAATAAAATCTTCAGTTACATTGAAGCGCACTAACCAACCGGACGTCGAAATGTGTCATTGTTTTTTAAAATTTAATAAACGCGCAAAAACATGTTTACGGCAGGTTTGATTAGGGTCCACCTACGTTAACACGATGCGTATCTACGAGGTGGGAGGAACGTTGTCATATATTAACTAAGGCACTCATTCATAACATGAGATAGTAGGTATATGATATGAGTCTTGTTTTAGCCAGACAGACATGTTTCGATAGTGAGTAAATTTTTCCAAAATAAGTTTCAACAGCTAGGCTATTCTGTAAGCTATCTCGACAGCGGAATCCGCGGTGAGATTCGAATTTCGTACTACGAAATTCATTCGTATTACGATTGTAATACGGTTGAATTTCGTAATACAAAATTCAAATCTCACCGCGGATTCCGCTGTCGAGATAGCTTACAGAATAGCCATACTGAACTCGATCATTTTACCGCATGAATAGAAAAATTAAGAACACACATGGAAAAAGAAGACAGAAGTCTACATATTTGTACTAGCTGTGCCCCGCGGCTTCGATAACGTATCCTACAACAACCAACAACCACACAAACAATTCTATCATACATTTGGGCTTACTCCGTGGGGCCTACTAAATTGGTAGGTAGATACTATAATGTAACGTATAATGTAACACAACACAATCGTGTGGTACTTATAAGGCACGGTGATACAACCGGCGGTCAGCCACATTGTCACTTTTAGGAACACACGTGCTTCTTCATATTACCCCATTGTTCTATGATGGATCGGGATCACGTCGCTCTCGGGTATTGATTCAGTCGGTCGTGTCATCGTGTGTCGTGTCTCATCGCATTTGTTAAGCTTTTACTTCAGTTGTTCAAACGATTTCCTAATCCATTGTTAGCTGTCTATTTGGAACTGCAAGGCTTTTCTAGATTGTATAATTTCATATTTCAAATTTGCTATTACCGTCTTTGCTCTTAAGTATTTGCTTCACATAAAGTAATAGGGACAACCAACTTTATAAGTCGAACTTAATGTCAGGCAAGATTCTTATCCTTTAATTTTTAACGTTTACCGTATATTCTTATAAACAATTTCATTTATTTGTACTCTTCATGGCATCATGTTTTTTTACATTAGAGCATCATTATCACACTGAGCCAGTATTAGTCCAATGCTGGACATTGACCTCTGACCTCTCCCAAAACACGCCACTGAGCCCGATCTATGGCTCTTCCTTTCTTGCAGTCACTGCCCACCGCAGTATAGTATTATCTGTTTTGTGCGACCGCTTTGCGAATATCGTGGCTCCACCTGGTCACGGGGCGTCCTACGGTACGTTTTTGTTTACGAATAAATTATCATCTATTTCGTAGGTTTTTGTTCACCTTAGTACATTCACAGAATAAATAAAAGTTGGTACAGTCGCGATTAATACGGTATCAGCAGATTAGGTAACAGACAGAGTGACAGAGTTACAAACGTTTTTATAATATTATAGTATGGATGATAACTTACCGATAGTCTTATTGATCCAGTCAGCCAGATCCTCCTGCAGCGGGAACAGCTGTCTCGCCTGCGAGTACAGGATCTTCTCCCGGTAGAAGTCCTCGTCCTCCAAGATGGGAGTCTGCGCGGCCAGCGCACAGTCCGCCCTCTCGAAGCTACTGCTCATCTTCCTGTTGACCACCACGTCTCCGTGGCCGATGTGTCTCTCTTCATCTTTACCCTCGAAGGAGTTGCGGACGTACTCGAACGCGTTGGTGCGCTCGAACGCATTGAAGATGCGGTCGAAGTTCCCGCTGAGGGGACGGTCGAAGGTCTTCTCGACGGTGGGGGAGGATACGGGGCCCCAGGATGTGCGGCTCCCGATGGCAGTGGGACCGCACCGGTAGTACGCCATGCTCACCTGAAACAAACAAATACGGTGCAATTACAAAAAAAGACAGCGTTTTGATACAAATATTAACCTAAACTAGACTTAACCTGTTTTGGATTGATGTATATTTTTAATTAGGTAATACATTAGGCATTGCAAATATGTCATATCTATTCGTGTCATATAAGCCTATATCAGTCCACTGTTGAACATAGGCCACTCCCAAGACACGCCAATGATTTCGATAGTCAGCTCTTCTTTTCCAGTCACTGCCCACCGTTTTGCGTATGTAGTCGCTCCACCTTGTCATAGGGCGTCCTACACTTTGGGGACTTTTCTTGAGGAAAGACTTCTTTAAGTAAAAGTCCTCATTCTTTCTCGAGGAAGTTAACGAGAATTTCCCGCTGTGTCATCTATAGGTATATTTTAATCTCAATGAGAAACTCTTCGACAGTCAGATGTTCCTAATCCCCTAGCTACAGGTATCAGTTCAGATACAAATTGATAGTAATCAGTAATCGTGGAGCATTTTATTTCCGATTATATTTTTTGTCCACTCAGTTCATGTCAAAGTGGTTATAATAGCAGCACTGATTGCTTTTTGTTTGGATGACATCATTTGATGGAACTAATTCAGTTATGGCTCTGTCTGTATGACAGAATAAGCTTGCATATTTTTTTACGATTTTAGACAACTAATTGCACTTCGCGGCTTTGTCTACGTTATAATGTCATATTCCACCATTTATCCGTAAAGAAGCAAACAAAAAAAACAAATATACAAACTGACTGCCACATTTATGATTTTTGTGTAGTAAATATCTAATTGTTATTGTAGTATTTTTTCAGTAACAGGCACAGAACAATTCCTCGTTCCGGTTACCAACATAAATATTGTTATTGATATTTTTATGATTGAAGCAGTCAGTCAGAATGCAGGTTTCAAAATAACAAAATAAAGATTACATAATTGTAATAAAATGTAGACTTGATGACTTTTTAGATACCCAAAGAAACAATGACAAGTGCAGAAACATAAATTAAAAATCTCAGTGTTTGTAAGTAGAAATATCAATTCGATCCTCATTTTCAATTTGTAAAAGTCATCTGATAAAACGACTGGTAGGTGCATGATGTCATAGACAATAATAAAGGATCAAATAAAATACATAAAATACCTTAAAAGGATTATACAAACGATTCCTAAGAGCATATGGATATTTAAGCATCATCTTTAAAACATCTCAGTTTTCCCGAGACGTGGGCGTTCTAGAAAAAGATCAATTAGTGAACCATAATTAGAATATCCAAATGAGCAGATATGATATAATTATTTGATGTTTCTTTGAAGAGTAAAACTTTGAGCTAATTGCTACCTGCCACTTCTTTCGAAAATCCATTAATAAAGGAACGGACATACCGCAGCGTCCTGCGTGCGCGATCTAGGCGGCGATCAGATAGCGCAGTAATATTTGTACCGACTGGTTTACACCATAGTTATAAATATGAAATGAATGAATATGGTTTACACCAAACGCGATCAGAAAACAATTGAAAAGTACTGAAGATTGCGCCTACAGATCGCAGGACGCCGCGGTGTAACCGTACCTTAAAGGTACTTTGGTAGTATTCATGTATATTTACATTTTCATTTATAATGGTAACAATAATATCAATCATAAAACTTTTACGACTAAACTAGTACCTTCTCGCGAAGATCTTACTGGTACTCATCAGATCACTTTGAATCCGCACATAAAGTTACATTGATAGAAATAACTTCATTCTGTCACATTAGAAGAAACTTTTTCCTTAATAATGTTATAACAACGTAACTATTAACATCAGTAAGAATTATTTTCAATCAGCTTTAATTATTGTTAATTGTTCCTGGCAAAGATCTTCTTACAAGAGATTCTGATTGTATACTTTAAGATAAAGATGCATAGGTGTACATATGTGTTCATGGGAAGAACGTTGTAGTGGCCCCACACAGTTGTCTCGAGGGCGGTGTAGCGGCTAGATCACAGGCTGCCCTTATGTGGACGAGTCGTGACCACGTGACGGGAATGAGGCCTCATTCCGAGATACAACCGATAACTGAACTCGACTAGCTTTTGTAAGCCAATCGGTTTGCAGATCATAGCAGCTTCCTGATACACTGATATACGGAATTGCTTACGATGGGCAAGATGTTTGTTATATTTTATGATAAGATCGGGTTATTGTCAAATCATAGATCATGGAGAACGGTCGTTTGAAACTGATCTATTAACTATAGCAACCACAGACATAGGATTCATTGCGTTAGTAGTAAATCCTAGGTCTCTGCTAATAACTGATCTAGATGGAATAAGATGTGAGATAAATTATTGCCCAAAAGATGAAAACAAAAAAATGTATACCTAAATAATAAACGTACCTATAAAAAGGGTCAAAGATAACAACGATGTTGCAGCCGTCGATGCTTCAGTAGTATGTACTAGGAGTAGAATCTACTTTTGCTCTAATTTAACTTAAATTAGGTTAATAAGTTTAAGTAATTCGTACATCGTCGTGGTGTGTGTCTGTGTCATAAATTGAACGTTAATCATGCGTGACGTGGTCACGCTAAGGGACCGTGTCACCATCCATCGTGACTCTTTGTGTTTGTTCCTACATTTTTGAAAAGCAGCTTTGAAAGTAGTGATATATTAAAAATAATTTGTTCTAAATATGCACTCCGAAGAGTTTTGCCACTATGTTTCAAGATTTGAAAAAGAGAAATTGAAAGGATCTCTCTTGCAATCACAGAAATATTAATAATAAGGTAGCTTGCAATAGATGCAAATAACTCAATTAAGTATATCAAGAAATAAGAAACCAGGTAAAACTAATTCAATTATAAAAAATTAAAATGTATTTATTTCAGGCTCATGCCCATATTATATAGAATACACAACACAAACACCAACACAAATAATCATTAATATCGTATCAGCACAGTTTAACAATCCAGATGTAAAACTGTGGTATATACGAGTAAGTCTTTCAGAAGATAGATACCTACACCTTGAAATAAGTTATGTTCAAGACTTCGTTGTGGAAAACGAATGACAGTAAGTACTTACTTATATGAAGAAGCAATATTTCTTGCCATAGTAACACAATAGATGTATGATGTGTTTGAGGACAAAAATGGCAGCATAATATTATTATGCATAATAAGACAGACTGGAACGAGCCGGCACCGCCCTGTCCCATACGGAACCTTAGAAAAATCGATTCCGCCCAAATAGGACAGAATTTTGCATAATATTAAAAACAATAACGCAATTCGAATCCTATTTCATCGCAATAAAGTATAATCTGGCTCGAATACTGTCTGATGGGAGATAGCACGCGAGACGCTGCATGCAAAGGCGGTTTTCTTTGGATCCGATAAAAAGTTTTGTGTTATGATGCCGCCTATTTGTTATCGATTCAACAACGCTGGTGAAGATTGTGACGAATATACTTGCTAAAGAAACTAGCTAATTGATGTGCATATGCAATTATCCGTAAATTAGCTCATGTCGAACCCATTGGCTCATTAATTACCATCCCTCCATAAGCTCAATTCATCAACTTTTCGGAAGCTTTCGATCTAATGTCAGTAAATTCAATATATTCACCGTCTTCAAGTTTCAAAGCAGCTAAAGAAGCTGTTCTGCTAAAAGTATTGTCATCGTAGATTGTAAGTTCACATTAATTAGTGATCGTCTTGTTTCACGGAGGCCCTCCATTCAGACGTTAATCTGAACAAATGGTCTTCGCAATTACTATCACTTGAACTCGGTTACATTCGCAATACAATATGCCTGTAACGTGTGTCCTACATTCATAAATATTAATATTGCGATGAACTAACTGTCTAATAATTAGCCTGAGAGGTCTGAACGTAAGTCTAGATTGATGGTCACTTGCTTCGTCGATATCGTCACTTTAATGAAGTTATCTCTTAAATTATTTAGCATTGATATCTTGAAAACTTTTTTAGGATTTATTAATGGCGTGGCCAATGACCTAATTACTCGTATTTATATCTTCAATCTATAATACAACTATTAATATAATAAATAATACGTGACTTTTAAAGGCGGTATAACGGTATTTGTAGCTTCATAGCTTTGTGTAATCTTATATTTTGTATCAATATACAAGTCGTACTACGTCCTTACAGGCTTCGTATATCCCAGACAATATTTTAACTTTATCCAATTTCCAATTCATTGTGATAATGAGGGAAACTTTAAGACCTCAGTGACTTCCCATACCTACTGTTCTCGTCATATCTATTACTACCATCTTACTACTCTTATGTATGTCAACGAGTCATCACGCCTAACCGTATGATAGGGTCTAATCCAATTTACCAGTTGTGTTTATTGCGACGAACTGTTTTATGAAAGGTGTACCATTATGAAGTGGCCACTGTGGTCTATGGTACTCTAATAAAGGTGACGCAAGCTTAGCTAGCCTTGTGAACAAGTTCACTCTTCACAAGAACAGCTTAGAGTATGTTTTAGGAAGCTACTCAAATAATTTAGATTTTCATTAAGTGGGCTGCTTGTAGATAGATCTATGAGTGTGTTATAGGGTTGATGTTACAGATCTAACACAGAAAATGTACAGATTTTGAGGTAGGCATGTAGTGCAGTGTAGTTTGTAGTGTTTCTGTCATATCTATATCTATTCATCCATCTTGAGGACTAGCAGCTTTTGCGATCGAATTAAACTTGCTTTTGAATTTGGTCCAAATCATTTTGCCCTTTTGCTTACCGCATACATATTTGTTCTTTAATTACAAGTCAATCAACAACATAATTGTTGAACATGCATAAGGAGCCCGCTGGCATTTTAAGTGTTTTTAATAATAGGCGTCGCCCACGCGGCCCTATCGGCCCTACACTTGATAGCCAATAGGTCAAGTTGAGCCAGTACTGTCCTCACACTCACCGTAGTACCCTGTCACATTAAAACAACCAACAAGCCTCCAACGACCTGAAAGGTACATTAACAGAGTCATAAAGTGACAGGGTTCGTCGATGTTGGTAGATTATCTAAAGAGCTTTAAGTAGTAGAGCGAGTCGAAAAGAGGCTATTTAAGCAAATCGCGAAGGTCCTCATTAAGGAGGTCCGCTGTGTTTGGGAGAAGTTCACCTTTGGATGACGGGTTCTCATCATGATGCAGGGGGGGTTTCGACAAGTTATTTTGGCGATAATATTTTCGATAGTGAACAACTACATTACAAGCTGTTGCACTTGTGTTTTCTTAGCAATCAAATTGTTTGCGTACAATAATTTTAGATTGGTGTAATGTCCTGACCTTTCAGAAAATTTTAGTTTGTTTACTATTTTAATATTGATTCATTTCTATGGTGCGGCCTATAAAGTAGTAACAAAAGTCATTGTTCAGTAAAACTATTATAAATTCCACAATCGTAGAAGCCCTAGTAGAGATAATCCGATAGCTTGTCCCGAGCCTGCACTTCCTGGTTGCTCGCCCCGCAGTCTACGTGATTTTATTGAACATTATATTACAATGCCAAGTTTATGGTGATTGTGATCATCTATAATCAAATGTAGACACGGGACATGGTAGGAATATATATTGCTATGTCATTGCAGATTACTATACCTAATTATTCAATTAATTTAATTTAAAACATGTTGATATCGGCAGTCCTATCGTTCCCACGTAACTGTCTAACCCATGTTCGTTTGGCTTAGATCCACAATTGTACCAAATTTTACTAAGTGTACAAATAAACGATTACGGTATTCGAAGATTATCTTTTCGGCATCATTTAATTAAACCTACAACTTCTAAAAAAACATTAGGTACGTGGCTACAACTCGGGTAAGCTCTGAGTGCATCTCGTTTAATTTCCCCTCACAACAAAAAGCTCGAGAGTACGGTGCCCGCGGTGGGTAAAGTGCCCATATCTTGTAGATATCAGCAACATAGCGAGCTATCTCACCATCTAATGTTGTGCCTAGAGTGCCCAGACCCCAGTGAAGCTATGAATCACGCGCATTGAAAGGGGCTACTCAGACACTGGAGATAGAATAAGATTTTTAGATCTTGTAATAACATATTATGTGATTGATGTCTCTGTTTGTATTTTGTCGCAGCTACGTTAATGATCTACGTCGTTCTGTGGTAGCAGTGGCTATATTAAACCTATGTCGGTGGGTAAGCAGTCCAAGCATGAGGCGCTTGGTGTATGTTGATAAAAATCAAAGGTTATAATATTAAATATTAAAAAAGGTATTAAATATTTTTTTTAAAGTCAAAGCATTTATTCAGTAAATGGGCAAATTAAACATTTGCACTGACATACGTTAAATAACATTAAATAGATCATATTCAATAATAATTAATATAAATATAACAGAAACATAACTTATTGCTTTGAATTTACAAAAAAAAAAAACAAAAGTATTGAGCCATTAAACTTTCATTTAGACGTCAAACGTCACACTTAAAACAAATGTTTAATTCCCCTGATTAACGTAGGGTTTATTATTTACAGAAGGTACATATATACAACTAAAAAATAAATTAAACTATTAACTGAGAATAAATTAAATGTTATAAATAAAAATTAAAGTAGTTATAAATAAAAAACAGAACCTAGGTTGCAGTTGTCTGCCGGACATGTAGGGTTGCCAACCTTACTATTACGTGCACTCCCAACCCAGTGCATGTTTCGATATACAATAAACGATCTCAATAAACATTTCATTTTATCGTAAAACGAATACTTATTAAAAGCTATTGAATGTTCAAAATTCCCCAATCCCTACATAATATACTCAAATATAAATCTAGACAATTTATCAAGTGTCTTCTAGGTTTCAACAGTAGCGTCTGAATCTGGATCAGACATCATCATCTAATTAAGGAGATCCAGGGTCAATGCTCGCGGCCCCAGTCTTGGAGTCCAAGACCCTCGCGAGGAAGTCGCACTTGCTGAGGGAATTGGAAGATTGATGCAATTTAAAAGATACTAACAATGTCTAGTAGATTCAGAACAAGTGTTGACTTCTTTTTCCCAGCTAAAATACATTTAAAATGTCTGTCATGCCTGTGGTGTAAGTACTGTCGTTACTACGACTAGTATCGTACATTTAAACCTCCCCTACGTAGCCTGTAACATTGTTATGCAAAGGGCAAAGGTAGCTTTGTTGTACTTTTGCCAATTATGTTTACAATCCGGCAAGTATAACTTGGCGTGCCTGTGCGCCACTGTGCTTTTACTTTGTACTTTGATAACAGTTTCTCTTAAACCACTTTTAATTGCTTTTGGCATTGTTGAACTATTTTAATGTAGCAGATTTATCAACAATAATGTCGCGGTAATCTCTCAAACGTCAAACTCACAGTTTCAATTAAAATAATTAGTTCCAAAAACCACCACCGCCAAGTTATACTTGTGGCACTGTATATACTATTTCCCTATTCGCAATAAGCAACGGCATATCTATGTCACAATATGGGAGCCGCAGACTGCAGACCGCAGACCGCAGACCGCGGGCGGACGTGCCAGACCTACTGTTACTATGAAGAGTTCAGAGATTATTTGGCCTATGTCATGGTACTAGATAGCGAATAGCGGTAGGAAGTAAAGTGAAAGGTTTCCCTGATTTTCTTAAGCTGTAGTACAGCTACGAAAGGTACTTACCAATCAATGTGTTTTCCTTAATTAATTTACTTGATAATTAGTCTTCTGCTAGGTCTGTATATCGTAGTGTAAGACGCCCTCAGACTAGGTGGAGCGATGATGTATGTATGCTGGCTGGCAAGAGCTGGATGAGAGTAGCCGAGGATCGTGCTCAGTGCCGAGCAATTGGAGGTCCATGTCCAGCAGTGGACTAGCATAGGCAGATGATGAAGGTATGTATTTAATTCTTCTGGTACTTATTATATTGGTGTTATATTCTGGGATGGACCAATCTTACGTATATTGCAGAAAATTTAAAAAGTCGATTTTTAGACTTCATGAATTGTCAAACATTCGAAACTCAAACGAATAAGACAATCGTCATAGAAGTAGGCGTCGATACTTATTCGCTATCTTCTGTCACCGTATCAATACCTCAGTGAAATATTGTAGTGCGGTGCAGCGACTCTATAATATGTACCGATGTAGACGACCGCAAACACTCGCTTTCTTTCGGTGTCGGGTAATGCGGCCGCGGCCAAGAATCTGATAGCGGAAATCGAGTTTGTTTTCAATTACCTTATTCTAATTACCTAGGGAGTCTACAAAGAGAGTTTACCAGTTATTAAATACTTATATTTGTTTATGGGTGAAATATTGAAATATTTTAGGAATTGGTCGTGATTAAAATTCCTTGAGCGTTTTATTTGTCACAACCCAATACCAATACCGACCGTGTGGAACTAAGATTTGAACTAGAGAAAAGGTATTCTTGAATACCCTAGATATGGTTTAAATATTTGATCCTAAAGGTCTAAAAATGACCGAAGGATTCTCGCTGTCCACGCATCTATCAATAATAATAATCTTAGTGTTTCTCTTACAGTCATGTTGATGTCTCTATTTAGTAGAGCATGTGATTAGTGCATCATTTTGTACTGTAACCGCGCGCGGTAGATCGCACGCGCTCGCGCACGCGAGATCACACCAAACGTAACTAATTATCGTGTTATCGCGTCGCGATACTTCACCTCAATCTTGATGGTCTGGGAGGAGTCTTCTTACGAACTGCTAACTATTTAAAACCGGTGCATGGTTTCACTCATCTCACTTATGTGGCCAATAGAATTGCCTAGAGCGCTAAAGATTTGTTTACAAACGTGAGAATATAACGCCGTGACTTACAGTCATTGTTGATTTGTGTATTATGTTTAGATTATTATATACGGTAAACTAATTAAAAAAATAAAAAGATTCCGACGAATTGAGAACCTCCTCCTTTTTTGTCAAGTCGGTTAATAACAATTACCAGTCTATCAAATCTTCTTCTTGATGACCCTAACATATCTACTGATGATCTGATGTTAATTGATGTTCATATTTAAGGTTAATCGTGCATATGAAAATGGAACATAGAAGCGGGTGGGACTTCAGTTTCTTGCAGTTCGACTGACTTTAGTTCAATCCTTAGTAGAACTATGTCTACATCAAATTCCCGAGACTGGTACTGAGAACATATCTTTCGTTTTACTTTCTGTTATTAACCGACTTCACAAAAAAGGAGGAGGTTCTCAATTCGTCGGAACCTTTTTTTTTTTTCTTTATGTATGTTCACCGATTACTCGAAGATGCCTGAACCGAACCTTCTTTTTTGTTTTGAAGGGTACCCTTCCCAGGTGGTCCCGAACGAAATCGGCCGAGCAGCGAGCCTTTTTTAATAGATCACCATTTGTATTACGACGCATTTACTTATCTCGGCGACTTACTACGAACTACTGACACAGATTATTACTACGTCTACTGGCTACTTTGACTAACGCGACGTTTGAAGTCGGTTCTTTAAGTTTTTTAAACGATCTTAAATTATGTTTAGTGTCAAACGAAATTGGCTGTAAAGGGATAAATATGTCAGAATAGTCGTGGTCCTTCAGGCAGCTTAGATTACATCTATCTGATATATGTATCTGATGTAGACGAAACTTTACAGACATCGTAAATATTTGCAAACAGGTCAACCCACCGACCTCATCGCTCACTGCATCAAGCCATCAATCAATCAATCAAGCCTACATAGCGCGACTGTCAGTGGTCCCTATGTATTATATTATGTTTATGTTACTTCTTAGGCAATAACTCAAATTATTCATTCAATATTATTTAATAACTTGTTCTGGATTAGTTTAGATCAGGTATGCTTTTACTTCTACAAGTGTGTTGTGTTCGAGTGGATAAGTCTGTTTGTTTATAATGTATTAACTGTTTGAATACCTAATCTATTTAATTGAAATTTTATATTTCTTCGAGCTACTTCAGTGGTAGTTGTTATTGTTCAGTATTTCGATGTGTTTGGTTGGCGACAAGCGATGTTTGAGAGACGTTAAGAACAAATTTCATCGACAAATTACCCCTATAATATATAATGGGGTTCCCAAACAACCGATCTACCTCCGATCCTGATTTTAGAAAGAACGATATTTTGCCAATTTTGCAATTAAATATTTATCTTTGACACTGTGTGTATAATACCCTGTACGTTTATAAAGAGAGACCATAGAGATATAAAAAAGTTCAATCTAAAGGTAATCATAAATTTTAATAACTATCAACAGTAACTCTTAAATATGACAGAGCGTTAAAATGTAACCCTAATTTTTTTGAGTGAGACGATGCGACAGACTGAAGAAGATAGCGGGACGATGACACCTTCAATGAAAACTGAACAAATACAAAAAGATCACTATGATTGCAAGTCATGGGCAGAGGCCTTTGCTCAAGGGATAATGTTATTTTATAAAACGCCAATTAATTTGTCTACACCCAACTTCACAGCCGACAAGTTGATTGCTGCAGGTGCTCGCCAGAACCACTGTGAAGAGATTATGTCGAGCGTCTACTGCACTCCACATCCTCCAGTTTTGTTGTTAAACAAACACACAAATGTAAATATTTAAAATCGAAGTAAGAAGTTGTAAATGCCTTGCGTCTAAATTAAATGAATGTGAACGTGTTAAGGTGGTGGTGACAGGTTAACTTAGCCATGGTGCACGGTGCACACAACACGAGCACGGGTGCACCGTTCTCATCCATCAACGTTAGTCATCAGGTTACTAGCAATATTAACTTGTTCTCATCCTTAAGCCAGTTTAAGTCTAATTCTAAAGATTTAAAGACTATATTTGGAAAACATTTAGAAAGATTTTGCTTTATTGCATTTTATAAGTCAGTAAGTACTATTTCTGGTTTCCTGTTAACAGTTTATTAAGTAATTTGCTTCTTTTTATTAATATCTGACAGGTTTACTAACCTGTCAGAAAACAATTATACTACGCCATTAGATATGCTTTAGCCTTTACTTTCCATTCGACCAGTCCAATGAAATCTGATTTAAAATAAACATCATACAGTAGCATTTACCTATTATCCAAATCATAATAGGTCAGTGTCATAACAATAGCGTAAGGAGATTAGCATCGTAGTACAATATTATCCTTGTTGTGAGTTGTCTAAAAGAAGTGGTCCCCTTGTAACATGATTACAAACCAGCGACAACAATGCAACATTACGACACCCACGCCCTCACACATAATACGCTCGCTTACGAGGGAAATGACCCAACAGCCGACTTAGAGGTTATTATGATGTCCTGGTACTTTGGACTTGTTTTGGTTTTACTATTCTTGTTTCATGAATTCCTATTTTATTATTATTATTTTTGGGATTATTATTATTGGGACCACACAATATTTATGAGATTGCCTATAAATCATTAAATAAGAAGTACAATTGGGGCTCTGAATAATGTCCTGTTCTTTTACAAGTTTGCCATTGTATATTTCTTATAGGTTGTACTTGCGTATTTATATGAAAATCAACTATTAATGCAAAGAAAAACCACTTAAACTACATTATCAATGCAGTGCGTACTTTATTACAGTCCCTACCTGCTACGCCATTACCAACTTAATAGTGAATTCAAAACACACTGAACGCTCCATTGACCGCAATGATGAAAGCGAGATGGTCTGGCATAAAACTCGAACTATTCTATACCTAACGCCTAGCGGTATACTGCGCATGCAAACTCCTCAGTAACCTAATGCCCTGGTAGATGCAGTTACGCATCATTAAGCAGTGCAATGACTGATATCGTAAGAGAGACGCCGTAGCGGTACTGCGCATGTGAACTCCTCGGTAACCTAGTGCCCCTGTAGCCATGGTCATGCATCCATTACAATTAGATTAATGCAGGTCCTGGACAAAAGCTTCACACAAAAACGTGTTAAAACAAAGGATCTTTCCTCGACTTCCATGCTTGTCTGGTCTTCCCATAGAACTATTGGTAATTTTAAACAGTGGAACAGTAACATAATAGTTTGTTTACATCAAGTGTACATACCTCCTGGAAGCTACCACATGTGATGATGTGGTGAGGCCAGATGTCCGATGATTTTTTTAGTAACACACCGATTTAGGAAGCCAATTCAGCTTATACCTACTAGGTGGGACGAGCAACAGATGGTAAACCTTTTTACGGTTCAGTTTTTGGTTCGTAAATCCCCGTTATTAACCACGCAAAATCTAAATTTATTGTATACTCTGATAAGACTTTGTTTTTAACTCCATCTACATTTATGTATGTTGCTCTCTAGTTGTTCGTCTTATGCTTAATCTCATGAGATGAACTTGATCCCATAACTATGGTTACTATGGATGGAGAGATTAGAAATCATTTTCATTTCTATTCCCTATGTATTTTACTGAGATATAGATGTTACCTACTGCCGCGGCCGCAGTATCTACATAAATATAAAATGATGTATTAATATTGTTTGTCAGTCAGTAAGAAAGTATAAGCTTAACAGTAGTAGTCAAGATAGCCTATATTGTATAGCCTATAACTGTCCTAGACAAACGCACATACTGATTAAGATAAAAAGGCCCAGTATCACCGGTTCCTGATAAGCTTATCAGGAACTTATCTGACAGATTTTTGTATGGAGTTGTATCAGATAAGTATCTGAAACTTTATCAGGAAACAGGTGAAACTGGGTCTAAGTACCTACTCTAACTTAGATAAGTGTGTACACAGTAGATTGACTCATGTCTTAGACCATGTGGATATACTTGTTTATGAAGCCCTGGTTTTTGAAACTAGGAAGTGTTTAAGTTATAATGAAGATGGCTCTGAGTGATGTTGTGATTTTATTAACCGACTTCAAAAAAAGGAGGAGGTTTCTCAATTCGACCGTATATATATATATATTTTTTTTTTTTTTATGTTTGTTCGCGGATAACTTCGTCGTTTATGAACCGATTTCGATTATTCTTTTTTTGTTCGAAAGGAGATATCCCAAGTGTGGTACCATGGTAATTTTATCGAGGTATGATAAGTATCTCCAGAGATATTGAGATAAACATCTCAAAATTGGTACTGAAAATGTATAGCGCGGCATTGAAGTCGGTTGTTTTTTAGTTTTTAAACGATATTATGCAATTAGAAGTCGAACATATAACTTTGCTTCGCTTTTGTTAATTAGATTAATTACGTTCCAATTTTTTTTAAACTTTGTGAATTCGATATCGTGAATGATAGACAACCTTTCCGGGGCTTTTTTCGCAGGCTGCTGTTTTCATCGGCATACTTGGTCTTCATTTGAAAGTAATAATATATGATCTACGCATCCAAATCCGAATGTATCATAACATTGAACCTGTTGGTTACGTCGAGATAATAGAAGCACGAATGGTCTGATCATCCATCAGATCGCAGGCGGACCGTAAACACGGTACGTTCCGTGCTAGCTAACCGGCCAGTGAAATCACACGCTGGACAAGACTTGTGTAGTTTACAACTGTACAATTATATCTTAAGAATTTACAAGCTTTCTGCGCTTTATTGTTTTGAAAACAACTACGGCGGCTCTTGGTCAAACGTTACAACACTTGGCTTGTTGAGTTCTCGTACGTCTTGAGAGTAACGTTCTCTGGGTATCTAATTAGTTCATTTTGTTAACTTGTTTCGGTAAATTATCGAAATTAACTATTTGATGGTTTGATGAGACTCATTTAAATCTACCGCCATAACCATACGGTGTTTCAGTAGCACACAGCCCTTGAGATCTTACAAACATACAAATCACGTACAAAATCACACCCAGACTCGGACCTCGTGGATCACACGAAGAATTGTCCCGTGTGGGAATCGAATCCAACCTTCGGTTTCGTAGACAGGCTAACTAACCACTAGAACAACTGGTCAGACAAACCAGTTTAGTTTATTGTTCTATTCATTAAATACCAATATCATTTGAATTAACCTAATTCCATAGCGAGTGGTCATCACCCCTGACCTCTATTCACAGTGATCCGAGTGCATAATTCAAATCAGTTCACCGTTAAAGGCCACATAATATTAATTCATTAATTAATTATAATCACGTTTTGTAGTACAGACAGACAGACATCGTGACTTCACTCGATGCATTTGAACTTAAAGCTGGCCTTGATATGGACATTTCAATTATCGATTAGGTATATCGATTTATCGCTCCTCTCTTTAAAGTCTCTATTTATAATCGATTAGAGTGAGACGTTAATAGGATTGCCTTTTTATGTTAATGTCATTACTAATTTAATTCATCGGTAAAATTGTTTTGTAAATTGATGAGGTATGACAATGCTGTTTTGCATTGTTTTTGCATCAGTACATAAAAATATCTTAGCAATTTTTTACACTTATTATTGTTTACTTTATTGCTTATAGCGTAGCGATGCGATGTATTTTTTAACCGACTTCCAAAAAAGAGGAGTTTCTATATGATCGTCTGTATGTATTTTTGTGTATGTTTATCGATATTTTCGCCGATTGTGAACCGATTTAAAAAAAAACAGTTCAAAAAGATATACTCCCAAAGTAGTCTCATTGTAATTTCATTGAGATCTAATTAGTATCTCAAGAGATATGACGATAAACTTGCCACTGAAACTGACTCGCGGGGCATGGCAGTCGGTTGTTTTATAGTTTTTAAACTATCTTAATAATGTTAGTTCCGTATTATATGTATACAATAAAATATTACTTGTTACAACGTATATGACGTATTTTTCTTCTTCTAATATTTTCATGGTTGAATTGCCGAACTGCTTCATATAAAATGTCTTTGTACGATCAAAATTCATGTATAATAATTGTATATATTGCATACAGCTTGAAATTAAGTCCGTAATTTACAAAACATAAACATGTATTAGATCGTTTACAAAACTAAAAGAACCGACTTCAAATTCCGCGCCATTAATTTTCAGTACCAAGTTTGAGATGTTTATCTCCATATCTCTGGAAATACTTATCATTATTTTGATGGAATAACTATGGTACCACCTTTGGAATGTCTCCTTTCCAACAAAAAAAGAATCATCAATATCGGTTCATAAACGACGAAGTTATCCGCGAACAAACATAGAAAAATAAATATAATTTACGGTCGAATTGAGAAACATCCTTTTTTTGAAGTTGGTTAAAAATGCCACGACACTAGATTTACTGCTGTGCGAGGAAATATCTTTAAAAAAAATACTAAGTCGCCTTTGCACTTCTTTGTATATATATTTGCGTACAAACAGTATATTATTATTAAGTCTCCGCAATTATCTATACTAATATTATAAAGAGAGAACATTTGTATTTTTGTATGTTTGTAATGATTTGGCTCAAAAACTACTGAACCGATTAAAAAAATTCTTTCACTAATATATAGAATGGACTTTCGGAATGAAAATAAGCTATATATTATCCCGTTTAAATCAAAGGTACATTCGTGGAGACCTAATTTGCAACCTAAGTCGACTAAAAAACGGTCGAAAAAACACGTTTCTTACGAACGCTGCTCAATTGAAAATAGATAGAAGAATATTTTCTATCAAAGTGTTGTACAACTTAATAAGACCTACAAAAAAGTCCGCAACAGCATATGTCTATCTCTTAAGGTTGACTCACAGTAACCATTTTAATCTTTAATTTGTTGTTAAAAATATTACATAACTTCCAAGGCTATTTTCAAGTATATAGTATAAATCCTTATCCAAATAATTACGTTAATTAGCTTGGCCACATATTATAGATTAAAATTGTCCTTTACAGTATATAATTCAAATGAAAACTCTAGAAGATATCACGGGTTTCACATACATGAATCGCAAAATTAATAAAATATTTGCAGTCAAACCACAGAATAGGTCATACCACCCCGACTGATCTATGTATAATCTTTTCAATAAAAGCATTCCAATGACTCTAAACACGACATTTAAAATCTGAGCTGTAAGTTGGTATGGATTTGAGTATTCTGTAGAGTACAGGAGATGTCCCAGCATCAGGTCAATGCTTCCATGTTCTTACAATATCGTTGAAGAAGAAGATTTTCGAATTGATCAGACCTATGAAAGTTGATTTCATACCGCAATTAACTAGAAAAAAGCTCATAGTTTTATAACGATTGAACGAATTTTCATGAATCAAAGCTAAGCACACTCTCGATGAAGACATCTATCAAACAAAAAAAAAATATCAATAATAAAATCCAAATCGGTTCATCCGGTTGGGTGCTAAGATGCTACAGACAGATACACACGTTAAACGTATAATACCCCTACTTTGATCCCATGATTTGATTGATTTTGATGATGATGATGATCCCACTACTTCTGTACGAAAACTCATGATTCATGAATGCACATAAAACTTTCATTGGTAGGTTTATAGCTAGGATTAGAACCAACGACCGTCGGGTCAGAATCAGGGTAACTATCCTTTACGCCAAAGGGCCGTCCAATATCACTACGTAAGTATTATAAAATAAAGTCCATCACTGCGTCTGTCTGTCTGTTCGCAATAATCTCAATAGCTACTGAACGGATTATCATGCGGTTTTCACCAATAGCCAGAGTGTTTATGAGGAAGGTTTAGGTGCATAATTTGTTAAGGTTTTGTGTTAATTGGTTGAAATATGACGATGATTGTTAAATATGTTCATATTTTATATTCGATGCAACAAACTGATGCAAATTTTGTAGGCATATATGTTCTACCCGTGCGAAGCGGGGCGGGCTGCTAGTTATAATATATATTCCGTCCAAGACAGTAATGGTGACGACAGAAAGTGACCACAACCACCAACACTTGTCACCGTTTACAATTAAAGTTAACTGTCGGTGTTAAGGAGCCTGTGTCGAACGGTAAATATAAAAGTAATTAAACTTTTTCTTTATTGAGAAATATTTGTCGCATATGTATATGTATATGCTATTATTCGGACTTAGACATTATTTGCAAGTACTTACATAAAAGAAATCTCGAATTTTTTCAATGTATATGACACATTTTCTTCTTTATTGTTCTGTATTAAAAACGGCAATATTCGCTAGCTTCATTCCAGGAATGTAGGTTATTTGTCAAGGTTATAATATTGTGAATATACTGCTAATTATTAAGTTTTGATCTTCAATAAAAAATATATGACATTTTCTTAAATTATTATTTTTTTTAAATCACATTAGATAACACAGGTACCTCGATTTGTAGTTGAATGCGGGTGTCGCAGGAGCCTTTAACGCAGTCCATCGCTTCATAGCTTTCTAATACTGTATCTCTGACGCGTAATACAATAACATGTTTTACTATAACACGCTTTTCACAGATATTTCATGAAACATTGTTATTAGAGCCTGAGAGAATGAAACTACATCGTAGTTATGCTCATTTCAAATGGATACATTCAAATTCGGAAGGGTCATTTTGAATTTCGAATATTATTAACCGACTTCAAAAAAAGGAGGAGGTTTCTCAATTCGACCGTATATGTTTGTTCGCGGATAACTTCGTCGTTTATGAACTGATTTTGATTATTCTTTTTTTGTTCAAAAGGAGATATCCCAAGTGTGGTACCATGGTAATTTTATCGAGGTCTGATGAGTATTTCCAGAGATATTGAGATATACATCTCAAAATTGGTACTGAAAATGAATAGCGCGGCATTGAAGTTGGTTCTTTTTTAGTTTTTAAACGATATTATTTATTCCGTGACCTGTAGTCGCGGAAACCATTCCGATTACAATCACAGATTGTTGTTATGGAATTGCACATATCTGAGTGGAAGGAGAGGTAGAATCCAAATTTGCTTTCGAATGACTGAGAAAATTGCCCTCTTAGGGCAGGTCGTCTGAAAGTTATTTGATGTCGCTGTACCAAGTTTCAGTTAATACTTTGTGTTCCCAGGTTGCGAGGGCTGACATGTTTGTTGGGGACGGCTCAAGTGTATTAGTAAACATTATATAATTATCTGATATTACATATTAAATAAAATGATAGTATTGTTTTTTTTCTAATCAATGACTTGCATTGTTATGTTGTGCATTTTTATTTTGGTATGCAATAAATAGTAGGTACGTACACCTCATACTATTCTTTAATTTATTTTATTTTCGTAAAGTATGTATTATTTTTTTATGCGGAGTAGGCAAGCGACCACTATCTCACCTGTTGTTATGTGACGATGTAGCACGCTTACGGAGACAACTTTTATATATCATAGGCTAGCGTTTGACCACTATCTTTCCACATCTTCTAATATACACTTGGAACTAGACTACCTTCAAATGGTTATCGTACTTTTCTAAATCACGAGTACACGATAGATATATCGGAATAGTGACGTTTCGGTTTTATTGTTTTGCTTATCTCTTTAATCTGAATCTGATCAAACGTAATAATTCCATATCGACACGTAGGTACCTATTTCAGCATTCCTGATCCGTACGTCCGTCCGTCTGTCGGCGCGTGCGCATCGTGAAAGTGTGCGGTAATTAAATTCGGCGCGCACGGAAAGCGGAACCGATTGCGTCACTCTGCTATAAAACACATCTCTTCACATTTATCTACTGTCTGTCTAAATATGAGGATGGAGGAAAGAGATGAACCAGTTGTGAATGTTATGATAACGTTATTAACATACTCGTAAGTTATATCTTTACATAGTTTGAAACTAAGTCGTTTCCCGCCGTCTGTAGTCTGTACGCTTAGAGCCTTTAAACTATGCAACGGATTTTCATTCGGTTTTCAGCGATAGATAGCGTGATTCAAGAGGAAGGTTTTAAAATCAGCGATTGAACGCAAGCAAAGCCGCGGGGTGCAGCTAGTGAGAATATAAAATGGAAAGATCGGAGATGGAAACGATCCCATCTTGACCGTATCTTCACTTAACATCAGATGAGTCCGCATCTGTTGATGAGACGTCGGACCACACTTGTCTGTCTGATATAACGAAAAACCACGTCATAATCAATGACCATCCCCAATGATACATGTTTTCTCAGAGAAATATTTTAATTCTAAACTAGTATATACTTCACTTATAAAAAGTAACCAGACTATTCACTAT
This sequence comes from Cabera pusaria, assembly GCA_954871355.1. Lineage (NCBI taxonomy): Eukaryota > Metazoa > Arthropoda > Insecta > Lepidoptera > Geometridae > Cabera > Cabera pusaria. The sequence goes on along the minus strand of OX940903.1, from coordinate 506,783 downwards.
CGATCTTGAAAGTCAAATTAGAGCTACGATCTGTGTCAACAACGAGCTCTCGCTGTAAGCTGAATCTACACTAAATAAGTATGTGTGTGAATATGATGCAACTCGAGTGGATCAGGGAAGTGAAGTGGGCTAGTTGTGGTTTAGTTTAGTGGGTTCGGAGGAAGTGCCGGCTCAGATAACTAGCTCCGTGAGAAATAACATGAGTGAGTTACTGTGCCGCTTTTGTTCTATATTTTGTTCTATTTGTTGTGTGCACTAATCTGTCATATTGTCGTGCAAATGATGTGGTAAGTAATTGCGACTTATGCCAATTTGAACGCTTTGTCATTTTGTTATTGTTCTCTTCTCCGCTGATATTCTATTTGTAGAATTGCAAAGTCACGCATCATCAAAATTGTCGTTGTAGATAGATTCTAAATCCGTTAGTATAGTTCAGTTTAATTTTACTATCGTTCCATAGGTACGTCTCTCAAAGCATTTACTAAACTTTTGATATCTCCATACATCGCAAATAGGTTGCGCTGAGCTCGCTCGTGTGGCACATTCTTATGATCATTTACATTCATACGCACTCACCATGCCCCATCATTATCCCCATACTTATGGTAATACACAAATTATTTAAATCAAAATGAAAGTGTCATGTTTACGATAGTCAAGTATCCGTTACTACGTTTCATAATGCTTTCTTAGTTTAAATACACGTGTAATATTCTAAGGCATTCTACTTTCAAGATGTGATTTAATTATATCGGTAATGTATCTCATAGCTCGGCTCTTAGCACAGAGTGGAGCCATTTGATTGGTTAAATAGATCTAATGTCTTCATGCCGAGCTAAGTAAGAGAGGCTCGGTCCCCGAGCATAGTTCTATAATACGGGCCTTAGAGAACTATTTCTATAAGAAAGTGGTGAATGCCCTACAAGCAGGTACAGGATGAAAGTTGTACATTTCTGCAACGGACAAAAACTTGATCTGTTCCGTATTCAGTGGCTAGATTATCTCTAAATATAAATATGTATATCAATACAACTGTAGGTGACAACTAAGTATCTTACAAGTAAGATCTTAACTAAGACAACTAAGTATCTAACCTCAAATTGAAGATGCCAGAACACCCACATACGTCGCAACATTACTACAAATCATTTACCATGAAAGCTATTCATCTATGGAATGCACTCCCTGTCAACATCAAAGAAGCCCGAACGCCGCAAATATTTACAAATATGGTATTTAAGCATTATATAACACTATCGCAAATTGACTAGCTTTACTCTAAATATAATATGTATATGTATGTATTGTATTATTATATTTACTTAGTGTATTTGTGTATGTATGTGTGTGTGTGTATATATATTTATGTAAATATATTTATATAGATCTATAATATTATATGTAAGTGTATTTGTTCTTGTATGGATATCATTATCTAGTATTTTGACTATATTTGTATGTAGGTTTATGTAAAATAATATTATGACTTATATTATGACTTATCTTATTTTGTCAAAGGTATTGTATGCCACCGACCGCTTATTTTTAAACTAGCTCCTGTCCATCCAAAGGTTGTCTGGTAGAGATCGCTCTGAACGATAATACCGCCCATTGTCACACGTAATTCGTTTTCCTTGTCTTAGATTATAATGTGTTGATTGGTATGCAATAAAGTATTCATCTATCTATCTTGTTGTAGTCACTGTTGTACCTAGTGATACATTTTAAATGTGTTACATTATAGTATGATCTCTAATATTTTCGCAAAAATAATTGTAACCGGTGCAAAAAGTTTAGATTAATTATAGATAAAGGGTCCTCAATGTAATCGATAAGAAGAAAGCTAATACTGCCTTAAAACTAAGCTGTGATAAAATGATGCCCGAACTTGTAAAGCTAAATTGTATTAGATTCGATGCACAAAAGGTTTACCTTCATAATTTATCATACGTTCTGCCAAGGAATGGATTTCCTTGCCGGTTTCTGTGTTTCCCTCTATAGCTATAACCCGGGAGGTCTTCAACTCGAGTGAACAGGTATCTTCTAGGTAAGCGTGGTATATCTTCGATCGCATCGTCACAAGTGAGATAGTGGTCAAACGCTTGTCTACCTTATATAATAAAAGATCTCTTTAAAAATATAGAAAGTGCTAGCCAACTTGCATCAATAAATGACATTACTATCAAAGCTGTCAGAGTCACTTCACAGAATGATCACAATGCGTATGATGTTGATGAGCATGACATCAGTGATACAGCTGAACTGAATGATATAACGACCGCTGTCGAAGTAATTGAACAACATAATGCCGACGACAACTGTGTGCCGACCAAAAGGTTAAACCCTAACTGGAGCTTACAAGGTAGAAGAAGCTGTGAAGACTAATTAATCCACTCCGTTTTCGTTTCTATCCCATTAACACGTCTTTGCATAATAAAAAACTGAATAAATGTTCACCGCGCAACTTTAAACAAAAAGATACAGCCGACCCCTTGAAATTCATAGAATGAAAAAGAGGTTTGAGTTTCAAAAAAGTTGCATATTATTATTTGAACCTGCTCAAAAAAAAAAGATCATGATAATCGGTTAAGAAATGCGACCTGTAGAGGAGAACAGACATCCGGACAGACATACGACAGCATTTATCCCCAAGCTGAAAGGAGAATGACAACCGGCACGATGGCGCACCTCTGGGACTATGACGAGATGGCAGCCTTTCATGGCTCACTACTACTATCTGCGGTCAGCCAGTTGAGAACCGTGCTTGTTGCAGTTGATCCCGTTACTCTTCAAGATTAGCTGCCAGGTAAATTGACCTCCCAAACATCATGCCGTAAAGGAACCACTTCGCAGCATGACTTTGTCTGGTAGGTGGTAACACGCCGCGGCCTATCCCTACCACCTCAGAACTACAGCTTTTTTACGCCATTCGTGGGACACATGTCGGACATCGAGGGCTAGGACCCACATTTATTACTTTAATCGTTAATTAAATATACCAAACACTGATATCATACAGATTTTCTGGAAAATCTACCACAGGCATCAGTCTCATTTTAGTCAAGAAACAATTGTTTTGGTATCACTGTATGTTTGAGAAATAAATATATTTTCTTATTTTTATAATTTGACGTCATATTTTAATGTTCAACTCAAGTGTTTATTCTACATGCAACCTCCATAGAGTATAATGTTCTTGGTGCAGATAAACGGTTCACGTGCTGTGATGATGAAGCAGTTTGCTGTTCATAGTAATTATTTTAACGATGGAATCTGTAAATATAAATAAACTGGCCAAGTGCAAGTCGAACTCGCTCGTAGGGTCCCGTAACACAGTAAAGTATTCTATAACTATGATATTTCGCAACTACAAAATTAACTTTGTTTTTCATAGGGTTTGTATGAAAAACAAAGTTATCTTTGCGGTCGCCATATCTCAAAAACCGCTGACTGTATTTCGTTCAAACCAATTTTCGTTGTTAGTTTTTATTTTGATCTATAGGATATTTTTTTTTTTAGATTTTTTCACTCTTATACTTTAAAAGTTAGAGGGGGGGGACACACATTTTACTACTTTAGACGCGCCTATCTTACAAATGACTGACTTTGAGAAAAAATGATTTTAAAAACCTCAATGTCATTTTTAAAGACCATAGACATAGACATCCCCATGTGTCCCCACATGTATAGGTTTGAAGAAAAATTTTTTTTTGTTTCAGTTTCATATATGGGTCCCCCCCTTAAACTTTTATATTTTTTATTTTTATATAAAAATCGGAAAGCGGTTCACAGAATACATCTATCTACCTACCAAGTTTCAATGCTGTAGTCCTAACAGTTTCGGAATAAAATGGCTGTGACATACGGACGGACAGACAGACAGACAGACATGACGAATCTATAAAGGTTCCGTTTTTTGCCATTCGGCTACGGAACCCTAAAAATACAGTGAAGACTTAACAGCACTTAGTTTTAAAGACTTTGACGTAATCACGTTTCAAAGTTCACGCCAAATTATAGTCACATGAAAATCAAAAGATGAACAGAAATAAAATGTAGGTACAGGAAAAAACACTTGATATAAGTTATTTTTAAGAGACATATTACCACTTGATCGGAAGAGGAAGTTAAGATCGTAAATATCTAATTTATAGGACTAAATAATGCAACTCGTATTTTGTTCAAAAATATCTTTGCAGTTTTGGGCTGTTGAAAAGATTAAGCATAGGCCAAGATCAATAGACCCAGTAAGTAAATATTATCAAAAAATTATCTAAGTTAACAGAGTCACAGAATAATGTGTAAAATCTAAAGAGCGGTGACAGTGGCAGTGGTAATAACAGTCACGGTGGAGTGTTTGTCTACGACGACGATGCGCTTGCGCAGGTCAAGTCGCTTCGTCACGTTTCACGTTTGATTCGACACGTCTTTGTTGTGTCACTTTGACGTTACTTTGGAATGTCATGAATATCAGGTATTGCTTACAAAAGCAAAATATCAACATGTGTACTTTATTGTAGCTGTTCTCTGAATCTTGAGATTCTTGTACAATCATCTATAGACGGAAATCTTTCTCTTTCTGAGTAGTCAGATTGAATGAGGTTTTAGCCCTTATATTTGCAAATCATTCTATTTACTTTTTTTTGTATTTGATAGGCTAAAGTTGACCACTATCTCGCCTGGTGGTAAGCGATTATGTGGTTGAAGATGAACACGCTAGGTCTAGAATGGTCTGACTCTCAAGTGCTGTTCTGCTAGAGTATCTTAAGGTTTTGGCGGCAGGTTTTCCCCTTGATGGCGGTAAGCTACTTTTTGGTAACTACCGAAAAGAGCAGAGCATTACTTTAGTGTTTATTAGAGTATTATTTTAATGTTCCGCCTGACTAGTAAGTCAGGCGGAACATTAAAATAATACTCTACCACCTGTGGATGAACATTCAAGAGAAAATCCATTGATGTTCGGCCAGGATATGAACCAACGACCACTGGTTTCAAAGTCGCGGTATCTTTATCCTTTTCGCCAACGGTCCGTCCACCTAGCTATACATGTATATGTGATTGTGACACATAAACGCAGCGAAAACGGATCCGCCCATTTAGGAAGATACGCGATCAACGGATAACCCGATATGCATTCAGGGCGCGTTTAGAAAGCTATGCATATAAATACAATGTAGACCTTACGGTGCAGGTAATAAGATTCCCGTTATGAATAGCTCCTTAATTTGAGCCTATTTCACTAGGTCAGTTATGCAAGCATCCTTGTTAATAGTAATTGCTTTTATTTGTGGTACCCAGACTTTGTTTCCATATGACAGGTAAATGTACTGAGCTGTGCTTTGGAAAATCATTATACTGACTTAATACTTTCTTTTTGTTCTGCTTCCAGCGAGAATGAAGGGCGAGTCACAATAATGAAGTCCAGTGAAATAATGGGGCATGTGAGACACAACATCTTTACCTCTCAAGGTAACAGACGCAGTGCACTGACATGCAAAATTCTGGCAGTTTAGAATTTTGCATGCCGCTGTATCTGTTATGGTAGAAATCATCGCTTACCATCAGGCGAGCGTCGTACTTGTCCTTGGTTAACACTTCCTTGGTAAAAGTTAACACTTTTACTATTAAAAAAAAAACTAAAATAAATTCGAATTTGGCAAATTCCTTCCCTTCGACTACGATCTTTACAATTCAAAATGTTTCGATCGATAACTTTTGTTTGATATTTCAATTTGAAAAAGTCAGTGACTCCAATCTAAAACGTTGTAGCGACCAAATAGCTCACAGGGAAGTTTCCAAATTTGAATGCATCCCATTTAATTTAGAATTTAGATAGCAGTTAGGACCGTGATGAGTCAGGATCTCAGTAACTAGAATCTTTCACCCACCTACAATTGTAGACTTATCCATAATCCTACACTACACTTGTGATCTTGATCACACGTGATCTTCGGGTAAATTAATCCTAAATGTGTGAACGATGAGTTGAGAAAGTCACGCTACGTGGATCGGACAAATATCGTTTATTGTAATTATGCAAAGGCAGAAACTTCTTGAATAGGATAATTATCCCAATCGTTTGTATTAAAGTCTTTGTTCAAGTATTTTTCAAGAAAACAGTTAACTCTGGTCCCCCGTTAAGATTTCAATATAATTAATCATAGATTCAATGTACAAGTGGAGTGTATATCGTGATGGAATCAATTAGCTGGTAGTTGTTGCGCCTCGGACAGCGGCGCCGCGTGCGACTCTGTGAGATCGGATCGATGATCGATAGATCAATGTTTTAAATTAGACGATTGCAATCATTATCACCATTAGTATTGTAATCAATACGGTGTTCACGTCGTTTAACATTTTGATGCAAAAGATGAGAAATTATACATATAGAGCAGTATGTTCCAGGTAAATCTATAGTTACAGAATCGCAGGTGTCTTCCACTTACAAAGGCCTGCTTCATCATTATCATCAGCCTATACAAGCCCACTGCTGGACATAGACCTCTCCAATTACACGCCACTGAGCACGATCCTCGGCTACTCTCATCCGACTGATTTATGTACAATCTGCTCGTTGAGACCCTTTGCATGAGTAAAGAAATAAATCAAAATCTACTTATAAAAATCATTAAAAAAAATTACTTTTACTTTTCTTTTGGACTAAGACGGGACAGCGCGTAATGATTTAAATAGGCCAAAAACACGCTAGCAGCTAGCTGAACTGACTATGATAACCTACAATATCAGAGACGTTACTGATGCGTTGAGACTACCTACACAATAGTGAAAATCTCACTAGATTCTTGAAAAGTAATAAAAGCAGGAAAAACCTACGAGTGTAAGCTCGTGCGAAACAAACTGACCGTGTAACCAGCCGACGCTAGATGTTTCAGTTTTCTCGCGCTCGCCGTCATTACGCATTGGACATGCGGGGAAAGTGGGCTCGGTTAAAATTTCACAGAGTATCTTATGAAAAATGAAGAGAGAAACAAGATCAAAGGCTAAAAAAGAAATGGAGATTGTATCCACTGAGATCGTAAATAATTATTAAGATCTATTTTCGTTCCCATCTATCCAGAGGTAGTTTCGTGAAGATTAGTATTAGCGATGAGAATGCGCTTTGTACCGCTTTATAATATATGTAGATTTAGGATGTTTATATTAAGTAGATATATCTAAAAATAAAGAGTTTATCTATCTATCTATGAAATAAGTTAGGTGTTTATATTCTCGACTCAGAATAGGTACGAGAGGTGAAAAATTGTGAAATCGTAATATTACGGAACAAATATTGAACCTTTTGAATGTTCAGGTGCGAGTGTAATACTCGTATCATCTACTTACTTACTAAACTATGTACTCGTACCGTACATTTGTGTGTGTTGAGCATCGCTATTTGATCCGGGGACTAATGTGTATTTTTATAATAATTTAAAGGGTAGCGTTTGACCAGTATTGACCTGGTGGTAAGCGGTGATGTGAAGAAGACAGTGAACTCGCTTGGGCTAGAGTACTCCGACTCTCAAGGGCTCTGTGCTGCCGGAACACGGTTATGTCGGTAGATTTTCTCCTTGATGGTGGTAAGCTACTTTTTGGTAGCAAGTTAGACGGAACATTGATATAATATGAGTATTTGTTTTACATAAGATTTACTCACCAGAGGTCACATCGATGGCATCATAAACTGGTGAACTGCAACAAGAAAAAATGATATAACATTATGAAAACACGCAGCAATGTGCTTATAAGCTAAAACAAGACAATATGTCTGTCATATAAAGCAGTCCGACAGAACGGGGCAATAACACACAATCGTTGATAGCACATACCTAGATAATAGAAAAAAATATAATAGAAAAAAAAACAGGGAAACTCATTTTAATAATACTTAGTCTGACATCGACGATTAGATGAGCGCTGAATGACGCATTAATTATTATTTTTTAAATTAAAATCAATAACTTATCATATTTTTGTTTTTATAATATGTAGCAGCAATCAGGGAGGCGGCCCCCTGATGGTAAGTGGTCACCTCTGCAAAACTATAAGATTATTATAGAGAGATAGATAGATTATAGAGGTATTGCCGGAGTGTTGTTTATTGGAGAGCACTCTTATTACCCTTCGTTTAAAGCTACTCAGAGTAAATGTTTCTGGGAAGGTTCGGAGGGATATAATGTACTCCAATATTAAGAGAATATCATGAGAATAAAGTTCAAGGGAGCTAAAAAAACTGTTACCCAAATCTCTTTGCAATTGCAGTGAATCCCTCAATATTTAAAAGGACCGTATCTATTTGTAAAGAGTTAAAGCTTATCAATACTTTAGTACATAACGATAGAGGCAAACCCAACCCTGCTAAAAGTCACGAATAAAGTCCGTAATGAGGTCCTAAATCAAACGGGAACAGCTTTCTATGTCGGCTGCATGCGATAGTTACCACTAACGATGCAGGTATGATCATAATTCCACCATTTAATCATAAAGTCATAACAAATAAAATATCCATGGAATCCTTTTTAACGTTAACCATGTTTTGTAGTTTAATTTTAATATTAAAACATGAATTAAAATAACGATTATAAAATGGTTTGGTCAATTTCGGAGCTTATCCTTTTAAAAATAATGCATGAGAGAAGTAAACGGTAAAGTCCGATGACCCGACATAAAGCCGGTGCCCCGGTGGCGTGGAGCCGCGATAGTTACGATTCACTCCGCGCTTCTTCCGCCCTCAATATTCATAATTCTCGAGACAAATCGCTCGGTTATACCACTTTATGTCCCGGATACCCGATATATTGATAAAACGGTACCGGGCCGGAGAGAAACACGGCTATTACCAAAACCATAGCAAAAGTTGAAATGTTTAACTAACATTCGTTTGTTATATCTTGTTTAATTAGCTGTGTAATTTTATTTTGCAGCACGCTCTCACGTGTAATTTTCTTCAGAAAGGCACTAACAATGCATCTGTTATATTTCTAAAAACAAGACTCAATTAAAAATATACAACACATACCCCCATAGTACGTATATGTATGTCATATCCTTATCGCTTAAAGGTTACCTGGAAGAGATTGCTCGTGTTTTTTTTTATATTGTAAGATGTAACAGGACAAGCATGACGCTCGCCTGATGGTAAGCGATGTAGTCTACCTATTACAGATACTGGACTTGGCAGAATTTTACATGTCACTGCACTGCGCCTGTTACCTTGAGACATAAAGATGTTAAGTCTCACATGCCCTGTAATTTCACGGGACATCTTGCCATTTCAACCGAAAACATTCCTATTTCACGGCAGAAAATTAGCGGGGGTACCGCCCCAGGCGGACTAGCAGAAGTCCTACCACTACAAACACTTGTTATAACTTATTTTGTAAGTTCTATTAAGTTTTTTATTGTTTTAGTTTTTACATTATGGTGTTCAATATAGAGTTTTCTATTCTATTCTAATATAATATGAACAATAGGTCAACATCTAAGTAAATTACTTCCCAAAAGCAGCGAACTAATTATCTAACAAAAACAAAACCAATAGATTATGCAAAAACAACTCGTTAAAATACCACTGAAATTAGCATATTCTACCTAGCGCCTCAGATACGAATTAACATTCTAAAATCATCAATAATATTATTTAACGCGTTACATAAATACTAGATAATTTGAATACTTTACATAAACTTCATTTGCATGATCCAACAATGGTGGGAGAAAAGTTGTACCTATTTAGATAAGTAAGTATATTATTACGTGGAATGGAGACTCCATGATCGGATCAACGGTACATCGATGTCCATGATATTGATAGTCTGCGTAACTTTGAATAGGTACAGGATTTGTTTCCAATGTTCGAAGAGACACAATCCATACTAACACTAATATTATAATGATTAAGATACATAGTTTAAAACTAAAACAACCGACTTCCCTGCCCCGCGAGTCAATTTAAGTAGCAAGTTTGAGACGCGACGACTCCAGAGATATGACGAGTTATCGTCATATCTCTGGAGATGCTTATCAAATCTCGATGAAATTACAATGGAACAACCTCGGAAACATACCCTACCGTTTAAAAAAAGAATCATTCAAATCGGTTCATAATTGACGGAGTAATCGCGTAACATACATACAAAAAAACATACAGACGAATTGAGAACCTCCTTCTTTTTGGGAAGTCGGTTGAAAAGCGTTTGTAACTCTGTCACTCTGTCTGTTTGTTACCTAATCATGCCTAAACGAACGATCTGATCTTACTGATATTTTACAAGAAAATACCTTATAGCATGAGGATGAACATAGGCTACTAAGTTCTTGGTGTACGTGAACTTGAAATATTGATCAGTAACAATTAAATAAAATGTTATTAATTTAGTAAATCACATCGAGGAGGCAAACAGTACACAGTTTTCACTATGGTGTAGGTTAGTCTGTAACTTATCGCTCGGATGCTACATTACATATGCTCGTTGGTGGATCTGCGAATGTGAGGAATGCTCGGGTTTCCTCTTCTTTGTTTATCTTTTTACTTTGAAATTTGTTTGAAGAATCAGATGTTTGAGTTGTTAATAACTTTGGATAAGAGTAATGTTGATTCAGAGGATAGCGTTCAGTGGCATACAATTGCAGAAGCCTATGTCCAGCAGTAGACGACGAAGGACTGATGATGATGATGATGAAGAATCCAAATTATTATATAAATATTATTATTGTATCTCCAATTGATAATGCTTTAGCACCGAAATTGGCACTAAAATAAGAAGACAATCACAACTGAGACCATGAGAACTAATGTAATGTTTAATATTGTGATGCAGTGGAGACGCACTGCAGCTAATCGCCTTGACCGTGACTGTGCGCGTGCGCACTCCAGTCGAGATCGAAAGTGAAACGATTGTAGCAGTAACTATACCGTTCGATGGAGATAGGTGGTATTCTATAGAAATTAAACAAAATGTTAGCATTTATTGCATATTGTGGATGCAACTGTAAAATTGTGTTTATGTCGACACAATTTTCTTCTTGCATTATACAGTGACCATATGACCACTATCTCACCTTATTTTAAGTGATGATGTGAACTCTACCATCAGTGGTCCGTCCTCACATTAAGAACAACCCTATATGGGTATTAAAAAAAAAATATCACGGTATTTTTTCTAATTGCCTCTTCTGTGTTACTTGTCTTTCTGCTGCGTATTGTTTACTATTTTGCTTCTATAATTCACTAATTAATAGTACATTCAGGAGCAGACAGTTTAACCTAACCCTAAGTTAAATAAAACTCCTTTTGTAGTATTCGAAGTTAAATTCAGAGTCATAGGCTGAGTTGCACCATCTTACTTTAACCATAACTAAAACTATTAACCGTTGTTTTTGTATGGAGTTTGACAGATTTTTGACCTTTATTACAGTTAAAGTAAGATGGTGCAACTCAGCCATAGTATTATAGGCTTAGCACGTTTACCATCTTCGACCACATCATCGCTTACCACCAGGCGAGATAGTGGTCAAACAAAGCCAGCCTATATAAAATATCTAAAAAACTAATCAACCAACATTACTAGTACTACCTACCTATATTATCAACAGTTAACAAAAACTAGTTAAAATTGCGTAAGTGTTCAGTTACCAGCATCTTGTTAATTATGTATAGTAGCAGATCCCGTAGTTACGTCGATACAGGTAATTGGCCCACATTGCTGGTTCCAAACACTGGCCACGAAGGAAAAAACTGAACGGGTACTTGTGCCAGTTTTACATACTTTATGTTGTTATGACACAAGTTATCAACTGATATAAGAAGCGATATTAACCGATAGACCAAAAATTAAGTATACAAACGTTTTGATGATACCTATTCCTTGAAAATATAACCTATGTTCTTGCGTAGGTACATATTCTCAATTCTAATTTGGAAGCGTCATTTTGAATATTGATTAAACCGCGAGCTGTTTTGTCGAGGAAACTTGATGTTTTCTAATTGAAATATCAAGTTTCCGATCGGAGCATTGTGAATAATAGCTAAGATCCGAGTCAAAGGAGGAAAAGGCAGTTTCCGATTTCGAATTTGTTTTCAAATGTTCATAACACAGAAATTCACGATGAATAAACATGGCTTTCTTAATATTTTATTAAAAAAGGAACGTGTAATTTTACGCTGTGAAAACGTGTGAAATGCATTTCGGTATTATTTACGGTTTTAGTAAATATAAAATATTGTAGGGAACAAGATACATATTTTTCAAGTCCGAATAGCAGAATGATATGGAAGAAAAGTACTCAAATTTGAAATTATTTTAGGTGGTATTAATTTAGTATGGGCAGGTCGTAAGCCACAAGTCTCTAACTTAAGTTACATAAATCAGGTAGTTTACAGTTACTATCAGTTACTACTACAGTACTATATTATGGATGTGTGACATTTGTAATGATTAATTTGAAATAATTAACAATTGTATTGTGATAAGTACTAGGATTCGGTTGACTACTTTTACTATTACCAAAATTAACATGTCGCAAATGCGATTCATTATTATATTTTTTTATATTATTTATTATGATTCATTTTATTATTATGATTCATTATTATAATATTTAGTGTTTTTGAATTTGTTATCATGTGAGTTTTTGCCAAATAAACGATTTTCTTCTTCTTCTTCTTCTTCTTCGACAAAATGTTTAAGGCACTAATATTCATATTATGTAACATCTTATGTACCAACATTTTGAAGTTAATAAATGATATTCTATTCTAGTTTAGTTTGATAACGATGTAACAGTGACACAGTGATACATTTACATGACGCCGTTTAATGATCATTGGTTCATTACATTACACATAATGCGGTTAGATCAGTTATACCGGTTTTATCTATTAGCAGTTTTATTATGGTTTTTATTCTTGGATTTAAGTAGATCTTTTAATGTAGATAAGCTATTGGTCCTTATAAATTAATTATCTTTTTGATCCTAAAAATAATAAGCTGTTGTTAAGAAACTATTAACGTGTGTACCTACAGTGTAGTTGTGTGTGCCATCGTGTAACTTCTTGATGGGTGAACCAATTTTGATTTAGTTTTTTGTAATTTTGATTTGATTCATCATCATCATCATAATCAGCCGCTGTCAGTCCACTGCTGGACGTAGGCCTCTCCCAAGATACGCCACTGATTCCGATCTTCGGCTCTTTTTTTCCTAACTTGATATTTTGTACAGTTGTGCGTATCCAGTTTCAAAACATTTTCGATTACAAGTGTCGATTATTTTTCTAACCAACCAGAAGAGCCAAAACAAAAAAAATATTTCTAACCAATCAGAATTGCCAAAACAAAATAAAACATAATTTTTGGCTTTGTCCCTTCCTGTCATTGGTCAACATAGACAGAGGCGAGATGCCAATGTAATAACAGTGCACAGGAAATTATTCCTTTAGGTGGATATGCACAAATGAAGGCGATACATGTATTTAGTTTTATTTAATATTTTAAGAAAGTATTAATTCGTCTTGATTAACTATATAATCATTTTAATTAATAAACGTGTTAATTAGTGTTAGTGGTCTGTGACCGTTCTGATTATCATTAATAAACAAATTAATAATTCTTAGCTATAATTCTTATGTAGTGAGTTTAGACGTTCTTTATATTATTTTTTTCTGTGTGACTTATTTAGGAGCATATTTTATTTACTAGCAACAATAAATACCTTTAATTATAACAGAAATGTGTACGTGCAGCGGGACATAAGGGCGCATTCACACATACGTCTATCATTTTACGATTCCATATTAATGAAGATTGTCTTCGAAGACAAAGAAATGTTCAAATTTAAAATAACGAATCGTGGTTAAATAGGGATAATTAACGTTATTCAATAGAAATTGGACAATCCGCCATGACGATGTGCAATCTTGGACGTTATTCGTGAACGAGTGAATGCGGCTGTTGAAGTAGGTAAGTATAGTATGCGCAACTGCAAGAAAAACTAACGACTAGAGAATGAATCGTCAATGTGTGAAAGCGCCGTAAGAGTATTGGTACATTTGCAATACAATCCTAAAACACCTTTGTTACCTTGTTCAAATCGAACAAATACTTGATTGATTGAACCACAGTTCTAACTTCTAGTGTAATATGCTATTCCGTCTTGTTTATATTATACGACGTGGTGGTTACATGTAGGCCAAATTTAAAATATTATCGAATTATTTTGTAAGCTATATGTGTACAAGTACCTAGTTAGTACGATCAGTGCCTTTTTAATGAGTGTCGAATTACAATGAGTAGGTATACTTGTTCCAAATCATCGGCGCATTGTTTTAAAACAATGCGTGGTTGTCCATCAGTAGGTATTATTGTTAAGTTAACATTATCGCCAGTCCGATTTATAAATCATTCCCTAATTACGTATTGTTACTTGTTACTTTGACCGGTTGATAAAAATATCCTTAATTAATTTCGTCGATGTTAATTTAACAAGGCAGCAAATTTTCATCCATGCTAAGTCCTTTAATTGTGCGACGTTAATTATATTTTTATCCTTGAATTTACAGCGTTTAATTTAGTATTAATATTACCTATATGAAATCCTGGCCTACACACTCTAAAAATTGAGGTTAATGAATATTTTGCAACGAACACTCGATTCAATCGGGATAATCGGTATATAATCGACCGTGGAGACCGTGTGTAATTGAATCATAACTATTGTATCGATGTCTGTCGAAATACATCGATATAAAACTAACGAAAGCAGATACCGTATATAACTCTGACCTCTACTATCACTATTAATTGTTTAAAATTGGTTCTTTTTGTTTCTCATACCCTTTGTCTAATTGAAATGAACAGTCGATAATTTTAATCGATATTATTGAGCGTGGTGAAGGCTGTAACTAACCATTTCTAATGCTTTGTGAGAATTTCTTGAATCGCTGTGAAGGTTGCTGAGCTAATCGATATGGATTTATGATAAAATTAATGTAATAGTTTCGAATGGTTGGTTGGTTAGTAACGATATTTGGTCTAAATTTAATCTTTAACGATTGCAACGTGCAATAAATATTTCATTTCAACATAGACAATATTAGCTAAGTTATTACTGTAATTTTAAAAGTAGATACTCCACCACTGACACCAAAACCCTTTTTGCGGATAAAAAGTAATTTAGATGAACCCATTAAATATTCAATAAAAACAGTAACAAAAACAGTTTTGAAAACAATCGAAATCTCAAGTCGAGCATGGCTTTTCAATCGGATTTCTATTTTCCCGTAGTTTGACAACAGATTGGAAATGCTCAGAGGTAGAAATGCGAGGGCATGGACCATGAAATTTCGAATTAGTAGAAAGTTAGTAACGATGTCTTGTTTCTGAGCTTGGGTAGGTTGTTACTGATGAATGATTATGTAATCAAATATTATCTTTATCTTTCCTTTACTGCTCTCTTTTCATATAAGATGTATGATTATGAACAATTATTAATATTTTAATACAAGATTTATCCTCTTAAATAGTATTCAACACACCAGCCCCATTTCTATAAGCTAGTGAGCTGATCCAGAACGATACCAATACGCTATTGCAGCTGTCATCAGCTTATAGACTACACACGCTGTTGAAATCTGCGAGCGATACGCGAGTGACTTTGCCATATAACGCTTATTAGCTTACAGAATTAGAGCCCTGTATAAGTACATAATAAAGCTTTTGCTTCAGTAGAAACAAAACTAGAACATGTACATCTCATATTGCACCGTAATAAAACTCGTGTTCTACAAAGCCTACGTTCCTTGAACGTATATAATAATATAACAACGCTACGTTAATATTCGTCCACAATAACAGTCAATAAACCATTATGTATGTAAAGCAGAACCTACATGTAACATAAAGTCCAGGCTTTACTCGGCTTATACTCACTGTGAGCTGTCAACTCGAGCCATTGTTCGGTTATTATTTATCGTCCATATAAACGTGCACTGATAGTGAACACGCCTGACCTTGGATATTTCTTTCCGAAGATGGATATTATTCTGAGAGTCACAAATGACTAAATACTTCCCGAACGCGAAGATCTCCTTGATGAAGAGATTTAAAAAACATAATTACAAAAATTCATAAGCGAAATATATTTGATAGAAAGCTCTTGATGCATCGAGTGTTATAAATTTGTAAAGACGTTCGAAAATTATAAGATGTCATGTATAATATACTAGTTCCGTTTTTACGGATGCCGATTAAACGGTATATTGGTTAGGTTTTAAGATTTAGAAAACATTGTTGAATAGTCATTATTGTCAAAAAAAAATCAACTAACAAAATATTTAAGGTGTTCCGGACCTAAATTAAAAAATGTTACTTTATATCGTCTCTTTGTGAACAGCGACCCCTTTTCACATAACTTGAAAATAACCAGAGTCGTAAAACCTGGTTTATTTTAAACCCCTTATTCATGGGCACTGAAATAGCTTGAAGCCGGTTCAATTTTAGTCGGGAATACTACATTTAATATAAGTTGAAGAAAACTTTTTGCTTCCCTTTCGATCCATGTCAAAGTTTAAAAGCTTTGTTTAAAAACTATTTTAAATGAAAATTGAAACCGTGTATTGCGACATGGTAACATGTCTCAGCCTGCAGTAGTACAGTAACGTACGTATGTGTGTGTATGTCGCCGAAAGCCGGGAAGCGAAATAGGGGTGTAAAGTTTCCATTTACGTTTTGGTGTTACCGAGAAAATTGGACGCTTGAATCATGCATTTTTCGCCGTTCAGATTTTATAGTCGTACAATTTGGTCGGGGGAAGAGAAATGAAATTGAAAACCTGAGATTGGTACCTACTCTTTTTACCCGACTGCGCAACGCAAAGGGGAGGTAATGTGTTTAGTTTATATATGTATGTATGTACTTATGTTTGTTTGTTTCTTTGCGGCACTCTAGAGATCAAATACGTAGGCCGAATTTAATAAGTTGCACGTAGACTTGACATGCAAGCGCGAGCGTCAACGAGAACATAAACAATTGAAATTTTCTTTAAAAAAAAAAATTTTTTTTCTTAATATCCTTTCGAGTGGTTTATCACATTAAAGGGCTTGAAAAGGTGATTAAAAATGTGTTTATTTTGTCAAAAAATATTGTGATCACACGTGAAGTGGAAAAAAAATACGGACAATAAATTAACTATTAAAGGATATCATCAGCAGTCGGGTTTAATGTTTTTTTTTAGTTAATGACTTGTTACATCAACAAAACATATTTTATATCTCAATACAAAAATGTCTATTCATATTACAGTGAAAATATGAAGATGCTGTTACTTACTTAATAAATTGGAAATAATTGAAACCTTTTCTATTATGTTTAAAGTAATATACTAATTTAAATAACCGGCCAAGTGCGTTTTGGGCCTCGCGCAGTGTAGGATTCCGTAGTAGCCTGTTATGCAATGCAAGTATTTACCCGTTATAAACAAGCAACTAGGTACTCCGTCTTTGTCACTTTAAAGGATTTATTCTAAGGATTTTGTATTTGGTACATTATTATCCAACACCCAAGTTCAACGACTATTAACTGCTGAACTAATAAAGTTATCTTAACCGCTATAATTTTTCTTTAAAGTTCAGCAGTTTAGCTTTTAGTGGGGGGGGGGGGGGGGACGCCCTGCTGGAAAAAAAATTTGCACTTTAATGTTTAATATTTCGTAAATGGAGCATTCAATCGAAATATGGTATTAGCAACCCTTAAGTCATTTTAAAAGAGTTATTCAACAATACCTCACACGATAGGGTAGTTCATCCCCACTTCTCATATAGGGGAGCTACCCTAAAAAAAATATTTTTCACAATTTTATTTCAGACAGACATACAGACAGACAGACGGACGGACATGACGAAACTATAAGGGTTCCTTGTCAGGACTACGGAACCCTAAAAAAGCGACAATACGATGCATGCAATCACACGATCCCTCTGATTACTTCCCCTTGTACTAGACAACACTCATTCAGAGATGAAAGGAAGGCTAAGTTGTATGTAGGTTGATGTTAATTTTGCACCCTCACTTACATAGTAACTACTCGTATGTAGTAAACTTGTCTGTGGTCCTACTTCCCTCGCGCGTGCCGAAAAACTCACGGAATAATAAATTAGGCGGGTAGGTATTACAACTACAAGTACGTTACAGACAGCGTTTCTTTATTTACCTGTAGGTATCTTAATTACCCAGAAAAAAAACAAAGAACCTAAAGTTAAAATAGAATGTTGCATTTTTGCTTAATTTATGTTTTTGTTTGATTTATCTTGAAATTAACGCCAATATTACAAAAAACATTTCTATAGGTTTGTTACCCACTTCATGGCTCGGTTGTTTTCGATAAAATCTTGCATAAGGAAACCTACGGTAGTGCGCTGTGGTTCAGTTCAGTAGCAAGTCTGAGAGGTTTATCGTCATATCTCTGGAGAAACTTATCATATCTCGATGAAATTACAATGGCACCACCTTGGAAATATACCCTACCAATTAAAAAAGAATCATGTGAATAGGTTCACAATTGACAGAGCATTCGCGTAACATACAAAAAAAACCATACACATGAATTGAGAACCTCCTCCTTTTTGTAAGTCTGTTGAAAGTAAGAATAGTATAAAGATTAGCCAATAGGTAAATAACGAAGTAAGTAAGAGCGCGTGCGTTCCGTCACATGCCGTTCCGTGAGCTGCTCCTGATAACGCTTATCAGTGACGCGCCGGCAAATCTGTTTTCTTCCGACGGACGCCGAGGTTTTGCGGGAGTTTGTCTACGATACGGTGAATGATTACATTGCAGCCTATTCATCATCATTATCAGCCAATTTCCATCCACTGCTGGACATAGGCCACTCCTATGGCACGCCATTGAGCTCGATCTTCAGCTATTCGTTTCCAATGGATTGCAACATTGCAGCCTATTGCAGGTTATTTTTTTATTATAATTGTTTATAAGTAGGTAGTTTTATCGTTATATTTATTAATTAAGGTGTAGGTGGGCAGTGATTGGAAAAGAATCGAGCTCAGTGGCGTGTCTTAGGAGAGGCCTATGTTCAGCATATGATGTCCAGCATGATACAGGCTATTTATGATGATGATAGGATAAATTATGTTAGTAAAAATATATATTACAGGTTAAATTGTCGTGTATACTTATATTTTTTTTAAAGTTGAAGGGTAATAAATGCCGATACCGTCATAATGTAACGATTTGGATTTTCTTATACCTAAGTAGGTAACTGTTATGTTATTTTTATTTTTCCGTAATAAATTGGAATTGAATTATGTTGAAAGTAACTCGAAAAGAGGTATGTAACTAGTACCTAGTTCCAATTCAAGGTAGATTTGAAACATTTGGTATTCAAGAACATTTTCCGTCTCTGGCTTGTGATCGTTGAAATAGCGCTTCTTGGGACAGTCTTGCTTAGCTGCCCGACATTTAAGATTTTAAGATTTAAGATTATTTATTTCATCAAAAACACATTACAAATTTGTTCCTTATAGTATTTGTATCATTTAACAAGAAACATATATAACTAGTTTTACTAATTTAATAAAAGGTATTTTGACATTAGCAGCCGTACTAGGTCAAGCCTGTGTTACAGCTGCCAACGTCTTCCTTCCGTGTAGGAACTTTACAAGTACTTTACATTTCAATAACAGTCTAATAATTGTTAATGAACAGTTTGTAATTTTTTTTAATTTATCAAAAGAAACGCAGATAGATATGGAAAAAAATTTAAAACAAGTCCACTGAGGTACCTACATGGCTATGAGGATAATTCGTAAGAAATATGTAAATATGTACTTACCTACTACCCTTCAACACAGAATAAATATAGTATACATTAAATCTC
This sequence comes from Cabera pusaria, assembly GCA_954871355.1. NCBI lineage: Eukaryota > Metazoa > Arthropoda > Insecta > Lepidoptera > Geometridae > Cabera > Cabera pusaria. The sequence goes on along the minus strand of OX940903.1, from coordinate 486,899 downwards.
AAACGGAATAAGATATTCCGTCTGAGCATTAAACATACCTAGTACAAGTAGGTACCCTCAATATAGATAAGGTTATTAATATTTATCGTTTACAGGATCTTTGAAAAGATACAAAATAAAAATTAAACGTAGATAAATACAATATTTTAACAGGTGCTGAAAGGACGTGCGTCAACAGTAATTTCTTTAGTTTTCAAACAGCATATATAGTTACTAAACAAACATTAATTGACGTCATTGCGACAAGTATATCAATTAAAATAAAAGAATAACATATGACTTACAATATAAATATTTGTCATAAATACTGCATTCCACTAGTAAACTTCATTCACTAACCACAGTTAAAGCTGCATTAGTCCCTTACGACGTCAGTCTATAAATATCATGACTGAATGGAAATATTGACGAGTAGGATGGGTTGATGCAGGATGGACTGATGAAGCGATACGACGTCGGTGTCGCGGTGCGTGTAGCGTACTACCGAGCCGAGCCGAGAGTACGGTAGAGTAGAGCACATCTGGGAAAGTGGACGGCGTCATGCAAGAACTAACTACTAAGGTCAAGTTCAGACTTGAGGCCACACAATCGGGTTACATCGATACTTTAATTTTAATTGCAGCCTTTAGCTGCGCTCGTAATACGAATTTATGCGAACTGGATTTTCGAACGGTGTAAATTTTCGATTCTTCTTAAGTGCATACTTAAGCGAATGGAAATGAAAGGCAGTCGAAAATTGAGTTAAATGTTAAATATTTCCCATGCTGTCCTGAGTAATTAATGCAAATTGAACCAAGGCCATGGAATTTATATCCATAAAACAACTTGGACTTAAACGCGAATTACGATCATAGAATCAAACTAAGGTACCTACCTACTACGATTATAAGTAGTTACCTGCTAACTTACTAGCCCACGGTCCAACATAGATTGTAACTTACGTATGTTACCTACTTTCATATCCTAGTACAACAATAAATGCATTATATTATAGTGTATAAGTGACGTTAAAATAAGATAAAGAAATGGCCAGCCCCATATAGCAAGTTTAGCCATTGAAAATAAAATTCTTGATTTAACATAAGCATTTGATTGTCAGTTCCATTTGTGAATGATAATGCGGTGAGTATAGGTATTATATGCGTATTGCGTAGATACATTTATAGATACCTGTCTAACATTTTCATATTTTTTAATAAAATAACATTATGCGAAAATTGAAGGTGTTAATTAAGTTATCGCTATATTTATCTCCATTGATTACGAATGTACATATATTATCTTTTACCCATCTTAAGAAACAGATTAATGACTTTAATGTAGAAGCAATTGTTTTACTTCGCCACATTCTATTAGAAATATCTCAAAACTGTTGACTTCATCCTGTACTTAGCCATCCACAGCATCTGCAGCACGTGAAATAATCTTACTATCTTCCTCTCTGTCACTCTCACCCTCTCCCGTTTCAATAGAGAAGGACAAAAAATGCCGCATCGCGCAAGTCTCTCACCCCTACATAACGAGGGGTTGAATGGCCCTAATCAATATTATATTTATTTAGGAAAAAGGACAATAATAGGAAAATAAATAAACATTATTTTAAAAATATAATAGGAGTTTGTTTCACTATTTTTGAATATGATATAAATAAGGAACGTGATTTTTAATAGAAATAAAGCCCCTTACATTAGATTAGACGGAATAAAACTATAAATATGAAGCCCCCTTCAGTTAAAAGTTAATAGATAAATAACCCTTACAACCCATAAATATCAGTATGTGATAGCCACATGTCCCTCTAACTATAACATAATATTAGTCAGTAGTTCCCACGGTTATTCTGCCTCATGTAAATGTATGGCTTCGTTCCTTCCAAGTGGACTTATCTAGTAGGTGTAGAACGTTCGAGTGGCCATGAAATAAACTCGTGAGATCGTATACGGAACAGTTTTTCAGATATTTCACTAAACATTTAAATAAGTTAACTTTTTTTTCAGCAGGGGTTTACTCTCTCTCGTTTTCTCGAATAGCATCACAATGTTGACAAATACCAAATTAAACCGCAAGCACGACTCGTACTGACTCGGTCAGACTAGCCTAGCCGTAGCACACGAAGGGTTCCGTAAGTTCCGCACCACCATATAATAGGTATGTTATGAAATGCCGAAAAAAACTGTTTCGCGTACGGGGAGCGCCCTTTTATTTCTTATTTTACTTAAGGTATTTTTATTGTTTGTTGTTATAGTGGCCATAAAAATACATAATCTGTGAAAATGTCACGATGTCCATGAGTCAGTGCCTATCTGTTAGCGTTCGTAAATACTCGTAAGATCGAGCAAAATACACCAAACACTGCTAGTGTATTGGGACATTTGGGACCTTATTTTTAGGGTTCCGTACCCATAGGGTAAAACGGGACCCTATTACTAAGACTCTGCTGTCCGTCTGTCTGTCCATCTGTCTGTCTATCCGTCTGTCACCAGGCTGTATCTCATTAACCGTGATAGTTAGACAGTTGAAATTTTCACAGATGGTGTATTTCTGTTGCCGCTAACACAACAAATACTAAAATCAAAATAAAGTTAAAAATTAAAGGGGGTCCCCATAAAAAAACGTGATTTTTAGTATAACGCCATCTATGAAAGTCTGTCATCTGGGTGTTAACAACTCCTTTGTGTTTGTTAAGCTAACAACCTTTCTAATTAGTTTCGGCAAAATTAACATAGATGGTGCTAGTAAACGATTGCCGTCTTTCTAGATCGCGCTGACGAGATTTTCCGTGAACTTTTTAACCGAATTCAAAAAAAGGAGGAGGTTTCTCAATTCGACCGAATATTTTTTAATATTAACTCTTATGCTTCGTATTGTACTGTAGTACGGAACCCTTCCTTAGTGTGCGACGCGACTCTGACTCACACTTGGCAAGTTTTTTATCTTTAAGTAGTCGTGTTTTTTTTATTTGTTGTTATAGCAGCTATAGTAATACATATACTTCCAGTGTCTACCTATTATGGTTAAGAAAATACAGCCCTGAGACAGAACGGAACCCTTAAAACGGTAGCGTATGTAAGTCTATAGCGATAATAAATAACGATAATACATGAGAGTTGCTCCAGACAATAAGATGGTCATACAGAACAGTAAATTCCGCTTGACAGCGTTAATTGTCGACATAATTTCAGCTACAATCTTGCATCTGACGGCGTTCAGCGTCGGTAAGTACCAGGGTGACAGCAATTACTGGAGACCGCTATAAATATTAATCCCGCAAATGATATCACTTTTATTCATGTGTTTGAACCACTGTAGTTGAAACAAGGTTGGTATATCTTGGTACCATGTACTTACATATGGTACCTCTAAAATATTGCCCAAGTAAATTATTTCTTACTTAACTGAAGGATTAAAAACTAGTCACTGAATTAAAACATGTTTTTTTCTACGATGAGTAGGTATTTGCGTCTGGTGATGATGTATGATGTAGTATCTTAACATTACGCAAAGAAATGGCGATGACACACTCAATCCACAATGAATAAATAAATAATTGTACATTCGATCTGTATTTGCTAAATTGTGGAATTCAAAGAACATCTGTCAGAAGGTCACCTGGAAGCAATGAGTCATGGTCATAATGACTCGTTATGTAAGCAATTTGAAAAATAATGATATCATTTTAATTTTCTGAAAGCAAAAATTTCAGACGCAATTTTCAAAACAAATATTAACTTTGATGGTATTGTGCGCCATATGTCCATTTATGGTAACGAAACTTCAAACCTACAATATTATGATATTAAACAAGAATGAATAAATACTTGTAAATTATATACCTACGAGTATCACATATTTTTGGGTAGTTTTAAAATCATAGTATTATTCAATACGTAGCTATAATATGAATGTGGACTACACATGTATAATATAGTAATATATATAACACTCGTTGTACAGGATCTAGAGGTAAATACAGAAGAAATTCAACTTTCCCCAAATATTGCGGAAGTCAAGCGCAATATTTGTCTCGTAAACAAACGATAAAGTGAGAAAGTCCGATCACAGGCTGTGTTTACTTATCAGCTCACACGTAAGTACACAGATACACGATTGTGTACAATCGATATGGAACTGGCTAGTAAATAAAAAAGAAATGAGAAGTTAAAATTAAAATTAAACTCAACTAAAATAAGGGATGTCCGTGTGTAAAGTGCCAAGAACGCTGGCTGCATTCCCGCGTTGAATCGCTAAAGAAATTCTTTGTGCTAGGAATGAGCTAGCCCTTTTGTCACCGGTGGCATCGACAAGGCGTGGAGCAATTTTCTTATAGGAAAGTTAATTAATTACGAAGTTAATTAGTTAATTAAATAGTTTCAGTTTCATTTTGAATAATTATTTTAAGCATTCAGGATAACGTATTGATTTAAAACAGAAATACAACAACCATTAACTATAACTAATTATTACGGGTTAGGCAAGTGCCATGTTGATATTGAATCAATAGGACCGTAGGTATGACTCAATTTAACGCGAAATCTTTTAGCCACTTTTGCAGGATTACTACGGCTTAATCGATTCAAATGCAATGCGATAAATGTCTAAACTGATATACGAGTACATTATCTTCTTTAGACAAATTAGCTCCCTAGCAATGTGGATTACACATGAATACTAGTCTCGAACTAAGCTAAATATGCTAGTGTCTGGAGTGGGTTCTCGTTAATAGTGCAATGTGTGGAGATCGAACTCACGACCTTTCGATCGCCAGGCTACGCTTTAGCCTTTAAGCTATTGCCGCTTATTTACCAAGAACTTACATCAACGGAAAACCATTATAGATTTAAAGCTCACAGTCGAACGTCCGGATAGTAAACGTCCGCCCATGCCAATAAACTAACACAGCCTGTACCAGTGCACACAGTAGGAAGTCTACCCGCACCGGGGTGCGGAAACCTATAAGCAATGAAAACAAAGCTTACATTGTTTATGTTCCTATTACTTTTTGCCCTATTGCGGGGGGACAAGGTGCCAAATAAAAGCCACCATTGCGGATACCTGCATTGAATTTTTTACCGCTACTGCATAGACATAAAGCTCATAATGAAGAGCTTCTGAGCCAGACTGCAGGGCGGTTTTCGTCTAGACATGCGTAAACATTTAAACTCACAGAATAGTTAATGGCGGTAGTTTAAAATTTAGCAGTGCGGTACTGACAGTGGGCTGAATGCATTCATGGAATCCTATGTACTCCTGTTTACTCTGTTTTACAGACTGTAAACGGGACGTCCGGTGCTTTCAGTTTGAAAAGTAGATTGAAGTGTTTGCGTTTTAATTCAGAGTTAAATGAATGAAGGAATTGAAAGGCATCAATTAATTTTGTCAACATTCTCATCCCTCTATCCCTTATCCATAGCCACAATTGAAATAATATTGTGCAGAGAAAAAATACCAGCTTTAAAAATAAAGCTAGAATCAGAGCGAGGTATGTTTTTTTTATGTCGTTGACTGCATCTCGCACAATTTCTACTGCCTTGTTTCAATCTATATACATAAAAGGATCAGCTCCCGGAATGTATGCCAGGAATGCATAGCATCGTAAGAGCTTTGATCTCTCGCTTCGTTGACTGACGACTTTGATACGCAAACTGCATTGAACCACCGATGCAAGATTACGACCCATGCGTGAAATGGGCTATTTCAATGTGTTTACAAGTTCTTTTAGCCACGTGCAAGTAATGCAAGTGCGTTTGGCTATGGCTATTAACTTTTAAATAGCTCTGCGGGAATCAACTAGGTGTTTAAAGTGAGAAAATGATGGTAAAATATTTATCCGTGAGAGATTGAGAGCAGACAAATACATAGTACATACTTTAGAAATTTACAATATTAACACAGAGGTACCAGACTAAGGCTACTAAAACAATAAAGATGGAAAGTTGATAAAATAATAGCTTAAAATGATACCCGATAAGACACACACGATACTTGTCAATGTTTACGTGTCAATTTTAAATATGAGCTACAATATGTGTCCACAACCTGCATGCCTAATGAATGTATAACCTCACGTATTAAATAGTTATTTACGCATAAAGCTGAAACAGAACAAACACGAGGAGAAACAATTAAAAACAAGAAGAGTTCCGTCAACGTAGTAACGACCTAGGCCGTAGCTTCAAGGCTAAAAAACAATGTTCACTTGTGTAAAGAAACCTTAGGAATGTTATGAAAATCTGATTTATTTTATTTGGTAAGTATTTTTCCAGAATGTATAATGTTCAATAATTATTAGACCAATTTAATTTGCGGTCTCCGGTTTCTTATACCGTCACAAATCTTACAACTTAACTCACGATTGAAACTCAAAAGACATAGAATTAAACAAACAATAGGTATAGTTAAATCATATAATTTTATTTATTGTAGAACAAGTAAAATTACAATTGAACGGGAAATTACACGATAGCACTACAGCACACAATACAGATAACATTGAAAATAAGAATTTAGCATTAAAATAAATGCATTTAACGAGAATAATGAATACTCCTAAGCTAATATACAATTACATTAATACAAACAAACATATTTACGAATAAAAAATCCAGAACAAGCTAAGAGACAGTAAGATGTGGATAACTCCAGTCAAAATACAAAGGCAAAACTTTAATTAATTATTTTTGTTTTTGCTTTTGTTTAACACGTGAGTGCGTATCTCCGGAGGGTGTAGTATGAGCGAGCTCTCCCAGGGCACCAGACTTTTTGTCGGGAAAAGAGGTTATTTTTCTTTTATGAAACCGGCTTTTGTCTTAATATTTTTATTACAAATGGGGTTGATGAATAGTTTTTTGTTGGCTTTGTATTTATAACACACAAATTACAAATTGCGACTAAAATGTCACTGCTGTTAACTTAGTTTAAAATTAGCTATTTAACTTCCGTGGTCACAATGTACTTTATTCTTTTTGCCCCAAAAAATATATCATTCATATGATTGGTTAAAACAATATGGGCGTAGTTAGCCAAAATCGACACTTGCAACCCAAAATGTTTCCAAACTGGATATCAGCAACTGTGGGCGATAGAACAATAATCGCATAAAAATATTTATACAAATAGATAAATAAAAAAGGACAACAATAATTGCGTTAAGTTATATATCATATGGTTTGATTTAAATAGGTTCATGTGAGAAAAGTCAGTATGGGGGAAGGGATGAAGCAGACAAAGCCACAGCAGACTGGGAAGTCAGCGAGTAGGATAATATGCAATACAAAGCGCTGAGTGTTCTGGAGAGGCCTTACCTCGCTGATTGCCATTCATAGCGCACTGAGTGTGCATGCACTAGGGTACACACGTGCTGGTTTTAATTAGAGATAATTAGGATTTTATTTTATTTTTTTATGCCCTAATTAGAAATCTGCACTTAAGGTACGGACACACCGCAGCGTCCTGCGTGCGCGATCTAGACGGCGATCAGATAGTGCAGTAGTATTTGTACCGACTGGTTCACACCAAACGAGATTATAAAACAGTTGAAAAGTACTGAGATACTGAGACGCCGCGGTGTGGCCTTACCTTTACTCACGTCAAATAACTTTAAATAGATCATACAAATAATAATTATTCTAAATAAACAAAAACATAACTTATTGCTTGGCATGTATATATAATAATATTCAATGATATTTATTGAATATTATTATATATGATATTTTTATAAAAAGCTAAATCAGCTGATTACCTATCATAAAAGTTTGAAATGGGAGCGTAGTTCTCGATTAAGTAATTAATATAAATAAAGGTACTATAAAGGTAATTTACTACTAGTGCACATTTTTTTTAAATATATATTTCATGACTTATTGCTCAGACATACTGAACATATTTCACGAATGGTAGCTTAACGAATTTGAGTCAGAATGAAATTTACAAATTTAACCAGCCACTTACAACTCTTAAATACTAAATCTTAGTATAATTTTAAAACTTTCTCTAAATTATTAGTAAATTAGTTTAATTAGTAAAATTTTCCTTTTCCAGGCCCTAATCGTACAATTCAAACTCACAGTGCAAGGGTAAACGTTAACATCATCATAAAGGTTTGGCTAATACATAAATTGTATCAAATCAATACTCTGATATTCTTGGTTGAATACTCAATGCCTTGTAATATTGACGTGAGCCCACTTCAGACACAAGCATCTTTAGCTCAGTTGAAGGGGTAACCAAGACTACTAGTAATGTGGAACCATCGACGTCAGCAATGACGTCGATGTGTGCAACCCAACATTGCTAGTAAGCTTTTATTTTAAAAAAAGTTTGATAGCTTAATATCCTCACATGTAAGATATTCTGGTGCCCCTAGCAATGCAGAGTGGCGTCGACCAGACAAGCATTGTGCCTCAGACTGCATGTCCGCACTATATGTGACTTAACCACGCCTCCAGACATGTTGTGTGACACATGTGTTCTCGTACCCGACACACTTCACTCACTTATTAAAATGCGCTTTCATGGATGTGGGGATCAAATTACTTTATTATTACCTATTATTTATTCTGTGTCGTCATCATATTGATTTTTTAGGGTTCCGAACCCTATTACTGAGACTCCGCTGTCCGTCTGTCTGTCTGTCTGTCTGTCTGTCTGTCTGTCTGTCTGTCTGTCTGTCTGTCTGTCTATCTGTCCGTCTGTCACCAGGCTGTATCTCATGAACCGTGATAGTTAGACGGTTGAAATTTTCACAGATGATGTATTTCTGTTGCCGCTATAACAACAAATACTAAGAACAGAACAAAGTTAAAAATTAAAGAAAAGTTTAAAAAAAGTTTTTTACGATAGCGCAGCGCCACCTATCTAGTTGCTAAGATGGCGCTATCGTCTTTACCTTAATCTGAATCTCGGAAGCGGCTCCAACGATAAAATTAAATTTAGTATACCTACGGGGGATTTCGGGGGCGATAAATAGATCTAGCTAGGAGTCATTTTCAGAAAATGTTCGTTTATTCTTGTTTTCAATAATCAACTTTATTGATAATCAACTTAAAATATGACTCTTCCCGACATCTATTGGCGAGTAGAAGTACTGTTTCAGTAAAGCAGTTAGTTGCTCTCAATTAAAAAAAATAGTATTATTATTCGTCAATAGATGTCGGGAAGAGTCATAATTGTCTGTTTAAGTGGCAAAAAATACCGAGCCAAGCTCGGTCAACCAGATATTTAATAATATTAAGTACTACAATTACTATTTAAAAGTGTTATTGGTTTGGCGCCAACAGTCTTCAATAAAATTCCTAAATCTTTAAAGGACATGGACAATATTATGTTTAAAAATAGGCTAAAACAATTTTTAATTCAGAAATGTTATTATGGTATTGACGAATTTTTAAGTGACAAATTATAATCATTATTATTATTTTCATGACATTGTGCTGTATCCTTTTAATTGTATAATTCAATTTAGTTTATAAGAATTACCAGTGTAATATGTATATAAATTTGGATTACATGTAGTGAGTAAAGCAATCTGCAAAGTTTGCACACCTGTTAAGGCAAAACATGACGATCGTTTGAATATTTTGTCACAACTTTATGTTATACGCATGTTTTGCGCAAATAAAATATCTTTATCTTATTTTTATTACTACTATATAATACTATTCTACCTTTGTGTTAACGTTTACTTAGTTGGTGTTAGAAGTTCGTTAGAAATTCGGAACCCTCCGTGTGCGGGACAAAAGTCTGACTCGCACTTGGCCAGTTTTATTAAAAATATACATTGCATTTGCATTATTGTTCGTGCGATTCGATCAAATACATTTTATTATAAATCGACGGGGAGTCCTATCGATCAATAACAAAAACTTATAATAAAGGACATTTTAACAAATGATTCGTCTGGATACAATTATTTTGAGTTTAAGATGGAGCGACGATATACTCGTAATTCTGCACAGTTGCTGACGGTGACTGGAAAAAAAATCTGAAGACAGAGCATAGTGACGTGCACTAAAAGAGGCCTATGTCCAGCAGTGGACTGACGTGAGCTGCTAGTTTAAGAAAGTTTTCAAGTTTTGTCACGGTTACCACACTTTATCAGTTCTGTGACATGGTTACAATTACATGCGAGAATTCTTTAAAGTTAGGTATAAGTAATCGAACATGGGAATAAAACCACAACGATCACATCATTGATTTCTATATTTACTCGTTCTATAATCTCTAGCCATCTCTTATCATTGGAAAATTACTGCCATTTTTGAATTAATACTTTATTCATCCTCATCCAGAGTCCAAACATGTTGCGTTACGCACGCGAGGTTTCAAGATTTCCTGATTAAGAATGACTGCTCTTTCCTGCCAATTTGTTGTCCTTCTTCAACGATCGATCGATCGATCGAACGATCTACCTAATAATAATAAATTATGCGTTAAGAGTCAGTGAAGTGACTATGATAAAAGTTTTTAACTGTATTTCATATAGATTTGTCCTCAGTAATTTCAGAAAACAAATACAGAGATGGGTCGATCATACGGAAAAGAATGTATATAGATGGAACATGGCCAAGAGTAGCGACAAACAGGTATGAGTGGCGTAAGAGGGCGGAGGCTCATGCCATGCAGTGGGCGGAAATTAGCTGCAAAGATTCATGCCAGAAACCTATTCAACTCTAACTCATCGTTAGCTTAGGCATTGATCCTCATTTTTCTACTATGGCGGCATGTCGATTCCACAATATTTTATCAATTTGAGTTCTTGAACCAAACTCTCACGCTGTAAGTGAGATATAAATCGACGTTAATTCAATTAAAGTTATCAAAACGAGCAATAATTTATCCAACCTAGCTGTAACAGAGACATTAAGTTCTGCCGAACTGGCTCGCTCCCGCGACACTCTCCATATTTATATGTCTTTTGAATAGAAGTATGGCGCTGACTCGCCTTATATAGGATCTATTGAATTGAATACTCGCAAAAAGTCAGAAGCTAATCCTATGTCTAGATATGGCAGAGGCATCTTGTCACATCTGGACATCTCTTAAGTTACGTAAACATAGCGGATTGTTTATGATTTCGAAGTACCACTTTGGTCCGCATTGAATACCTGGTGATTGACAATAGAGACAAAATAAAACTGGCCAAGTGCAAGTCGGACTCGCACTCGTAGGGTTCCGTAACATAGTTAAGTATTCCATAACTATGATTTTTCGCAACTACAAAAATAACTTTGGTTTTCATAGTGTTTGTATGAAAAACAAAGTTATACTTGCGGTCGCTATATCTCAACAACTGCTAACTGTATCTCGTTCAAACCAATTTTCGTTGAAAGTTTTTATTGAGATCTACAGAATATATTTTTTCTAGATTTTTCACTCCCTTGCTTTAGAAGTTAGAGGAGGGGACACACATTTTACCACTTTAGACGCGCCTATCTTTGAAATGATTGACTTTGAGAAAAAATGATTTTAGAAACCTCAATGTCATTTTTAAAGACCTATCCATAGATACCCCACACGTATAGGTTTGACGAAAAAAAATTTTTTTTTGTTTTCCCATTCCATGTATGGGATGCCCCCCCTTAAACTTTTATATTTTTTATTTTTGTATACAAATCGGAAAGCGGTTCACAGAATACATCTACCTACTAAGTTTCAATTCTGTAGTCTTAATAGAGTTTCGAAATAAAATGGCTGTGACATACGGACGGACAGACAGACAGACAGACAGACAGACATGGCGAATCTATATGGGTTCCGTTTTTTTCCATTCGGCTACGGAACTCGAAAAACAGTATTGTGAATATGAAATTGACACGATTAAAATTATTTAGGTTAACCGAATTGTAATTCAAATTAGACAACGCTCTAAACGTATTCTAAGTTTGTACATCTATTTACGTTCAATTACTGGTAGGTACCATCTACCACGGAACGAATGGAATCTTAAGCAAAATATTAATAGCACCCTTCATTCTAACTAAACGAAGTTATTTCAGGGCTTACAGACGACACTTCACTAAGCCGGGGATGTCTTCGAATGCAAGGTGTCTGCCTGATATACGATCCAGCGCACACCTTCATACGTTCAGTGCTCCATCTATTAATTTTCTGTAGATTTACTTTACGACTAAGTCACGTATTAATGTTCTGGATTCGATGTAAGTTTTATTAATGTCAGGATTTCCGCTGGTTTCAGGTTTTATTCGACTTATTAACACCCAAGGACTTTATTTATTCGTTGTTTCAGAAGGTTGTCCAAGCTTTAACAGAATTGGTTATATGTAATTATGTAATTTCTGATCAGCTAGTATAGATTATTACTCAAGTACAGATTTAAGTTTCGTTCTTAATTATAAAATTTTCTCAAGAAATAATTTCACGAGTTTAAATCTGAATGCACATTTTTCAATTCAACGTTACACTCGACGATATCCTTATCTCGTATCTCTATCAATGAAGTGTTCGTGAATTAATGCAAAGTGACTAAGATCGATGCCAATAATTTTGCAACGAGCTGGTTTATTTTTTGTGATATAACATTTGAATATCTGAGATTTAAATTATTAATAGTGTCTTTACGTATAGAGTTTTTTTTTTTAAATTGATTTTGTTTCTTATCTGCATGCATATGTACCTGTCCTGACCTTTTGGTAGCTCTTTGCTCTGATCTGTTTGTCTATGTGGATAGGTTTCAGTTGAAGATTTTTATTATTAAAACTACCGTGAGTAGGTTCCATAATTTAAAATCCTTTTTTAATACAGTTGCTCAAAAAGTGGCGTATTGCAGGGACGTATAGCGTTCGGGATGTGGGCTATTACACACTCGTGCTTTTTCTTTACCTTTCCCGAACTCGTGCGTTCTCTTTCCCAACTGTCAAAATAATGTCTATTAAAAAGAAAAACCAACCATGAAGTTTTTACTAAAAAAATTCAAAAAAGTTTTTATGATTCATGCAAATACGTATATTTCTAAAAAGAAGCTACTAATTTGTTTCAATAACAGATTTAATGATTTGATGGAATGAGTTAGGTTAGGTTAGGTTTCATTTCTTTTCATTTCATATCAATAAAAAAATTCTACTGAAGACTTGGCTGTATGAGCATAGTTCCCTTTGCCTACCAGAATGGGTGAAAAAAAAAACTCTGCTTATATTCTACGGTTGGCGCCATTTTTTTCAGAAATTTTCTTTGCGAGTTCAGTTGTTTGTTGCACAAAATGAGTAATATCGACCCTAGTTTTTTTGAATTAACACCACCGGAACTCAGTATAATTGCACAAAATGCTTCGGAGAACATTTTACCGGTAAAGTCAAGTAGTCGCTACATATCTACATACGACGAATTTATTGCGTGGAGAGAAGAGAAAAAAGCAAATAGTTTTTCAGAAAATGTTATGTTGGCATACTTCTCCGAACTCTCAGCAAAATTAAAAACCTTCTACGTTATGGTCGAGGTTTTCGATGATAAAAAGTATGCTGAAAATAAGGAACAACGTGGATATAAGTGAATACCCAAAATTAAACGCTTTATTAACGACATTCCCCAGTTAGTATAAAAAACTGTACCAATTTCAATGTATATGTGAATTATAACTTTTCCAAGAAATAAATGTTAATTTAGTTGAGTTTATTGTGTTTTTATTATTTTATTAAATTGCTTCATTTTTTCGCAACTGTATTAAAAATAGTCGTTCAGTACACGTGCGGAACCGTCATTGCAACTTGTTTCGACTGTCAACCCTCGCCTTCGGCTGCGCCTCGGCTCGGGTAGACATTTGTCGGAACTCTTTGCAATGACAGCCTTTCCGCACTTGCAATGAAATATACTATTTCGACTGATTACGTTAATTTTAAATTATGAAGATTTTTACTTCGTTATAGACTATCTTGATTTATTTTAGACCTCATCCTCGCCTAATATCAAATATGCGTACGATTTATTCCCAGTTGATATTTATTCCATCTCGCTTAGATCTCCATTGTAACGAGTTTGGTCTATTCCCATATTCTCCACATTTATTATTTACAACATTGGTCACCAAAACGTGTAGTAAACGTAAACATCGGCAGTCATAACATTATTACCGGCACTTGAGAGCCAGTCTCGGCGGGAGCACGTAATTGTCAGGATGCGGGCACAACCACGAGGGCCTTTCCGCGACCACTTCATTTTGTTTTGTCTAGTTATTAACCATCGATTTAAGTGCACTCTCACATTGTTTGGATTACTTCCCTTTTAAGCAGTACTGCCGATGGGTGGTCGCTATTATTACCTAAAACACTAATTTATTTTTAGTGCTTCCTCTCCTTTCAAATCAGTTACTAGCCTTTGAATATTTAAATTAGTTTAAATAGAAGTACGCTGGTTGCATTAATTTGATTGTTGCGACGACTTTTGTAATTTATTTTTTATTCATATGATATTTAGTTACCAAATAAGCAAAAAATAAAAGTGAATTATCATAGTTTGGAGGTCGTGGACCCTCGTTCAATTTGGATTGATTTATTGTATTACATGTCTATGCAAAATGCTTATTTAACGTGATAGGCATACCAAGTTGTAGTATTATTTTGACTCGAACGGTTCTTATTGTAATCTCTCGCATTTTTCACGAAACATTTCTGTAATCCCTTTCTCCAGTAGTTCTAGTTAGTCAATAACTAGTAAGTTTATTATTGTTATATACCGAATGTAATTCACGTATCTTTATTCGAATTTTCTCGACCTGGGTTTCGAGCGAGTCAGTCGCTCTTCCGCGGGAGTGAGGTCACGCGGTGAAATTAGGTCGAGAAAATTCGACTAAAGATACGTGACTTACAGCCGGTATATAACAACAATAATGTTACAAATTCACGATAATTTTAAAATCAAAATAACTAAGTTATCTGTGGCCCAGGTGCGACGCCAACAAAGTTGACAGACGAGGCGCTCCGTGCTATTTCGGGGCATCCCTAATTCACGGCTGAGTGCAGGAGGAAGTGCGCTCCCGACACACAAATATAAATATAAATGTTTATGCCGCACTCCGTCCGTCACACCGCTACACTATTTTATTATTTGTTTGAAAACAAAGATTACTTTTCTAATTTGTAAAGCTTTGAAGGATTATAACAATATGTTTTAAAGTTTATGAAGCTTAGCACAAATATACTACATATTTGTGCTAAGCTTCATAAACTTTATGTCCCGTCATTGCTTCTGTATTCATAGTAAAATGTTAATCATTCCCATAAATGTGGCAGTTGCTAACATCGAGGAACTAGAATAGTGATTTAACCCAACATTTACTTGTAAAACTAGATTATAAGGAACTGGTCCAAAAACCGCGCCTCGTGGAAGCCCCGCTTTCGTCAGCGTAAACAGAATTTTTCCGCATTGAGATAAAGTTTGTAAACTGGATTAAATGTTACAAAAGGCACTAGTTACTGTCGGCAACGTGTCTAGTTACGTATGTTACTGTGGATATGTTAAGTTGATAACATCGACACGTCGAGTTTGCCAAATGCTGACGCACGCCTGCCATGAAATGAATAAATGTTCATGATTCAGGTCACACAGGAAATTTTGAAATTTTTAGACAATTTAAGATTTAGAATAGCCAATTTAGTCAGGAGCCAATATTTTAGAGGTGTCGGAGTCCTTTGATTTATTATTTCCTTCAATTGTATAATTTATAGCAATTATATAACAAGAAATCATCTAAGGTTATAAATCTTGAAGTTAAATACTTATTGCCATGCTCAAATAATATATTACACATTAGTGCACCCTATAGTAATAGGTTGCACTTAGTAATGCGGTGCACAAAGTGTAATATATTCTTTGTTTTACAGTTTAAAGTTACAAACGTTATAGATTACGAACCGGTTCTATCCAGCCACTGAGGCTAACACCACCCGAAGCCACACAAGGAAGGACACCATAATCCCTGTTATAATGTACCTATTTAGGAGCGGTTACTTCCAGTAGATGGTAATGAGCACGCACATAGCTGTCTCGGCGCGTGTTCGGCCGTCGACCGGTCCCGTGCCTTCCACCTTCCACTACCAGTCTCACAGGATCCAAGCAGGAACACCTCACACTTATCTGATCGTCATTTTGAAACCAGCTTGGCTCAATTCCTGACGGGATTCCAATGTATTTTTAGCACATTCCTCCCGAGCTCTGTAGTTAATTAACTGTACTCGATCTCGATATCGAGTAGCTGAACTTGCTCATTTTGCTAATTAAGTATTTGCAAAGCAACTAGTAAGTATGCAAATTTTCTTCAATTTTTAAACAATGTGTTTGTGAAGATAACAAGATAAACTGCAAGAAATGCATCATACAATACTGAAATGTTTGATTTAACATAAAATAAACATTCTTAATGGTACATACATCGGTACCGCCAACTACATTTGACAGAAAGTTCATAAAACAAGTACGTATGTATCAAATTGCATAATTCTGAAAAGCCTAATTAAGTACCGCCACAACGTAATCTGCGTAAAATCATTCCGTCGTTGAACTGAACGGAGAAAGCGCACGAGACATTTAAATGAATTAATGATATAAAGCAAATATGCGAAATCCATAAAGTCGGATCGTGCAGGAGGAATGTACGAATGTTACCAACTGGTACGGAATACCGACGTCGGGAAACTTTATTGAGTGGCAAAAAATTCAGACATATTTCGTTTGAGTTGCTCGTTTTTACTGGCCACATATTTAGTAAAGATAGATTATTTATTATTGAACAATTTTCGACAATCGACATATTTTAGTCTAATTTTGTACCTAACTCGACTTACCTTGAGTTTGTTGCATCTATTTCAATTTTTAGGGAGCACGAGGATTCTTTACATAATTGTACCTAACGTCTTTATATTGTTACATCGCGTCGTCGAGTCGCGATGTTTCGCCAAGCTTCTCGAACAAAAATACCGTGGGAAAGAATAGACTAATTAGGGGCTATAAACACCCGACCCGTCATAAAAGTAACGTTCCGGGAATTCCGACCCTAGTCAATGTACCTAGTTTTGTAGTTAAGATTGAACCTTATTCATAAGTAGTTAGAGATCAAATTAGCATGTATGGTAAAGTTGTTTACATCAGATGCTCAAAGGAAAGCCGCCCCTTTTGTTTGTGATTTTTATTGCTTTGTTTTGAACGTCTTTTGTCTATTGTTTCGAGTCAATACTGGAAAATGCTGTAGAAATATTCTCGTCCTATATAAGACGTTGAAACCGCGGCTTGAGTCAGTCTTTCTCTGGAAGCGACAGTGTAGCTATCTAAGCGCGGATAGCGACCAAGTGATCGTTAAGTGTTATCAGTGAACTAGTGTTGTGAACTGTGAACAGTGAAATCAGTGATTGTGATTACCAACGACCTCAGTGTGTGTTAACGGACTTTTGATAATTGTGCAAGACGATTTGGACAACTACTGTGGAACATTGTGCTAACCTAGTGATCAGTGGAAATAAACGTTCATCTCATCGGATTGGCATTTTAATACCACCCCGCACGTAACAATATTGATTCAAAAAGGTAAAAAAGTTTTTCTTTTAGATAAATGTCCGATAATGTTCGAGAGGTTCCATCTAGCCTCGCCTTGGTAGTTTTACTATTTCCATAGACCTGCAATCTATGTGTAGTGTCCAATCGTCAATTGAACTGTGTAAAGTAATACCTATGCTATGACGTAATCGCAACATGCACAGTTGCAAAAACTATCCAGTGACCTAGCCTAGTAATTTACACACCTACTCGTGCGACTGTGCGCCTAGTACGTCTAGATCAAGACACCGAGTACTATGAACTCTGTTAAATCTTTATAACAAACAGGACGAGAGTGTTCCTCAAGATAAAAGAATGTAATAACATAAAGGTCGATTTACATCAAACGAACACAGAGCTAGAGCTAGAACAAGAGCATTCGTTCGTGGTCTTTTAGTGTAAACGAAAACTTGTATTCAGCGTTTACATCAAACGAACAAAGAGCTAGAGCTAGAACACAAGAACGCTTAGAAGAGACCGCTCAGGGGCGGCAGCACGTCCGAACACGCAAGAACGCTAAGCAACTGTTCGCGCGCTCTAGCGCCGTTTACATCGAGCGAGCGAGTATTCTTAGAATATTCCATAGAATCTTTGCGAACGCACTAAGAACAACGAAAGAATGCTTTACGCCTGTTTACACTAAAAGAATTTGATATAGTGGGGATAGAATGAGCATTCGCTCGTCTGATGTAAATCGGCCTTAATAAAATAGAACATTATAATGCTATTTGTAGGTAAAACATTATTTTTTACCATTGCCACTCAAAAAGAGCACTTTATTCATCGTCAGCAGTGAATAAAACGCTCTTATACTCACTCGGTGAATAAAAACATTTTGAATTTGGAACAAGCACGAAATACGAATTATGGTCAAAAAAATAAATAAATCTTGATGAAAGTGCCTACTGGCTGGCTAAATAAAGGTATACCATACAAGCTATATAATTTAATAAAAATAAGAATCCCGCCAATTTCGGTTAAAATTCTTTTTTGTTTTCACTATGGCTCCACACGATTAGTGTATTCAGCCAGATTTCAAGGATTAAAATTGTTCACGATTTTGTAAATTCATGTCATAATGTTGAGTCAAAGTCACATTTCTGGCCAGGTTTAAGTCACAGTCTAATGCAAGTCATACCCTTAGTAAGGATGTGAACTTTACTGAAGATTTTCAGTGGTATTTTGGTGAGAATACAACAAATACCACGTTTTTCAACATTGTGCTGTTTTCCTACAATAGCACACATTCACTGGCACTAAATGGCTAATAATCCACATTTATTACACACTAATAATAATATATGATAAATATACTGAATACTACTACTATTATTGTTACTTCTATTTAATTTCTCGCAGTCAATGCTAAAAAGAAGATTACACGACTCGTGAATAAAAATTTTACTTCGGTCCTTGTATCCCTCGCTCCGCTCAGGATTCTAATCTAGAATCCTTCGCTGCTCTCGGGATCCAACTTAGTCCCTCGAATAGCCTTTTTATTGACTTGTTGTATAATCTACTATAATACAGAAATAACCATAGATTTATATCTGGAAACCCATCAGAAACATAAACAGAGGCACAAATGTGAAAAAAAAAGGTTACACAAGAAAACCAGTAGATTAAGCTTAGCAAATAACTGCATTGGGTGGTGGTTACAGTGGCTAGCAACATATAATAGTCAGCCATAATAACACAATACACGAACTAGGCCGACGATGAATAGAGTTATCAAATTGCTCACCGGCCTACACTTAACTCTTTCAACGATACATAGTTCAAAGAACAGCAGTGTTAATGATTTATAGCATATTTCTATAAAATGGCTAAGCTAGAAGCTAAGCTAAGATGAAATATAATTGATTATTTATTTATTAATTTATTAAAGTAATATAAATATATAAATACAAAAATTAAAGTAATAGCGCTGAATCTAAGCCATTATTTAATTGTACTACTTGTACAATTAAATATTGGCTTAGATTCAGCGCTATTGACGATTATGTCATGGCCCTAGCTTGAGAAAAGTCCAGTGTCACTACTTACCGGTTTTACTTTTTGATCGTCTCTGGCATCAGATGACATCGAGTTGCTTTTCTATATCATGTACCTAACATTTCTATCATCTTTCTTTTGAGGTGGATGAATGTTTCAATGTCATCCTTTGTTTTAAGTCAATAAATAATTTCCCTCACTGTTTATTAATACCTAACGTAATGTATAATTATAGCATATCTACCTATGTCCTATATCCATTATGTCATTTTTCCGATCCTGTACTTTACTTGAATTTGTATTCGAATAAGTTTAATCGAATGCTACACTCAGCCTGTTTCCCTATATTTAGTACCTAGTATAGTTTAACGACCACGCCATGCGCTGCTCGGAGAAGAAGTATTAAAGGCAAGCTATAAACAGTATGCGACCGATATGGAGGATAGTAAAAAAGGATCACTCTCTTTGGAAATGAGGACGGAATTACCTGACATAATACTCATGATAAATGACCGATTTAGAAAATTCCTTTTTTGTTGTTTGAGAGGTTATACTTTCCATTTGGTCCCATTGTTCATCGAGATCTCCAGAAATGTTTTTAAATCTTATAGGCTAACCTTTTGTCGACTATTCCGCCTGGTGGTAAGCGATGATGTGGTTGAAGATGGTCAACACTTTAGGCCTAGAAACTATAACTTTAAACTTTAAACTTTTTTGTCAAAGCATTTATTGACATTTATTCAGTATATGGGCAAATTAAAAATTTGCACTTACACACGTCAAATAACATTAAACAGATCATATTCAATAAAAAATATTATAGATATAACAGAAACATAACTTATTGCTTTGAATTTACAAAAAAAAAAAACAAAGGTATTGAGCCATTCAGCTTTCATCTATACGTCGAACGTCACACTTAAAACACATGTTTAATTCCCCTGATTAATGTACGGTTGCCAACCGTACTATTACGCTACTTATTGGTAGGTAATCGGGCAGTTTTTAACTAGCTATATTCCGAAACTGGGAAAATCTTACGACAATCTTATTATACTTACCTTACAATCGACACTCAAAGTAGTTAATTTTTAATAATCGTTTATATTCGTTTCTTAAGTCACGTTTCATTCAGTTATGCTATATCAATTTACATCACACGTTACAAAATCTGTAGGTAGGTACATAACGTAATGTGTCAAATAAAACGTACAATTATTACTGTAGAATTATTGTCAAATTTGTTATTTAATGCGCCTTGACGCCGCCTCACAACAAAACGGTATTTTGTAAACTATTTTAATTTATTCTGTGGCATTAGTAAGTTTCATTTTTTTTTTACAAGGATTTATCAAAGGTACACTCAATAGTTAGCTATGAACAATTTTCAACTTACAACCTAAAATGTATGTACCAACACAAACTATGTGATAGTCTCAATAAAGATTTATAAAAGATTTTTGATTTCAACCAAATTATCGACATTTAGCTTAGTCGCCGCTTAGTCGTGAAGAGATAGCAAATAAATAAGCACACACACTGCCTTTCGTTTATATTCAATTGGTATTATGTATATATGGGTTATATCAATACCGGTAAAAGTCGTCCTATTCCCTTCTCTGCGGTGTATAGTTTTTGGGATATTGGTGCGGTATCGCTGACAGGTTTTAAATTAAACCCGTCTGGAATGTTTCCTTCGATTGATATGTTCTCTTTGTAAACTGTTATTTATAGTCTGTCTACAACAGGATCTGATTGTCAACTTACTTTTTGTTCAGAAATCAGAATATAATTTGTTAATGAATCTTCTATTGAGGCTCACACACTATTGATAAGTTCAAATTGTACATCCTCAGTAGGATAGGTGAAGCTTGCTCTAAACGTCTAATCGAGACAGACGAATATTTTATATGTAATTGTAGTTAACAAAAACCTCAAAATGTTGAGCTTGATCGATTGTTGCTTTTAACTTTAATTTAACTATCTTATAACATTGGATGATGGATATATAGTCGTTATGATCATATCATAATACCTTTAGTTTTCAATTACTTTACTTCCAATATCGAGTTCAAGCAAGCTACTTACAGCTATTAGTTTAAAAGCGTTGTTAACATTGCGACCACTCAGGCACTCTTGTTAGACAAAGAAAACATTACTAAAGCTTACACTACTTTCTCCACCATTTATCAGCATTTATCTCCAGAACAAATGGGGTTCTAATGTCGGCCCTCAACCTCGGGGTCAGAGAGGCCCTAGGGTCCTCCCACGTCCCACCTACAGATATGGCAAGTGGTACGAATCACTATTACTATTTTTTAGTACCATTTTGAACTATCCTTTTAGGTTTTATCTGTTGTGGTACCAATAAGAAAAATAGGTTAGAGATAGATAGGGTTGAGGAAGAAAAGTTTTAATTTTTTTCATTAAAAAGGTGAAATTAGGTGTACCAGGAATGATGGGGAATTATTTTATATTATTGACTAAAGCATCAATAACCTAACAAAATTATTATATGTATGTTACGGAAATCTCCATCGGATCCATACAAAACAAAATTAAAAATCAAAATCAAATTGTTATAATACCGCATAGACATAATTTTAGATTTTTGTAATAGATATGTACCTAATTGGTTTGCAATAAAGAGTTTTTGTATTGTATTGTATTGTATTGTATTTATCTGTGATACACAGATAAAAAATTGAACAAGACGCGTTGGAGCTACGTTACTTGTACTTTCCTTATTCTGTGGCTACGTTGTCAAATCAGCACTCGTCGGAATATATATATTTTAGCTAGGACGATGGATTTTGTAATCCATCGTTTTTAGCATCGGATGACAACTTGATCACTTATTTCAGTTTTATTTCAGTCTTGTTCAGTGAAGATAGGTCCAAAATTGACATAATCCTGATAATCATTTTCAAATAAGAATTCCGAAAATAAAACAGATACAAGCCACGAGATAGCCATACGAGTAGCGTAATAAGTAGTAATCATTTTATAATGGCAGTTTTAACGATTCAACCATAAGCAATAACTCGAGTGAATATATTAAACAGCACATTAAACAAAAGGAGAAAATATAACATAAATCATCGGCAGCCAACTGAGCTAACGTACGCAAAAAGGGTGTTCCTCATCATATTTACGACCAACCTCTATTTTATTACCAGTTGGCTATGCAAATTATATGCAGTTTAATTTTAAAGTTATAAATAAACGATGGTCTAAAGATCAATAGGGTCATTTAATATTGACTTAGATTGATCAATTTTATTGAATCCCTATCCATTGCTAACATAACATAAAAGTTATTTAACTTAACTTTCAGTATGAACCTCAAAAATAAACACACAGAGTTTTATTGACAATCTGTTGAGGTCAAAAGTCGTGAGGATGGAGTCGCCCGTGTCTGATTGGTTTTCGATTTCACTCCTCAGTAAACTAAATACTACTTAGAACTACTCCGGGGCTTTCTAAACTAGCATAATGTCTCGCGTGACTTGACAAGGATCATAGGTTTTAGTACAAGTCAACTGCGTGAGTGACCTAACATGCTAATCCTTTGTAAACATCACTGATAAAACTGATAAATGACAGAGTAATTTATCTTCCAAATTGAAACGTTTTTCTCTAAGCTCTATTTATTTAGACGTATTAACCAATTCTCGTGTCATCACGAGTGAGCGATGAGACTCCCACTCTGATGTTTCTGACCCAAATGTATGACAAACTGGGCCAGGAGAGGTCGATGAACTCACACTCTCTTCTGAATGAACATAAGAACCTGACAAGTTAATGAATGAATGCAAACCGACAATTTACTACTACGTAATACGGAATTAGGTAAAAACAACCGGCATAGCTGGCTCAAGGGTAAAGAAGCCAAAGAAAAGACACAAATGGCTATAGAGTCCAAGCATAGGTCGCGGTGTCGACGCTAATGACATTAAATGACATATGCAGTGATATAGCATGAACAGTGAAAGTTAACCTAATTAGACGTACAGTTTAAGGACTAGAAACAAGCTATGCTAATTTTTGGAAGAATTTTTGGAATAGATGCGTTATTTGGATTCGACTAAAGAATTGTCCTGCGTCTCGTGTCTCACTGCCTTCTACCATTTCCAGACGAGCTCATTTCCATAATAGACCGCATCCACATCACCACATAACATCCGTTAAGATAGTCTGATATGTGATTTTCTGGCAATAAAAATAAAAAGCAATTAATTGTAAGTATTCATAAAATATGACTTAAATCGCTGATTTTGTAACGATTCCAGCACGTTAGAGACACAAAAATTGTACATTGGGTTACATGATACAAGTAGCACAAACAAGTAGGTCTAAACATATCGTCTCCAAAATGTCGTAATTAAAATGCAGAAAGGAGCCACATCTACAGTTTTATAACGATTTCCGCCGGAGCCAGACGTGGCGAAAATTATTAATCATATGCATGGTCGGTCGGTGAGGGCTTTCGTCGACGTACTGTACAACTTTGGCGACAGGGGGTTCCTGACGTTTATTTTTTACAAAAAGGGGAATGGTCGAGTGGTTTGTATTTTGCGAATTTTACTTGAACGATAATAGGTAGGTATATTATATTCAGAGTTGGCGTAATAGGAATAAGAAATGATCACCGCGTCTAATTTTAAAACAGGTACTTCTACAAAGCAACGTTGATGTTAGAAATTTTTCAATATTTCTATGAGACTTTCCTAATCCCTTAAAAAAATCAGGCGCATAGTTAAGTTAGACATATTACCTTCAGATACATTAGTAAAGAAAACAAATCAGCAACACTAATTACTACTGTAAACATCAGGCAAGAAATAGAAGTAGATGCAGAACATCTGCAAGCTGACAGTGAGTCTGATCTGATGGTAAGGTGCTCAGTAAAGTGACACTGATAGGAAACATGCCGGGCGACACTTATTAGTTACCCCTAAACAGTAACATTAACACAATTACAGTAATAAAACATTTCCAATGGAATTACTAAAGAAAAAACCTTTCTACGTTTCTAGTTAGACTTGTCCTACAGTGGAGACCGCGAATCGGCAAACGCAGCGTAGGACGTCCTGTGACCAGGTGGAGCGACGACATACGCAAAGCGGTGGGCAGTAACTGGAAGAGAAGAGCCGAAGATCGGGCTCAGTGGCGCACCTTGGGAGAGGCCATGTCCAGCAGTGGACGGACACCGGCTGATGATGATGATGATGATGGTATGTAGTGTAGGAGTAGGACAGAAGCATATTCTTAAAAAAACAAATGGCGCGCTAGTCATTTTTAGAACTATGTTTGAGAAGTTTATCTTCATATATCTAGGTATACCTCATCAAATCTCAGTAAAATTACAATGGGACCAAATGGGAAGCATACCTTTTTTTATATGTTATAGGCTAGCGTTTGACCACTATCTCACCTGTTGCTAAGTGTTAATGCTGTCGAATATCTAACTTAATCAAATATTTAAAAAATCTAAATCGGTTAATAAATTACGGAATTCTGAAAAAAACAGAACCTCTTCCTTTATGTGACGTCGGTTGACAAAGAAAAGTGAACATTGACTAGGCAGTAAACATTCGACTTCACACATTAGCTGTTACTAAGTTTAGTATCCATTACAATTTTAATTTACTGCGAAGAAAGTTGCGTCTCATGCAAAATAATATGGCTGAAATAAAGAGTCCGGTTGAAACAATAGAGAGACCCCCACAATAATCATATTTTTGTTTTATTGTCACATACATAATATATACTTATAAATAATGTACAGTTGGCCGCAGAGAGCGGGGTCGGTAACAAGTGTCGGTAACAAAAACCTCAATAACTTCCGAAATATTGGAGCTAGCTTTATAAAATAAATAATTCATTGTAGACAATTTTATTTTCTCAAGTCACAAGTTCAAAGTTATTGAGCTTATTTTATATAAAAGTAAGTTCAGTAAAATAATTTTTAATTTTCTTGACTGTTATTTAGAATAACAAAAAATGTCCTATGATATCGGATTTGCAATGTTTTAATATTTAGTATTGCCACTACGGGCTGTTAATACGGCTTGGGATGCTTGCCATCAGATTTCCATTTAAAAAGAAAATATTATAAATTCACATTTCTTTTTCACATCACATTTTTTTACTTCTTTATTATATTTGTTACCAAATAAACTTTAATACCGTTTTTTTTCAGCACTACCCAAATAATATGTTAAAAGGTATCACTTTTTATAAACGACCCGCTTTTATCGCGGTCCAGTGTAGTTAGCAGTTACATAGATGTTCCCACGGCGGCGTCGAGGTCGTCTCGTTCAATGCCACATATAATAACAATAATACTTACTCGTTTCAGTGAAATCGTCGCTTCCCAATCCATTACACACTATTACGCATTATTATAACCGGAAATAACAAAAAAAAACAGTATGTTACGAACTACTCCCTCGGCTTTATCCTCGTCAAATAGTATCCTTTGTCATAAGGTATATCATCATCATCATTCTCAGCCAATTTCCGTCCACTGCTGGACATACGCCTCTCTATTGCACATGATATAAAGTATAAAATATATTATGCTAAAAATTAATCCAAAACTTCCTTCGTAATAAACGCTTTTCAATTACAATAATAGCCTAGCCCAATGGCTAAGGCGTCGGCCCGGCGTAAGAGAGGTCGCGAGTTCGGGCCCCACCCATAGCACAGTTGACGTGAACCCACTCCAGACACAAGCTTATATTTAGCTTACTATTACATATTGTGCAACCCACATCGCTAATAAGCTTTTAAAAAAAGGGAAATATTTATAATTTTATTATTACATGAATGATACTATTTATGATTGACTGAGGTAATTTAATGATAGTCAAAAACAGAAGAACATATTGTGAACAACATATTTGTAATATTAATAAATGATGCACTATTTACTCACAGTTTTGTGAAAGATTCCTCGCACGTCCGATAAGAGGTGTGACAGGTACATTATGTAAGTAGGTAACTAACTCTGTATTGTAATATTTGCGCAACGATTTTTATTCAGTTCATGTAGCATAGATTAGGTAGAGAGTTAATTTGATGTTTCATAAATTAAAAAAAAACCTTTGAAACTATGTATAAATTGTGCAACTTATTTTATTAACAAATATGTTAAATTAAAATATTAATTAATACATTTCATTCATATATTTATACACGTAGAAAATAGCTGTATTATTTTATCTACTCTAAACGAGGGTAAGAGGGTAAATAGTGTGTAGATGTTCCTCTTCTTATTTCCAGATTTAGGGTATATGTTTCTATAGGCCCTTCGTCCAGCTGTGGACTGACGATTGTATACAATCCATCCAGATCTATAGATAAAACGTCTTATTTTATTAAAATCACTTTGTCAAAAGGTAAATTAACTTCATTAATAAAAATAAAATAGGAACCAATATGTAACAATATGGTACCAGAGCATAATAAACCGAAGTAGTAGGTAAGTATAGAGATGGTAACCCAACTACAGAATAAATAATAGTACTTACTACGCCCAACAAAGGTGACAGGTGCGCTCGTCATGTGGCCAGTGATATCACTGCCACAAAAACTGACCGTCGATGCTGCGGGGGCGGGATTCTATCATCATAATTTTACAATTAAATTATATTATTTAATATTGACCGGTGTTGTTAGGAACATACGAATCAACGTATGAAGCAAACTGATGGAATGTTTTGTCCCTTGAGACGAACTGAGCGTGATCAGTTCCAGTGAAATTACAGAGCTCGTGAGACTAACATCTTTATGTCTCAAAGTTACAGGCGCAGGAAAAATTCTGTCTTGCCAGAATTTTGCATGCTGTGTATATTTGTGTAGGTCAAATTAAAGTTAAATTAGAACTACTTTCTAAAGTTCCTAAAGATAGAGCCTAAAGTAAGGACTAATATGTTTTGTTATAATTGGTGATTTTCATTAGCATTACACATGATAACTTTACGAAAACTTGTATGATTTACTTTTTATTTATTATCTACATTATATTTAAATAGACTAACGAAACAGCAAAGTCATATATAAAAAATACGACGAACAGTTGTCATTGTTATAGCACATATTTTTTACATATGACTGTAAAACTGTGGTATAGTATAGTAAATAAGTATAATAATATAGTAAATAGTATAGCATAAGTATAACAGCTTATCGTCAATCTAAATTTAGATATAATATAAATTAAGTACATAAATTGACATACTCGTATGTGATAATTCGTATCCTGTGGACAATACTAGTACTACATATATCCTATGTTGTAACTTGTAATTCCTACTGAATATAAGATCGTTTAAAAAGAACCGATTTCAATGCCGCGCTATTAATTTTCAGTGCCAATTTTGAGGTGTTTGTCTCCATATCTCTGGAAAATAAATTAACATGGTACCACACTTGGAATATCTCCTTTCCAACAAAAAAAGAATAATCAAAATCGGTTCATAAACGACGAAGTTATCCGCGAACAAACATAAAAAAACATATATACGGTCGAATTGAGAAACCTCCTCCTTTTTTGAAGTCGGCTAAAAACCAACGGAGTTACGACCGAACTGTATACACAAAAATATATAAACATCCTAATTGAGAACATACTCCTTTTTTGTAGTCGGTTTGAAATGGACATTCAGGAAGATGACAATCAAATTTTACAATAAACTTTTTGTCTGTCAAGTACCAGGCTCGTAGAAAGATGAAGATATCCGTGTCTCCAGAAACAACAATGAACTGACAAAAACATTGAAGGTCGGGTGTTGATTGCATTACATTATTATTACTGAATGCATGCTATTAAACTGCTGATCTCCTATTATGTCAGTGTGATTAGTTAATTTGTAATTAATGAAAAATACTTATAATAAAAATGTACTAAGTAATCAATGACACATTTTCTGTAATTATTATACTAAACTGATGAAACTGATAAACGTACTATATTTTGTTTCTAAATATACTAGTTACCTCCAATTATTGATAGAAAAATAAGCCAAGTCTGCGAAAAGTAAAACTCTTTGCGTCTATGCAAATATAGAGAAATGCAACTTTCGTAAATCAAGCCAAAAATAGTAATCCTGAATCCAATTTCTACAGCCATATAAATAAACATTCAAACCAAATTGCTAATGTAGCCGCAAATCAATTAAACTATGTAGAGGCGCGCGCGGCGATTTTCACGGCGCGCGAGGAAATGCTATAAATATGGAAAAGTGCTCATTAATTAACGTGCCGACCGCCGCCAGGTTCGGACGGAATGTCAACTTGCCAAATGATGCTCTACCTGTCTGACACTTGCCGGTTGTACATTCATTATGCTCACACATGGTGGTGACAGAGCTTTCTGTATGTATGTTCGTAGATAATTAAATCAATAAAATGCAGCCAGCGTTCTTGGCACTTTACCATACGGACATACCTCAATTTTATATTAGTTAAATTTTAAATATTTTATTCGGTAAAAAAATAAATAATCAATAAAACGCCTGACTAGTTGCTGTCATTAAATATTAAAATATTACATTTTTATAATTATTTGATTTCTAAAGCAGATGTAATTTTAATGGTTTTGCAATAACATTGAGAGAATTACATATTAAGGCTGAGTTGCGTGAGTTGCACCGCACCTCTTCCTGGTATTTTTGTATGGTGTTTGACTGATTTTTGACGTTTGTTATAGTTAAAGTTAGATGGTGCAACTCAGCCTTAATTTAAGATACTTACTTAGGTAAATTGATATCTTCTTAAATGAGTGTATGTCCAGGAAGAACAAACTGTTGAGACATATTTTATATGGTCGGGTCGTGGTTTATACTCATATACTCATTTATTGGTAAACAAGTTTAAATTTTACAATCCTATTTCATTTTATAAGAGAAATATATTACAAAATAACAATTAAAATAAAACAATAAATTGTAACGATACAGTAAAAGAACATTGTATAATATTGTACGTTACTTAAATTTTAGGAACTCGTCGTAGTCATAAAACGTTTGCTCGACAAGCCAGCGCTTAAGTCTTGCTTTAAAGCATGTGAAGCTGGGAGCTTCAACTATGTCTTTAGAAGCGCTCCGGTGTCCGAGTTATCTACCAAGTATTTATTATTATATATTATATGAAAACCGTATCAAAGTCGGTTGCGTGTTTTATGCGGAGTCAGCGGGTATACCTACAGACATACGCAGAAATGGACTTTGTTGTAAACTATGTATGTATGTATTTAGAAGACCTCTGTACACAGTTTTCACAACACATATTTTCTATCCCAATCATCTAAAATATAAACCAATACAGTGATGCGTTATGCTTATCTTTAGCCGAGTAAGAAGCAAGAAGTAGTTGTGTACACAACAAACGACGTGTAACCAAGCCGGCCAAGTTTCGTCACACTCATCGTAATTCAGTAATTAAGCCCCGAAGGCCCATTAATGACTACTTAACTAACTATAATTATATGTAATCACTAAATAATGGCTCAACCGGACACTTGAAATTTATTTACTTAAGTGAATGGGTGGACTTTTTTTGATAACATAACTGTAGCCAAATTATACTATACTAGGTGTAACAGAAGGGTGTAGTTATAGATAATATTTAAATTGTGTATACCTCGCTTGATATTAAATATACCTGCAAAGTCTTCCTCTCCTAAGTAGCTGCGATCGCGAGTTATCTCAAGTTAAACGTTGTACGTAAACTTAGCCAAATTCAACCCTAAATCAGCTAAACAGCTACGTAAACATAATTAACTTAATAAAAATTACGTACAATTTTATTAAAATATCTATAAAAATCGAAAATGTAAGCTACCTGTACATACCTACATTTTAATTATATACTTCCCTACATCTAATAGAATTTGATTTTGTAAGGTAAAGACCGCGTTAAACTGGCGATATTATAAAAGCTGACAGGAGTGGCAGGTAGCAATGACATAAGGTTGAATAAATTAATTGATAGAGTCTGTGCAAAAAGAGAACCTTCGTAGAAATTGAGGGCACGCGTGTTGATGGTTCTAATTTATAATTTACTTCGGAGAGAATGCAATAATATGGTCTCATATCTTCTATTATATATAAAAGAAAGTCGTGTTAGTTACTACACTTATAACTCTAGAACGGCTGGACCAATTTTTATGATTTTTGTATTTTTGTCTTTGTCAGGAATAGGATAATAAGTATTAAAAACAATGAATAATTGACCTGTAAAAATTATATAAGAAAAAATATTTTGCCAAAATGTTCCTGGGTTTAAAAACTGCCAATCATTTGATGTTCAATTGTTTATCCCGCCTTATTTTTTTTTGTATAATTATGGCTCCACACGATTAGTGTATTTAGCCAGTGTCAAGTATAAACATTCTTCCCATGTGTGGATAGCATTACACATTACAATATTCGGATTATCGCGTTTTTTTTGTAGGTATAATTATGGCTTCACGCGATTAGTGTATTTAGCCCGTGTCAAGTAGTAAGTCAAGTAAAAAATCTTCAAGTTTTTGTGAATTCAAGTCATGTAGATTTTAAAAATGTCAAATAATTTCAGTAATGATAATTGTTTGACATATTAATTAATTGTCAAATATGCGTACGTTCAGAAATGTATGCTTACAAGCAACTTAAAAAAGTTTATATTTCCAAAAACCATTTTTACCAATTTTTATTCTATATCTGTATTGCCATAATACATGAATAAACTTAATATATCTTTTGTATTCATTTATTACGTTCATAAAAGCCTAAAACAAGTTATCTAAAAGGTAACACGACATTCATTGTCTGTTAGGTGGTACGAAGTTCGCCAGGCCAGCTAGTGAGCTTATATATTGTAGGTGCCACTGATCACCGATTTATGGTGGATATACCATCTACGCGAACGAAGCCATTTGCATCTCTTTGTTCATCATACAAACCGCCAGGGAATGGATGCCCTGCCTGGGTCTGTGTTTCCGGCTAAATAAAATATCAAATCTTCAAATGAGTGAATAGGTAACTTTTCGGTAAGCATCATCGACCACATCATCACTTAACATCAGGTGAGATAGTGGTCAAGTGCCTCAGAGTTCGATGTAAAAAAAGGGGACTGGAACTACATAATATGGTAAAAGTGCGGCCACACCGCGGCGTCCTACGATCTGCGGGCGCGATCTCAGTACTTTTCAATTGTTTTATGATCGCGTTTGGTGTGAACCAGTCGGTACAAATACTATTGCTATCTGATCGCCGCCTAGATCGCGCACGCAGGGCGCTTCGGTGTGTCTGTACTTTAAGACAGTCAAATTTCGGCTAGTTTGTATTAATATCTTCACTAGTGCTTTTCATTACACATGACAACGTCTTTACAAAAGTATGGGCCATAAATAATTAAGATAGTTTAATAACTAAAACAACCGACTTCCATGCCTCGCAAGTCAATATCAGTAGCAAGTTTGAGACGTTTATCGTCATATCTCTGGAGATACTTATCACAGCTCGATGAAATTACAATGGGACCACTTCAAAAATGTACTCCACTGATTAAAAAAAGAATAATTTGAATCGGTTTATAATTGACGAAGTAATCGAGTAACATACACAAAAATACATAAACACAAAAAAATCCCCGCCGTGCACCAATGGATTTTTCTATCGAAAATGTATATGCGCTTTTTACAGTGGTCCTCCGGTGAAGTAAAAACACCGTTAAGAAACCAACGACCTCCGCATGGTGGTAGGACACTATCTAGTTTACGCCTGGCCAGCTACCAACCTCAAGTTAGAAAATCTGTCGCCAAACATCTAATGTGTTCCGGCAGCTATCCTTGAGAGCCTGTTCCCATTCTAGGCCTAGCGTGCTTACCATCTTCGACCGCATCATCACTTACCAACAGGTGAGATAGTGTTCAAACCCTAGTCTATAAGATATATAAAAAAAGCTTCCCTTCTTCGACCGCTTTGTCAGTTAACATCAGGTACAGTAGTCTAGTAGTATAAGATAAGATATAGTAAGTAGTTTTATCTATCACATAAATAAAAGAAAAGTTGTGTCTACCGTTCGCACCAGATCTTGAGTCTGTTTTGTATTTAACAAGAATGGTAGCTGGCCACAGTCACGTCATGTCATGTTGATTCAGTCCTTGGGAATGTTTCAGTATCATATCGATGTATGAGAAGTAATTTGAAATGTTCAATAGTGATTGTTTACCAATTAGCCTGTCAAACATTCCCTGATTTTTCATCTTATTTTGAAATAATTCGACACTTGTTTCATTTTGGAAAAGACTGTAGTTCATCGCCAAAGAATAATAATAGCCAATTCCATCGTAAGACCATTTTTACCTGACTGCGAAAGAAGGAGGGTTGTTTTTCGAGTGTATGTATGTACGTATGTAAGTATATTTCTTTGGCACGCCCTAGAGCCTAAACAGATTGTCGTATTATAATGTGAGTGGTGTCAATAGATTGTTTTAGTCGTAAGAGTGACACTGGGTACATAAAAAGTAAATAAAACTGGCCAAGTGCGACTCAGCATCGCGTCTCTTATCGCACACTTAGGGAGGGTTCCGTACAATACGAAACATAACAGAGTTTCAACCTCATATATTTGATTAATTGATATTACCAAGAATATTTGGTTTGGTCGCGATCTAGAAAGACGGGGCTCGTTTACTAGCGCCATCTATGTCATGTTGCCGAAACTAATTAGATAGATGGCGTTTAAAAACACGTTTTTTGTATGGGGACCCCCTTTAATTTATAACTTTATTTTGTTTTTAGTATTTGTTGTTCTAGCGGCAACAGAAATACACCATCTGTGAAAATTTCAACTGTCTGACTACCACGGTTAATGAGCTATAGCCTGGTGACAGACGGACAGACAGACAGACAGACAGACAGACAGACGGACAGCGGAGTCTTAGTAATAGGGTCCCGTTTTACCCTTTGGGTACGGAACCCTAAAAAATACCTAATTAAGGATTTGTCGCCCCAATAATTAACCTCAAAATCACGAGATGAACATTGCGGTTCGACTATTCGGAAGGAAAAACAAGTCCGGCGTTGAAGTCTTTTGTATCGCAAACTTGCAAATTGGGATTAGCAAAACAAATAACACTAACAAAAAAATTATGTTTTTAAAATATATCGAGTGTGGTATCAAAATGAAGAATTAATTTAACGGCGATTAAAAATACTCGTATATATATATAACTTATATGTTTTATTGGAGTTTGGAATGGTTCAATCACTTAATTTTTATCACGCAATCGGGTTTTTTGTTCCTAAAATAATTCACTTGTTCCTTATTCTTTTACAACGTCACAAGATGTAACGCGCCCCGTGACTCTGTCCGCTGTAATGTCCTATTACACTAAACTGGCTAGGAATCTCTGTGCAAAATTACAGCAAAATCGGCCGAGCCGTTAACCGTAAACAGGAAACAAACAAACTTTCGCAATCATAATATTACATGAAGAGTTAAAATGACATTCGATAGTTAACTAGCCAGTTATTCATGTAGCCAATAGTCGTATAAGTACATACAATGATGTTTCCAGAAACCAGTGGAAAGCAAGAATGCCCCAGTTCTGAGTAGTCGTTAGAGAATGACCGACAATAGCTCCGTGCATTGTCTTCACAAATAGCCATTAAAGGTTGCTATATGCAGTTATCAGGGGAGTATCAATAAACGTATAGTATCTTATCGGCTATTCTGTACGTCTCAGGTAATATCGCAACACTTGACGAAACACTTTATTAGTTACCCTACTTAAGTATACATTTAACTTTTTCATAGAAAAGTATCTAATGAGAATTGTGTCTAGTATTCGATCCAAGGACCGAGATCTAACAGAGCTTACCAACACCATTTATACTTTCAATGTTGCAATCTTTCCAATTAATTGCAGTCTAAAATGACAGAATAAATAATACTAGTACTTTGTGCTGAAATATAAAATACATAGAAAACCTACCTGCTGTACCTAGAAAAATAACGAGTTATCAACCGACGTCCAAAAAAGCGGAGGTTCTCAATTTGTCTGTATCTTTTTATTGTATGTATGTTACGTGATTACTCCGTCAATTGTGAACTAATTCGAATTATTCTTTTTTAATTGGTACCTGGTACATTTCCAAGGTCCCATTGTAATTTCATCGAGATCTGACATGTATCTCCAGAGATATGATGATAAACGTCTCAAACATGCTACTGAAACTGACTCGCGCGGTATGGAATTCGATTGTTTCAATTCAGTGGTTTTGTTAGGGAGCTGTCCAGACGCCTAATCGATGTCTCTCACGACCAAAGAGCTGGGGCGCTTACCTCGGGCAATGCATTAGTTTTGCGCTTCAAAGAGGTAATGTCGCCAGGTTTTTGAGTACTCTACCAGCAGACAGCGACCTAAATTCCATATTTTATTTGTAGTTTTTAGGGTTCCGAACCCAAAGGGTACCAACGGAACCCTATTACTGAGACTCCGCTGTCCGTTTGTCTGTCTGTCTGTCTGTCTGTCTGTCTGTCCGTCTGTCACCAGGCTGTATCTCATGAACCGTGATAGTTAGACGGTTGACATTTTCACAGATGATGTATTTCTGTTGCCGCTATAACAACAAATACTAATAACATAACAAAGTTAAAAATTAAAGAAAAGTTAAAAAAAAGTTTTTTACGATAGCGCAGCGCCACCTATCTAGTTGCTAAGATGGCGCTATCGTCTTTACCTTAATCTGAATCTCGGAAGCGGCTCCAACGATTAAATAAAATGTAGTATACCTACAGGGGATTTCGGGGGCGATAAATCGATCTAGCTAGGAGTCATTTTCAGAAAATGTTGTTTTATTCGTGTTTTCAATAATCAACTTTATTGATAATCAACGTAAAATATGACTCTTCCCGACATCTATTGGCGAGTAGAAGTACCGTATCAGTAAAGCAGTTAGTTGCTCTCAATTAAAAAAAAATGTATTATTATTCGTCAATAGATGTTGGGAAGAGTCATATTTGTATTTAGTCATAGATGGCGCCACTAATGCATAATTGGGTTAACAAATGCAAACCACTAATTTCGTCGTATCGATGGATCGAACCGTGGCTTAATTGGCAGAGCACCTGGACGTATAATCCGGGGGGTGCGGGTTCGAGTCCCGTCGGTACCATGAAATTTTGGATTGTGTTTAACAATTTACAAAAATATAAAGTGACACTTCAAAGAAACATACCGTTTTAGTATATAAACATCTGATGAGTTTCAGATTAAATCAAATCAAATTAAAGCATTTATTCAGTACGTAGGCAGTATTAATATAAGCTCATAAACACGTCAAAATCGTCAAATAAATCATAATCAATTATCAAATAAACATAGCAAAAGCAGAAAAAAACAAAGGTGATGAACCATTCAGCTGTCATCCAATCGTTGACTGACGTGAACTTATATTTTCTTCGTGGCTGACGTCAGACTATTAAAAAATTATTAAAGTAGGGTTGCCAACCATACACGTACCTGTGTGTTTCAGTACTTTCAGGGTTTCTACTTTAAGTGATTCTACAGAGTGTAAAAAAAATATGGAGTAAAGAGGCCTTAAACTTGCTACGGAAAATGTCACGCGCGGCGTGTCAAATCGGTTATTATTCTGCTCGGGAATGTGCCCTGATGAAGTCATACGAAGCCAGGGGCGTGCAACAGTGTTATCGGCTGCAATAAGTTTGGCAAGCTACCTACCTATCTGTAAATTGCACGACAGCTTTGACGAAACGCCGCGCCGTTCGATTTCCTCGCAGACAGTTTTTAAGAACGCAAAAACTTGATTTAATTAACAAGTTAACAATGGTTACGTTAAAGTTGTTTTCTATTTAGTAAAATAAATTCAGTGTCATAAAGAACAGTATACATATATCAAGGAGTAACTTAGGTAAATTTTCTATCTCTATGATTTTTTTGCATGCTGCCGCGTTCAAACGATATCCTATCCTATATGATATAAAAATAACAACGACGAAGACGTAGTTGAAGGAACTACGTCTTCGTCGTAACCACACGTCCTCTACCACAATATGTTTAATAATGTATAATACTTCTAAGCAAAAGTTTACCAAGATCCGCGACACAACAAATATAAATAATGATCCTTTTAAATCTTTTACATTCCCAAAAGCGTCAAATTATTTAAAGCAATAATTACATTCCATCCTACAGTAGTACCTACTTAATACAATCCCAAGGTAAGTAGTGCCTCAGTTACTACGTACGTAGTACTATTCTGTGGTACTACGGAATTATAACGAACCCGCCGCTACCATAAGGGGCTCAGCCCAAATAATCCGTCATGAAACGATGCACCGACGTGGGCGCGTGTTTGTTTTCTACAACGAGGATTATCTCAAAAACACCTTAAAATTGATCATCTACGAATGAACAGATTTAACGGCCTTAGCCTAAGCCCTAATTTCTCAGTAAAGATGGTCCATACTATTTTAACGCAGCTATTTTTACGTCAATATTAATTACTACCTGTGCCCCGCGGCTTCGCCCGCGTTAAAAAGTAGGTATCCTCTAGCCTCTTCCGATCCCTGTGCAAAATTTCAGCTAAATCAGTCATAACCAGCCATTAGTCCTAAACAAACAAACATATAAACTGACTTTCGCATTTATTTTCTCGTTTAATGTTGATGGTATCGTGTAATTTTATACTCTTTTATTTAATCTAAATTTGGTTATGTGTAATGATAATTTGTAATTGTATATATTGTATGGAAAATAAATCTGAAATAAATGAATTACTTAATAATAAATAATAATGTATTTTTGTATATTGTATATTGTATATATTTGTATTTTTGTCTACCTACATATAAGTCGAACCTAATTGATTTTTTTGTAAAATGAAGTTAGTTTTATTTTACAATATTTACACTAGACATTGTTATAATTTTTAATAGTTGTTTGTGTGTGATTTTAATTTATAACATTACATTATACATTAGAATAGAATAATAATGCAATGTAGGTACGCACTCACGTTACGTTGTAGTTTTAGACTTAAAACTACAACCTATGCAAATACCTACTTTGTTAAAGTAAACTAGATTTCATCACGTTCCATTTATTAAGCAAATTCGTAAGAAAATCAATTAAAACGGACAACAAGCCTTGCTTAATCAAATTAATTGCCCGAAACCGAATTAAAAGAGAAAAAAAAAAACAAAAGAAAACTTACCGAAATGTTATTTACAGAAGCACTCAATCGAACGTTCACAAACTCTCACTCACTTGAAACAAAAGTTTTTAAACTTGGAATTATAAAAGTCCGCGAGCGATCGCGATGTTTTTTTTAAATTTTAAGGCTTGTGTGGACGCGTGCGTTCGGCTCCAGCGCGCGTGGCTTACTTACTTAGTAGTCTGTGGTGGCTTATGGTCTGGTGGGGTGAGCGGATGCCGGCAAGTCCGGCGAGTCGACTCGCTTGGCTGGTTCACTTCACTAACTGGACAGATTGTGGATACCCTATAGTATAACATACACAACAAACCGATTAAACACACGGTGAATGTTTTTCTCGTAAATAACATCCTGCACTGCCATATATCACCAAGTAAACTAACTTAACTTTAACTTAAATTTATTTAATGGCCTCTTGTTACTTGATGTTAGTATATTTCAAACACATGTTAGAGCCTACCTACGTTACGCAATTTGGCTGTGAATTATTTTAAGTGATTCCATTTTTTGTTATGTTTACTGTCGGGGAGTTGTTTACTATTTCCTTGAGCTTTTCATCATTGCTTAGACTCTGCAGTGCTGCTGATGTCCTCACACCATCATCATTGTCTAACCACGTTTCAAATTATTTCATTATTAGATTAAATTATTTAGAGTCTGGACAACATGCAGCATATTGTTAAAGGCCGCTGCGCGCTGTCAGCTGTCAGCTGTCAGCTGTCACCAACCCTTTTTGAAAATGTTATTTGCCAATTGAAGGTAACTCAGGGGTGGTTGGTCTTCTCTTACTCGTTTTAGTTTTTTTAGGGTTCCGTAGTCCTGACAAAGAACTCTTATAGTTTCGTCGTGTCCGTCTGTCTGTCTGTCTGTCTGTCCGAGGTTTTGCTAAGAGACCGTTAATACTTGAAGGGTTAATACTTAATACTGTAATTTTGTAGGGGTATGTATATAAATTACGCGGACAAAATAGTAAAATAAAATTTTGAAAAATATTTCCCCCCCCCCCCCTCTAAAAGCTAAACTGCTGGCTTGAAAAATCTGGAAAAATTCGTGATAATAGTGCATTTTATGAACTTTAAAAGAAAACTATAGCTGTTAAGATAACTTTATTAGTTTAGCATTAATAGTCGTTGAACTTGGGTGTTGGATAATTTTGTACCAAATACAAAGTCCTTAGAATAAATCCTTTAAAGTGACAAAGACGGAGTACCATGTTGCTTGTTTATAACGGGTAAAGACTTCTACGGAACCCTACACTGCGCGTGGCGTGGCACGCACTTAGCCGGTTATATAAATATATTATAGCCTAGCGTTTGTCCACCATCTGTCCTGGTGGTAAGCGATGATATGGTCAAGGATGGTAAACAGGATGATACCCAAGGGCTATACGATGCCGGAACACTAAGATTATGGCTGCAGATTTTTTCCTTGATGGTGGTGAGTTTCTTTTTAGTTGCAATTCAGCTGGAATATTGATATTAGCCTCCCACTGTATGTAGATGAACACGCAGAATGCACATAGAAACTTCTATTGGTGCACTATGCTTCTATTGGTTATGATTACCGACGCCCTCCCGGTTAGAAGTCAACAGCTATCCTTTACGCCGTTCTGACATCTGCAAAACCAGGGTTATTGCCGGCGCGCGTGTTGCCTACCCTAGATTAGAGAGTACTCTTATTACATTTCGTTTACTATTAAACGTTTTACTATTAATTACTCTGTGATTTTACCACAAATATATCTATAAATAAATAATAGTTTAAAAAAAACTAAAAAAATACGCTTTTATAGAAAATCCAACTAAAAAATAGAAAATAAATTTTAATAAATTTGAATTAAAAATAGTGTAAGAAAAAATGATTTTATTGTAAAAAAAGCGTGGAGTGCATGGTATCAATAGTTCCAAATATTTTATGAACAGATATGACTAGAAGGGTTATTTTGATAATATCCTGAAAAGCACCCCACGCTTTTTTTACAATACACTATTTTTACACTATTTTTAATTAAAATTTATTAAAATTTATTTTCTATTTTTAGTTGGATTTTCTATAAAAGCGTATTTTTTTAGTTTTTTTAAACTATTATTTATTTTTCATTTTTTAGTCGAATTTTTTTAAAAGCGTAATCCTGATTATCCTAGTAAGGATAACGGGTCAAAATGTTTAAAATATTGAATTGTCATCGGTCCTTTATAAGTATGCCAAATTTCGAGTTAATCCGACGTTTTGAAGGGGGTTAAAATCATGTTCAAAGATTCCGTTACATACTAACATACAAACATACATACGTCTGAAGCTAATAAAAGCGTATTAATAACAGTTAATACGATACTCATTCTCCATATCTCCATATTTTTATAATAATCACTAGCTGTGCCCCGCGGCTTCGCCCGCATTAAAAAATATCCCATAGTCTAATCCATAATATTGGCTATCCCTGTGCAAAATTACAGCTAAATCGGTCCTGCCGTTTGACGGTGAAGAAGTCCCAAACAAACATACAAACTCACTTTTATATCTTACACTTTGATACTTAGGTAACTAATATTCAAAGGACCACAAATATTCCCACGTACATAGTTTCGAAGTAAACTGTATCTAAAGTAAACAATGTACTATTTACTCACACTTCGCAGTTCGCGTTCGGTTCTGGGAACCAATATTGATCTTCGAAGCCTCTCTTTCCCTTTCGAAGAACTTGGCTGTTACTGATCTGTATTACCTTCTGAAACTTTAGATCTGGATCAAAGTTTCAGTAAAGTATTTCAGTAAGTATCATTAGTTACCAACTGGTGAGATAGTGGTCCAACGCTGGCCTATGTGATGAAAAAAAGTTGTTA
This sequence comes from Cabera pusaria, assembly GCA_954871355.1. Lineage (NCBI taxonomy): Eukaryota > Metazoa > Arthropoda > Insecta > Lepidoptera > Geometridae > Cabera > Cabera pusaria. Next base: position 446,287 of record OX940903.1, on the reverse strand, counting down.
TACGGGTTTTTTAATGTTATAATTTAAGATCGTTTAAAAAAACTGGCCAAGTGCGACTCAGCATCGCGTCTCTTATCGCACACTTAGTAAGGGTTCCGTACAATACGAAACATAACAGAGTTCCAACCTCATATATTTGATTAATTGATATTACCAAGAATATTTGGTTTGGTCGCGATCTAGAAAGACGGGGCTTCGTTTACTAGCGCCATCTATGTCATTTTGCCGAAACTAATTAGACAGATGGCGTTTAAAAACACGTTCTTTGTATGGGGACCCCCTTTAATTTTTAACTTTATTTTGTTTTTAGTATTTGTTGTCCTAGCGGCAACAGAAATACACCATATGTAAAAATTTCAACTGTGTAACTATCACGGTTAATGAGCTATAGCCTGGTGACAGACGGACAGACAGACAGACAGACAGACAGACAGACAGACGGACAGCGGAGTCTTAGTAATAGGGTCCCGTTTTACCCTTTGGGTACGGAACCCTAAAAACTAAAAGAACCGTCTTCAATCGTCGTGCTAGTCAAAATATCCAGCATTCAGTATCATGTCACCGAAGTATACGAATGCATTGTAATACAAATGTTGATATATTAAAAACGGCTCGACCGATTTTGTTAAAATTTAAATGGGACCACTTGGGAAGGGTACCCTTTAGAACAAAAAAAGAATTTTAAAAATCTGTTCAGGCATCTTCGAGTTATCGGTGAACATACATAAAAAAAAAAGATTATTATTATATATTATATATATTGAGCATATTGAGAACCTCCTTTTTGTGAGACCGGTTAAAAATGGTAAAATGTTGTGCCAATTTACCAAATTGTACTTTTGAGATTTATAAAATGTGTGTCACGATCACAGAAATAGGAATTATAAGGCCTATTTCTGTAGTCACGATCAATCGTAAATCCTAGTTTTTACATTTCGCGGGTGACTTCGTCGTTTATGAACCGATTTTGATTATTCTTTTTTTGTTGTAAAGGAGCCATCCCAAGTGTGGTACCATTGTAATTTTATCGAGGTCTGATAAGTATCTACAGAGATATCGAGATAAACATCTCAAAATTGGTAATGAAAATGAATAGCGCGGCATTGAAGTCGGTTCTTTTTACCCGACTGCGCGACGCAAAGGAGAGGTAATGTGTTTATCAGTCTATATATGTATGTATGTATGTTTGTTCCTTTGTGGCACACTAGAGACCAAAAGCGTGGGCCGATTTTGATAATTGGCACGTCAATAGATTCGCCATGCTAGCGCGAGTATCAACGAAAACATAAAAAATTGAAAAATTCAAAATGGCGGATTTCAGACGCCAAAATTTGGGGTTCAAAAAACATTTTTTTTTTCAAAACCTATCGAGTGGGGTATCGAATTAAAGGTCTTAAAATGGAGATTCAAAATATATTTATAACAAATAATTTATGATCGTACAAATCGAAAAAAAAAACGATTTTACATGCCGCGTTAGTCACTTTTAGTAACAAGTTTGCGGTGCTTATCTCTGAAGTTACTTATCAGATATCAATAAAATTACAATGAGACCAAACGAAAATCATATTAACTCAAACAAAAAAAGAATTTTCCAAATCGGTTAAGAATTGATGAAGTTCTGAGGTAACAAACAACCTCTTCCTTTTGGTATAGTCGTTTAATAGTACGGAATTTGCCGTCCTTTACTTAAATAAAAAGTGTAAAATAAAACATTACATTTAAAAATCAAAAAACCCGACTGCGCAAAAAGTGAAGTGTAAAAAAACGAACTGAAAAGAAAAAAACAAGTAAGTCTAGTAGTTTAGACTTCTGTTTAGGGATATCAAAAAACTATACCATTTAAATTCTTTCTCGGTCGATACACTCATAAAATAAATTATACATTGTTCTATGGAATATAGAGACTAACAGTCGGGACACATTAATCCCCATTCGTTAAGCCATTAATGTGTCCCGACTGTTAAAGTCTCCACATTCCATATAACAATGTATAATTTATTTTATGAGTGTATCGACCGAGAAAGAATTTAAATGGTATAGTTTTTTGATATCCCTAAGCAGAAGTCTAAACTACTAGACTTACTTGTTTTTTTCTTTTAAGTTCGTTTTTTTACACTTCACTTATTGCGCAGTCGGGTTTTTTGATTTTTTAATTTAATGTTTTATTTAGTTTTTTAAACGATATTATATTTTATATAGTCCGCATTTAAGATAAGCTTTAAAAGCTTTTTGAACTTTTGCGGGATACTTTAAGAATGTACGTTACCCGTCATTACATAATATGTATTTACAACCGACTTACAAAATTACAAAAAGGAGCAGGTTCTCCATTCGTCTGTTTGTTTTATTTATTAACTTATGTATGTACGTTTTTTTTAAATAGCTTATATGCTAGCGTTTGACCACTATCTCATCTGTTGGTAAGTGAAGATGCGGTCGAAGATGGTATAATAAGCACGCTAGGCCTAGAATGGGAACTGGCTCTCAAGGATAGCTTCTGGAAAACATTAGATGTTTTTGGCGACAGATTTTCTAACTTGAGGGTGGTAGCTGGCCATGCGGACACTAGATAGTAACACCATGCGGGGGTTGTTGGTTTCTTAACGATGGTTTTCCTTCACCGGAGGGCCACTGTGAAAAGCGCACATACATTCTTCGATAGAAAAATCCATTGGTGCACGGTGGGGATTGAACTCGGTACCTCTAGAATCAAAGCCGGCCGTTCCCCCGATTAAGCCACCGGGCCCTCGAATGGCCCTCGTATGTTACACGATGACTTCGTCAATTGTGAACAGATTCGAATGATTCATTTTTTTAATTGGTAGGTACATTTCCAAGGTGGTCCCATTGTAATTTCATCGAGATCTGAGAAATATCTCTAGAAATATGATGATAAACGTCTCAAACTTGGTACTGAAAATGACCAAGCGTTTGACGACGGTTCTTTTAGTTTCTTAAACAATCATAAAATATAGTTTTCGAAGTGAGCTCACCATTAACGAGGTATACTCGCATGCCTCCTTTGATCTCGTCGTGTGATGAACAACAAGAGCGACATACGACCAGACAAACTGCGTGCACAATGTAGGGCCCCGCCCTTTCATTGCTGACAGACCGACTGACAGATCGCAATATAACTTAAATAATACTTCATGCCTAACATAGTAACGTAGGATCAATAAAATGCTTGACGCTTCACTAAAAAAACTCTGCATATAATAATCAGATCTTGATAATATTTAAATGACCTCCTTAGATTTAACCCTACCTGTGACAAAAATAATCATTCAAATCGGTCTCTAGTTGGCGGAGTAATCGCATAACAAACATAAAAAACTTGAGTACCTCCTGCTTTTTGGAAATCGGTTAAAAATACATATAATGTAATTACGGGTAACGGTACATTCGTAAATCCTGCACCCCGCAGCAGACGTTCAGATGGACCACTTCAAATATTAAGCTTAGTTAATTAGCTTAGATATAAAGCTTAGAGAATTATAATTTGTGCTCAAAAGGTTCAAAAAGCTTTTAAAGCTCATCTTAAATGCGGGCTATGTAAAATAAAATGCAGTTCAAATACATTCCGACATGCCTTTCTAAGATATACTACAGAAAGAAAAATATGGATGAGGAATCCACCAGGAGGAATATATCACCTGAATAAAACTAAGTAAGTATGTTATATGCCCAAGAAGTCATGATAAATTGCTGTTTGTATGCCTCGACGCTAGGCTATATAGTTGACGCTTGCAACGCGGGAAACATAATCGATTAGATTGCACTTCTTCTGACAGGGAGTCGGATTCCAGGAATCCCGGGTTACCTCAGTGAATACCAAGCAGTGTACACCAGGGAGTTATGAACTCATGACGGTCGGCCGGCGGTGTCATCTACAGGTGTGGTCCCGGGCGCGTCCGGACGTCCGCCTGCGCCAGACGAGCCCCTCGTGTCATGCACCTGCATTACCTATGCCTTTTGTTTCTACCACTTCGAATAATGAAGCCGCTATGACAATGTTGGCCGAGCTGATTTACTAATGTTAGCAGGAGTGACGGGATGCGGCCTAGTCTACTTTCTGTAACTTACTGCTTGAACTTTTAAAACTCAGACTAAAATAAAAGGTAAAGTTTTATTTTTCTAGCGTACGGTACCTATTTACCTAGTACCACAGTTTTACAATTGTAAGAAGTAGCCAGAGAAGTCTGTTCCTGCGAAGCTGGCAAACTGTTGTTCCTCATGGGAGGTAGCTATCTGGTGACACATCTCAAACATTCTTCCTTTCTCCCCTCACCTGAGGGAGGGAGCGTCTATCTGGTGACACATCTCAAACATTCTTCCTTTCTCCCCTCACCTGAGGGAGGGAGCGTCTATCTGGTGACACATCTCAAACATTCTTCCTTTCTCCCCTCACCTGAGGGAGGGAGCGTCTATCTGGTGACACATCTCAAACATTCTTCCTTTCTCCCCTCACCTGAGGGAGGGAGCGTCTATCTGGTGACACATCTCAAACATTCTTCCTTTCTCCCCTCACCTGAGGGAGGGAGCGTCTATCTGGTGACACATCTCAAACATTCTTCCTTTCTCCCCTCACCTGAGGGAGGGAGCGTCTATCTGGTGACACATCTCAAACATTCTTCCTTTCTCCCCTCACCTGAGGGAGGGAGCGTCTATCTGGTGACACATCTCCAACATTCTTCCTTTCTCCCCTCACCTGAGGGAGGGAGGAGCGTCTATCTGGTGACACATCTCAAACATTCTTCCTTTCTCCCCTCACCTGAGGGAGGGAGCGTCTCAATACCTATCAGGCATGATCTCCTTCTCATCGACAAAACAAGATTGCAATAAAATCCATGATTGCAGTCTTACTAAAGGTCTACCTACATCTATCTATAAATCATCCTTATAAATAAGAATGCTGCAGAATGTGTGGTAGGTGTGGTTTATTGTTCCTACCTAAGTATGAATGATACTAAAAAGTCTTCCTAACTTCTTTATAAGTAGGTACTTACTGAGTACGCTCAGATGACAAGCGCTGAACGCGCGTTGAACGCGTAGTTGGTGTGACCCAGTCGGTACAAATACTACTACGCTATCTGATCGCCGCCTAGATCACGCACGCAGGACGCTGCGGTGTGTTCGTACCTTTATTTTATTGCATTTCGATAATTGTATGTTTACAAATACTCGTTCATAATATCTAAGCAAATATTAGCACATCAATGAATGAATCCATCAGCTGGTTGGTAAACAAACGCCCGCGCCACGCGCCGCCCGCGCGCGATCCCACGCGATGTGATGCTATGCGCTATGCTACAATATGCGACGTTGCGTGCAGGACACCATCTGAGGTACCTATCAATGATCATGGTAATGACCAGCATTGTATTAGGAGTGTCACTACTTCATGAACCATCTCTTCAAATAAAAACTGTTCGATAAAGGAAAAGAGATTTTATAGTCAGCATAACGTCTGCCCTAGATGTCATCAACTCCATATGACTCTTGTCATTTCTGTGGATTAGAATGACTTAAGTTCAGCCAAAGTTCTTTAAGTTTGAGTGGACTAACATAGGCCGATGATCAAGTTACAGTAATGGTTTATACATCCGTATTTTACGTATTGACACTGGCTGATTATGATGATGATTGTGATGATTTTACGTATTAAATATATGTATATAACAACAATATAATATAAGAATATATGTATATACATATATTTAATACGTAAAATCATCATCATTTTTCACCATAGTAATAATAACCGGAAAAATGTGAAAAAAGTCATTTCAAACGCATGAAATAAATTTGACTATTATTGACTGTTTTCAACTTCAAACTCCATTTTCTTATACATTTGCCTATAAAGTACCAACTTTTATATATTATTTAGAAAGCTAACAAACCCATACAGTTTATAAAATGATCAGAAAGTTATTCAGCCTGATATATAAGTAATTTTTTTTCAAGTTGAAGTGCAGTAAACATTTCTCTCGATCAGGAATTCTATTTTCGTGATTAAAATCTGGGCTATTAGTAGTTCGAATTTGGTTTTTTAGTAAATTTGTAGATGAACACATGCTAGCTATAATATTAATAAATAAAATCTCAAAAATCACTTAATAAAAAAAGTAATAGCTAATACCGTCCAAAATAAAAAAAATACTTACTGAAATTGAACCAAAACAACTCATATCTCGAAAACTACAAAAAATCGTGGAAATACATGGGGTCCAATCGATAGGTATTGATGTCTCCAGACCACAGGCCTTCGCTGGTACAGGTTGCATGGGACACCCTGTATATTTAAATCAAAGTTGACAAACAAGCAAGCGGCCCACCAGATCGAAAGTGGTGACAGCGCCACCTATAAACTCCTGCAACACAAGTAGTATTGCACGTGCTTTGCCTACCTTTTGCATAGACGACTCTTTTTACCATCGCTGCATGTTCCACCGTAGAGGGAGATCGTTCCACATCATGCAGGTCCGTGGAAGAAACGACCGCATAAAACGCACATACGTGTTATACATAACATTTTGCTTCCAGGGCCAGTCCTTCCAGTGAGGATCAAACATGTCTGGTGATCTAAAGTAACTACCAAACGTCAGCCCTAAATACCATTAATAATTCCAGTGGCATGTTAATGATTACAATTAAAAGTAAAATGACCATAATCACAATCGTGACAACATTTACGCCTACACCCCTACAATCAGCAAACCACCTTTAAAAGCGTTGTAAATAAATTAACAAGTTCTTCCGTTGCGTACTTACCTACTGTACTACCTAGAGCCTACACAATCTAGTTGTGGTAGTTAATACGGTACAGATCAATATAATTTAAGATCGTCATCGTAAATTATATAATATAATTGTCAAAAAAACCGACTTAGAATGCCGCGATATTCATTGTCATTAATACCATATCTTTGGAGACTCTGGAGATGATACAAAGAGAGTATTAAGAAACTTACTTAGATCTCAATATAAGATCGTGTAAAAAACTAAAAATAACCGACTTCAATGCTGCGCTATTAATTTTGAGGTGTTTATCTCCATATCTCTAGAGATACTTATGAGACCTCGATAAAATTACCATTGTACTACACTTGGGATATCTCTTTTCAACAAAAAAAATAATAAACAAAATCGGTTCATAAACGATGAAGTTATCCGCGAACAAACATTAAAAAAAATATATACGGTCGAATTGAGAAACCTCCTTTTTTTGAAGTCGGTTAAAAAGAGGATCATTTTTCGCCGTAGTCGGGTAAAAAAGGAAAACAGAAAGAGGTTAAGTGCTAGACTAGCACTTGAAATCTTTCTGTTTTCCTTTTTTAGGGTTCCGTAACCGAATGGCAAAAGACGGAATCCTTATAGATTCGTCATGTCTTTCTGTCTGTCTGTCCGTCCGTATGCACAGCCAGTCACAGCCATTTTATTCCGAAACTGTTAGGACTACAGAATTGAGACTTGGTAGGTACATGTATTCTATGAACCGCTTTCCGATTTTTATACAGAAATAGAAAATATAAAAGTTTAAGGGGAGGCATTCCATACATGGAAATGAAACAAAAAAACATTTTTTTCTTCACACCTATACGTGTGGGATGTCTATGGATAGGTCTTTAAAAATGACATTGAGGTTCTTAAAATCATTTTTCTCAAAGTCAATAATTTGAAAGATAGGCGTGTCTAAAGTGGTGAAATGTGTGTCGCCCCCCCCCCCTCCCCCCCCCCTCCCCCCCCTCTAACATTTAAAGTATGGGATTGAAAAATCTAAAAAAAATATATGCTGTAGATCTCAATAAACACTAACAACAAAAATTGGTTTGAACGAGATACAGTCAGCAGTTTTAGAGATATGGCGACCGCAAAGATAACTTTGTTTTTGATACAAACACTATGAAAAACAAAGTTAATTTTGTAGTTACAAAAAAATCATAGTTATGGAATACTTAACTTTGTTACGGAACCCTACTAGTGCGAGTCCAACTTGCACTTGGCCAGTTTATTTTTACATCGAACTGACGCAAACGTTTTTTTGGTATATACGAGTATATGATATAATATACATACCAAAAAAATTTTGCGTACAAAAATTAACGAAATATTTTCGTCGGTATATACTACTTACTTACATGTACCTATGTTGTCTGTTGCAGGTTGTCTCATTGACAGTTACCAACATTAGATAAATTATAGCTATAAACACCTCCTTACTTCCTACATATTCATCACTTAAGTATATGAGTAGATATTTATGTGACAGTACGCATCTAAAGTTATTTTAAGTATTTGCTATGAAATAAAACAAACCAATTCGATGTAATATTTCTCTTGTAATAAAAATGCACATAATAAGAACCCATTGCGCGGCAAACATTTTGAATATATTTCCCGATATGAAGCACCAAACCATTACGGAAATAAAATAAAACCTTTCTCCGTACTCGTCGAGTCACGGGCTATGATTGGTTGGCGGGCGGCCAGCGTGCATCAAGTGATTGGCCAAACTTTCGTCCGGCTGTATCCCGTCCGCATCCTGCAATGCAGATTTATGTACGGGCTTGTTGCATTGCAGTACTGCAGTACTGCAACATACAGCAGATGTACGTTAAGAAGCAGCTAGGTACATTTAATAGCTTGCTTAGCTTTTTACCAAAAGTCGGCACACGAGACAATAATGCTATAGCTGACGCTGGTATGTTTGGTAACATAAACCATGTCCCTGGTGGTCAGCGCTAACGCCTACATAAAATTTAAAAAATAAATAAATATGGCCAGTACCAGTCCCAGTACCATTTATTTATTTATTTTATTTATTTATTTACCATACCAACAAGTATCTACTCGTGGTTCACGCACTGATTCTGTCTTCTGCATCGATGCACTTATAATTTACCTCCATGGTCTTTTGCTGTTTTCACAGACTACTACTGTAGTCAGCTTATATATCTAGTGTCCGTCTAGTGTCCGCCTGGCCAGCTACCACCCTCAAGTTAGAAAATTTGTCGCCAAACATCTAATGTGTTCCGGCAGCTATCCTTGAGAGCCAGTTCCCATTTTAGGCCTAGCGTGCTTACCATCCTTGACCGCATCATCACTTACCAACAGGTGAGATTGTGGTCAAACGCTAGCCTATAAGACAATTAAAAAATTATTAAATATATTATATGCTGGTCTGTGAGCAAAACAAGCAGCAATTCTTTACCAGGTCACCACTGGGTACATGTAGATAGGCGTGAGCCGAGGCTCGTACCACCCACGGAGAAACTTATCGCGAATCGGTTGGTTGAGTTGCGGCGACCATGCCAGTTTCGAAAACGACATGGGATAGTTGCACTTATTGCACTATATGAATGGGACTATGATGGCATAGCCAGTTTTCCAACGTCCAACGTCTTGTTCACTACCCTCTTCCACTTACATACAAGCTCACATGATATCGATATAAGACGAACGTTCGGGAAGTAAGAATTAAGAATAAAAGTTCTTATTAGGGAGTCTAAATTTCACTTAATATACTCGGTCGGTACCTATCTTTGAAAAATGAGTGCAAACCTTACGTCGCAGTGCCCTGCTCCCGTTAGTGATGGGGTCAAGAGTCCCTCGAGCGGGAAACTCGGACGTTCGCTGTATGGATGCTTTCAATATCCGGGAAAGTGGGCCAGCCCGCGGGCACGCCTCATCTCTATCCTTGTCTACATACAACGTACAAATAAAAGCAGATATTTACCGAACCTACAGTATCTTTTTTCGTGTATTTTTACCTCAAGTTGGAAGTTGTGGATACAGCTTATGCTTATCCAGCATTTTCATCATGTCAGTCAAACTATCTCACAAATAAAGGAAAGACAAGGGTGATAAGACTGGAGCTGAATTTACATAGGCTAGACAGGTTTCTCACGAAAGTTTTTTATTTCATCATCATTACCGGCAAAAACCTTTATCTAAATATCCGGCTTTAGTATGTGGTATCTCATATTTGCATTGTTATTATTGTAAGTAAAGAAAGTTAAGGTTCAATGTTCATTCCAAAGTTGAAAGGTTTCAATAAAGCTTATACCTGCATGAAAAAACGATCGAGTTTGACGGGTTGACAAGCTCAGCCTTGCACCGCCAGTCACAGCGGGCTTAGGGGGGCTACTACTAACTTCACATTTCAGTATTGCTTTGCATGAATGTGGTAGAATACAATAGATACCGCGACTCTTATAATGCTTACTAGCGGCCACAGGCCACAGACTACGTTAGATTTTCAAGGTTGGCTGCACAGATTTCTCTCAATTTTTTTTATAATGTTTTGGTGATAGGTTAATAATTATGTGAATCATAAAACAGCTGTAACCTCGACGCAGGAAAACATACATTAGGACAACGCAAATAGCGTAACTAACCTATCCCGTGTTCCAAGCTGGCTAGCACCGAACATCATACTGGCATTCGGCGAACAGATTGGCGACATGTGTTCGGTGAGTGGTTCGCGCCTCGGCCAGAGCCAACTGTAGCCAAGGTATCACTTACCAACAGGTGAAGTGGTCAAACGCTAGCCTATAAGATATTAAAAGAAACCTAACACAAATTGTCACCCAGTTAGTACTTCGATACATAGGGAATAACGTATCTCTTTAAGCCTACGGACGTAAACGATAACCTTTCGGAGGCTAGATAATAATTACTTATGTTTCAGCATGTGTCTAGTTCTGCCGCAATTAGAATTAATTGTAAATGTTTCAAATCTTGTGGTAGACCCCGACCCACGTGCGTGACGTTACTTCATCAATACGCTGATTGCATTTGATAACGGATTCTCCATTATTCCACCGATAGACTTTAGTCGAATATACGCCAATATTTTAAGCGCTTACAATAATTATAATAGCAAAGTGATTGTAGGTATATTGCGACAATAACTTTGGTACAGGTGTAGCTACTGAAATTTATAATACTAAAGCATCATCTATAACATCTATACAGATAAATACAATTGAAGTGGCAGTTTGTAATTCTTTAAATTAGCAGCTTTTCACTAAATGCATATCCACACCAATATTATAAATGCGAAAGTCAGTTTGTATATTTGTTTGTTTGTTTAGGACTTCTTCATGGTAAACTTTTTTCTTGTCTGTTTCTGGTCTATTTGTTCCAGCCAATCTCTGAAACGGACCGATTTTAACAGGACTTTCACTGGCAGATAGCTGATGTTCTAAGGAGTAGCTTCGGCCCCTTTTGTGTAAGAAAAAAAAAAGAGTTCCGCGAAATCAAAATTGAAACCAACAGATATACTTAAATAAAATTTAAGTGTTAAACGTGGGCAAAGCCGCGGGGTACAGCTAATACATAATATTAATACAAATAAGGAAAATTGAATTTATATAGGCCTTGACATAAGTCCATGTTGTAGTTGAGGACTAAATACTGTTTCATAAGAAAAATAGTGGCTGGATTTACTGAATACATACCTTCAGTTGCTTTTTAGGGTTCCGAACCCAAAGGGTACCAACGGAACCCTATTACTGAGACTCTACTGTCCGTCTGTCTGTCTGTCTGTCTGTCTGTCTGTCTGTCCGTCTGTCACCAGGCTGTATCTCATGAACCGTGATAGTTAGACGGTTGAAATTTTCACAGATGATGTATTTCTGTTGCCGCTATAACAACAAATACTAAGAACAGAACAAAGTTAAAAATTAAAGATATGTTTAAAAAAAGTTTTTTACGATAGCGCAGCGCCACCTATCTAGTTGCTAAGATGGCGCTATCGTCCTTACCTTAATCTGAATCTCGGAAGCGGATACCTACAGGGGATTTCGGGGGCGATAAATCGATCTAGCTAGGAGTCATTTTCAGAAAATGATGTTTTATTCGTGTTTTCAATAATCAACTTTATTGATAATCAAATTAAAATATGACTCTTCCCGACATCTATTGGCGAGTAGAAGTACTGTATCAGTAAAGCAGTTAGTTGCTCTCAATTAAAAAAAATAATATTATTATTCGTCAATAGCTGTCGGGAAGAGTCATATTTGTCTGTTTAAGTGGCAAAAAATACCGAGCAAAGCTCGGTCAACCAGATATTTAATAATATTAATTACTACAATTACTATTACCACTATTACTATTACTACTATTACTATTACTACTAGGTATATAATACCTTTGGTTGGTGTTAGAAGTTCGTTCGAAATTCGACAGATGGCGTTCGGAACCCTCCGTGTGCGGGACAAAGTCTGACTCGCACTTGGCCAGTTTTATTTTTATATGTAATTTTTATTTCAAGTAGCATTAGATTCCTAGCTCATCTGATGTAAACCAATTTTATGTGATTATGCGGTCTTAGATTGAATCGTACAGCGTACTTATGTAGAAATAGAATTCTTTTGTACAACCTGCCAGCAATAAGAACATTTTATATTGTATTCCTGCTAATAAATGATTTGATTTGATTTAATAAAAGACGCAGACAGCCTGTCGCAGGCTGGACAACTATTTATAATACTTTGCACAACTTATGTGCTACCCCAACCCATCTTCCAAGCTGATTAGCATCAAACATTATACTATGCGGCATGCCGCGGAACTCGATTTGCAATAAAGTCCTCTCGTTGTATTGTTTGCTCACTGGCAATATCAGTTATTTGTGTTGAGTCTATTTATTTTATTATAATCTACTGTCAATGTCTGACAGCCACAGTAGCTGAGAATTGACATTGACATTTGACAGCTGTCTCTGTCTATGCTGTCAAGAAATCGATCATCTGGAGCGCCGCGTAAATAAAAAATTAGTGATTTTCCTACTCCATGAAATTCAGCAAAATTTTCATTGAAACTTATCCTTAAACAACTAGCAAAGATGTTCGCGAAACCCTACAAACACAAATCCAACAATACCCTGAAGAATTCGGAAAAGTAAGGATATTAATCTTCGTGTAAAATTTTTTGCATATTACTCCTTCGAGGTTTTTGATATTTTTGGTGATTGGGACTTGTTTCTCAGGAAGCATCTAGTGCAGCGAGTGCAGCAAGAGTTCGGGCTGAGTTCTGAGGAGAAGGCCAAAGAGCTGGTGCCTATAAAAGGCAGCTGCATCTGTATGAAAGTAGTGCTGAGTGGTGGTGACGTCGTGAACGTGTTCGCTGTGGACGGCGTGCCGACGCTGATAGAGACGAGTGCTGGACTCCTGCCCACCGTGTGCGCGCTCTGGAAGGTGCCCGACCTGGTGCCTGTGCTCACCATACACACACCTGTGCTGCCCAAGGTATTCAAAGTTCATACGCTATTAGGTTTAGCTAAGTCTCACTCTCCAGCCTCTCAGCGAGAGCTGAGAGAATGTTTCTATATGTGTTATCTACAGTCTACACTATATATTTTTGTACATTATTTCATACAATGGTTACATTTATTTGGTTATTGGGTTATGATTATTATATACAACTAGCTGTGCCCTGCAGTTCTACCCGTGTAGACATCTTTCCTGTGGGAATTTCGGGATAAAAAGTACTCAATGTGTACCTATTCCAGGGTCTAGGCTACATACCAAATAGTTTTAAATAATAAATACGGGACTTATCGCGCTTAAAACATTATATTTAAAGTAAACTTGACGTTTCAACCGTGATCGTGATCACGAGACAACTCAATTAATGTTTTAAGCGCAACAAGTCCTGTATTTAATATTTATAACTACGTGTTGAAATCGCAAAAGTTTAAAGTTTACAATTACATACCAAATGTTAGCTCAATCGGTTGAGTATATCGATGAGTAAGATTAGTTACATAGATTGGGCATGTTACCTCTACATATACCATGTACACCCAGGTGCAAGGCGGTGCTCCCCTGTACCTCCCCGGAGTGAGCCTGCCAGCTGGTGGTGTCGGGTTTCCCATCTTCCAGATCGGCAGCATCGTGGCGGCCAGGACAGAGGACAATGCTGCTGTCTGCATTGTTGGCAGAGCTGCCATGTCCAGTGCTGATATGCTGCTCAGAGCTTCGTATGTATTGGTGTTTACTATTTTGACTTTGGATGTAAACTGTCTTTGTTATAGATCTTCTACGATAACATCGCCCGCCCCTCCAAATTACTGTTTTAATGTATGTAGTCACATCCTTACGAAAGAGTTTGTATGTAGTTGTACTACGTTATAAGAGTAGGCACTACCCTACATTTTTGATACCCGAATTATGAACGTACTTTGTAGCCAACCTAATTTAACGGAAAGTATTGCTTATAAATTTCATAGAAACTTTTTTTGCAGTGTTGGTTGGTACAAAGTATGTTCATAATTAGGAGTAATTTAATTATGTATGCAATGTCGCGGAACCAGCAGTACCAGTACGCACACATGCGTGGTGGTGCGTTGTAAATACTTTCACAAATACTTTCAAATGTTTTTGAATTTTGGAGGGGCGGGACATGTTATCATAGAAGATCTCTACTCAATTTTTGAAAGAAATAAAGCAAGTATCATAAATTTTTTTTGCTTTAATATGAGGAAAAGTACATTTATTTAATCATAATTATTATTATAAAAACTCACGTTCATTTTATACTTATAGATTTAAAAATGGGAATTTAATGTGATTTAATAACGGGAATTTAACGTGACTTACATGATGTCGATATAGCGATCGACATATGTTTTAGCCAGTGCGAGGCTGAACGCGTCAGCGAGCGCCCGGCACTCAGATCCTGATCCTGAAGAAGGCCTCGGGATGAGGCCAAAACATATGTCGATCGCTATATTGTAACGAGGTATTTCGACTCGTTACATATTTTTCGCTTGGAAGCACATTTCAGCTTCTAAGACTGACAAAATTACCTTTTGGTTTTAAATAATCGAGTTACTACTTGGTCTGTGGATCATTCAATATCCTATAGACAATCTTTCAAAAAAAAAATGACTTTGACATCTGTCAATTCTCGATCGGAGACGTCACTTTTTCTTGTCCCTGGGGCCTACAAAGAGCTAAACTTTTTGTATTTTTTTTCTTAATCAGATTTAACAAGATGAATCCATCTTGTTAATTAAATATGCGACGCTAATTGGCGTGCATATTATGTTCAAGCATGTGTTAACTACGTGATTTTGCGGTGAGTCAATTTTTGATAACCTAAAATGTTTCGCGTCATCCTTCATGGCGACAAATTACAATCGGATTTTTGGTTACAGCCTTTGGCGCTGTTTGTGCGACGATGGGTGTCGTCAACTGTTGGTGCGACGCTAGATGTCGTCGTCTATTTTGAGCGGGGTGCTCGACGCCGAATTGTTGGGTTTGCTTTGGAAGAAATTTATAATAGCCATGCCGCGCTCTCGACTTCACCGGACGCTGCAGCTAAGCGAATTTCATTATAACTCTTTTTATTACCCTTAAAACTTTAATTTCATATTCGCAAGATGCAAGAAAGACATTAGAGACAACGATTATAGTAAGAAATAACCAAATTTCAATAGTAAAATGTAAAATAAATTAACCTAAAAAGTAACGAAAACCGAATGGTATTTATAATCAAATGTTTAGACATAGTATTCCGGCTTTAACTAAGTATATGTAACTCACTTTGGAGGTAAGGGACTTTTTGAAGTATTAAAATTTGTCATACATTCCCAAAACAGTGTTATCATTTGCCTGTCCCCCGGTCCGAGATTAAAAGTCTCAATGACACCGCTAATTTATCCTGGTATGTTTTAGATCTTGGTAGAACAAGGGCGCTCGATATTCATAAATACTGTCTACCTAATATTAATTTTTAGCTTTTTATACTCTATAACCTTCATGTTACAAACAGTAACGTTTATATTTTTTTATAAACAAAATTTTTTTATTACAATATCGACATCATGTAAGTCACGTTAAATTCCCGTTATTAAATCTATAAGCATAATTATTACATAGGTATCTAAACTTTTACCAATGTTGCAAAATAGGACCCAGCTCAACTATGTGCTGTTAATGTGGGCATAACCCACTCTGGTATATTGTAAATGTATACAGGGAGTCTGGGTTACAAGTACTTACCTTAGGAGGTTATTATTCAAAATGCTTACTAACTAATCATCTGTTTTTCTGAGGATTGACAAATGGGTCCTTAGTAAACAAGATACGTATGATTATTAAATTGATGTCTCTTGAATGTGTATAAACATTGACAGAGGTATCTGCCTGGACACCCAGCACTTGTATGGAGACCAGCTGTGCAAAGACAACAAGTTCAGTAAGATATCCCGCCCCAAGCTGGCGCCCGCACCTTCCTCCACCTTCACTGTCAACCTCACAGCACACGTCAACCAGGTAATGTTCTCCGATGTTTACACGAGTAGTTTGACTTTGAATTAAAACATGGCTGACTTTTTACTATGTACTAGAAGAAACATTTTAGGGGTGATTATTCACATATATTTTACTAGTGCTTTGACTACGGCTACTGAGCTCATTTTATAAATATAATTAGGTAGATATAAGCCATGCACTTCATACTGGTACTGAGCTGAAGCTATTGGTACTGACTGAATAGATTTTAATCATAAATGTAATATCTTTGGTACTGAATATTTAATTTATAACTGAGTTCACATCTCAGAAAATGTGTACCTATTTGTATTGGATATCTTGAGTGCCCCAATTAAGCATTTCTATAGTTTGGATGACATCAAAAATCGCAAACTCTAGACCTATTGTCCAAGTACAATGATGATTGGCTGTGTTAAAAGCATTAAGGCACTTAACGAACTAAAATCAGTGCTACTCAGCCTGTATAAACTCCTGGCTCTTTAAAATGTAATATGCATTTTGAAAATGTATTTATCAATATTGTTTTAACTGATGTGAAATAACCCAGCTGACAATAAACCCTCCTCGCGAGCAATGGCCAGCGCTGGGCAAACAGGAGTGGCCAACGTTGGGCAAACCCGAGCCAGCTCCCACCCCCGCGCCCAACGAGCCCAGACTGATCCCCGAGGACCCCCCCGTTGAAGATGGGATCTGTGATAATGCTGATGATGCTGTCATGACAGGTATAACATTTTAATAGTTATTTAGGGGTCATCCATTAAGTATGTCACACTAATTTCGTGATTTTTTACCCTCCCCCGTCCTTGTTGCAGTTGATCACATTTGTGAGACCCCCTCCCTCCCTAGTGTGACGTCACATATTTTACAATTTTACTACTAGACATTATTAAATTATAAGAGCAGTCCCGAAATTAGCCAACAAAACAATTTAAACCTTATGCCCATACAAAAGTTGGAAATATTTTTAAGGTTATCATAAATAGTTAAAATTTGGCATTTTAACACTAAGGCTGAGTTGCACCATCTTACTTTAACCGTATCTATAACTATAAACGGTGTTTTTGTATGGAACGTCAAAAGTCAGTCAAGACTTTTGACGTTTGTTATAGTAAGATGGTGCAACCCAGCCTTAGTGTGTCACTGTATCTGTTATAGTTGGATGATATCCATTGGCATATAAGATATCTGTGTCGTTGTTTCATGCCATTCAATAAATATACCACTCTCTTATACCACAGGGAACCCTTTATAAGTCCGTCTCGTCCGTCCGTCCAGAAAACCCTATTTAAAGGAAGAGATTATCAATTCGTTCGTATGGTTTTTTAAATGTATGTTACACGATTACTCTGTCAATTGATAACCGATTTGAATGATTCTGTTTGTAATCGGTAGGGTACATTTCCGAGGTGATCCCATTGTAATTACATCGAGGTTTGATAAGTATCTCCAGAGATATGACTATAAACGTCTCAAACTTGCTACTGAAACTGACCCGCGGGGCATTGAAGTCAGTTGTTTTAGTTCTTAATGTGCAAAAAGAGAACCGTCGTGGCTTTACGATAAACTAACATTCAAAGGCAAGCAAGGGAGGTACATACCTACCTAGTAGCACCTGAAAATAATAAGAAGAGGATACCGAGGTATCAAACATTTGTAGTCGTATTGGCAATGACAAAGCGTTGTTGTCAACGCAACAACTACAGTAAATTAGAACCATCAACACGCGCGCCCTCAGTTTCTACGGCAGTTCTCCTTTTGCACAGACTCTAGTGGTTTTTTAAAATGTGAAAATGGGTAACGCTTGACCACTATCTCAGCTGATGTTAGGCGACGATGCGGTCGATGATGTAGCGCGCTTACCCAAATGATAAGTGAATAATATGAATGATGTAAATATTGTAACAGCAGACAGTTCCCGCGTGGAGGACGAGTTCCCCACAGACATGGATGAGCTGCTGCAGTGGTGTGTGCTGACCTTCCTCAAGGTGGAGGGCAAGTCTGTGGAGTTGCCGCTCAAGACCAACCTGTTCTACAAGTGAGTGGTCGGCTACTACACTAACACAGCTTGTGAGCGGGCGCTCGGTGACCACTTACCATCACGCGGGCCGCATGATTGTTTCATCATCATCGTTATTTTATATTTATATATATTATAGTTTTCATTTTTTGTTATTTCATTTGTTCAATTTAAAAAATTACAAATTTAAATGTATCCTAAGACACAAAAATTAAAATTAAAAGTACATTCAATTACTTACACTATTTTAACATATTTGGGAATTATTATACATTTTATTTTATTTTATAGTTATAATATATATTTTATATAATAGTATTGTGTCACATGTTTTATATGTTAGGATGGTCGTTAGAAGCCGTACTAGGAAAACCTGTGTTACAGCTCCTTCCTTCTTCTCTCGGAACCTACTATTTTTTAATTGTAAATATATGTTTAGAATTATCCAACGTTGACATTATCTTATAAAATACGTAAAACCAAATCCGCATCATTATCAGCCTATATCTGTCCACTGCTGGACATAAGCCTGTCCTATGGCACGCCACTGAGCTCGATCTTCAGCTTCCTGTTTCCAACCGCTGCCAGCCAGCTTGCGTAAATCATCGCTCCACCTAGCTGGAGGGCGCCCTACACTACGTTTACCGAGCCGTGGTCTCCACTCTAGAACACGTCTACCCCAACGGTTATCAGTTCTACGACAGATGTGACCAACCCACTGCCATTTCAGCTTGCTTATCGTTTGAGCTGTCGATAACTTTGGTTGCTTTGGCTTGCTTGTTTGCTTCTCTTTATTTATAAAAAAACAAGAGCTCGATTCGATGTAATAACGTCCTGCAAGGTGGTGGGTCACCGTTGACTGTCCGCCTCGCTGGCTTACCATCTATCTGATCTATCGAGCCATTTCCCATTCTAGTGCAAGTGCAACCTCGCTCGACCACATTGTGTTACAGGCGACAGGTGATATTGTAGCTATATGCAAGTCTATACAAATAGGCGTACATCGCGCTAAAACATCAATTTCTTTATGTTGACGATTTGATGTAATTGTATAGATCGTAGTCTAAAGACGTTGCATATCAAAAATGTTATGTGTTTAATGTGAGATGGAGATAAATACCTCAAACCTGCTAAGTACCTACTGAAAACTATGAATATTGTTCCGGACAGCTTCGTACTCCGATAGCATATATAGAGATAGATATATAGTTATAAGATGTATATAATAAAGATAAGTTTTAGCTTACTTTAGTACTCTAGGTTAGGTAGGGAACTTTGCAATGTATAACGTTCATATTCGTACAGATAGATAGACATATAGTTTGTAATTGTATCGCATTCGTAAACAGCCTTATTATAGATAGATTCTTGTTAGATTCTTGTTAGAACATAGGAATATAACTCGTATAAGGTTTGTAACAGTATAATAGGTCTTATAGGACCACAGACAGGTCATTCGTACAACCTAGGTAGATAGGTACTAGATAGAACTAAAGCATGTCCGGCTTTAATAGACAGATGTAACAGATAGTCAACCTAGACCAGGTTAGGTTTAGGAATAGGGTTGGTACTTGCAAATAGCATAGGTCTGGGAGAGCTCCGCACTCTCTGATGGTTAGCGCTCGACTAAACAGCATCTCGGGAGAGTATATCTCCGAAAAGTCGGCATCTCGTGCGTGCGCCCACACAAGGACACGCCCCGCGAGACAGAGTGCGGGCGCTCCCAGACTATCGACCTCTCGCTCTTTTGCAAGTACCAACAACAGTATAAATAGAGCGTCGCTACCGTGCCAAATTGTTCAGTTTACCAACGGCGGCTCTAGAAGAAAGAAATCTAGGAAGAATAGTGAATAGTGACTTAGTGACTAGTGAATAGCTCAGTAGCTATTAAGAAGAAATTGTGAAGAAGGAATAAATTAGCGTTTCAAGGCTTGAAGACGTGTTTAAATCCCAGCTCCAAAGCTTCACAGTATAAGTGTGGTCTAAAGGAACCCGGAGTCCGCTACAGAGAAGAATTTCACCGAATACAGTCCACTGCTCCACCGCTGGGCTTAGGGTTCCCCACAAATATTTTATATATTTGTAGACTGGAAAATAATTACCTTAGCATGTCTTTTTTAAACATACTCGTATAAGCTAGCGTTTGACCACTATCTCACCTGTTGGTAAGTGATCATGCGGTCGAGGATGGTAGCACGCTAGGCCTAGAATGGGAACTGGCTCTCAAGGATAGCTGCCGGAACACATTAGATGTTTGGCGACAGATTTTCTAACTTGAGGGTGGTAGCTGGCCAGGCGGACACTAGATAGTGTCCTACCACCATGCGGGGGTTCTTGGTTTCTTAACGATGTTTTTCCTTCACCGGAGGGCCACTGTGAAAAGCACACATACATTTTTCGATAGGAAGACCATTGATGCACGACGAGTATTGAACTCGGTACCTCTGGCATCTAAGCCGACCATTCTCCCACTTACACCACCGGGCCCTTAAACTCAGTGAAAAAAAAAACTCAGTGGTTGTGGGAAACCACAACGCAAGTGAAACTTTTGCTTATGTGTAGGTAGCACTATGGCAGCTAGCTACTATGACAGCAGTTGACATGATACTTTAGCGTGTATACAATAGCCATGTGCAAACCATATCCTCAAAGAGAAAATATAGATACGTAATTATCATTTTGAACAAAAGATATATATTATAACTCTTTTATATCTCTATATCCCTAATAACTCTGTGACGCTACGCTCCTATTCTATCACGTAGATTGTTATATGTTTACATCTCCCTTATTCTAACTCCGTGACGCTCTCTTTTTAATGCATAGAGAGTTATAAGCATCTCGCTTACTCTAACTCCTTTACGCTTTCTTTTTAACGCATGGTATTTTATATGGTTACATCCCGCTTACACTAACTCCGCGAAATGATTCGTTGCGTTGAAGATATAAAAGAGTTAAAGAGATGGTTGAGAAATGTAAGATATACTGAATTAGTCTTTGGTTTAAGCAGATATAACTCTTTTTAGCTAATCACTCCTGAGTTACACACGTCTAGTATACAAATAAGGCTAAATACATCCCAAACCTGCTACCTACTAAAATAGATTCCCCTTGCAAATGAAGCCAGTTCCTATTAAAGATAGTTTATAACCAAAATGTCCTTTTAACGTGGGGTGCCTTTATGTGTGAGATTAGAGAGTGTGTCTCACCAGAGGGCCTCGTGCGACTTGAGAGTTTCTGTACAATTATTTCCTTGCTCGATCACGTTTACGTAAACTCAGATTTGTATGAAAATTACAATGTTGCCTCTTATGCACACTAGATGGCGCTTTTAGTTCCATACAAAGCCGCGTTTACGTAAACGTGATCGAATGAGTAAACGAATTGAAAAAACTCGCACCAGTCACTCAGATGTATGTACTATGTACGGTGTATACGTTCCAGGAAGCACCTGCAGGCGCTGTGTCCGCCCGAGCGGTCCCTGGACGTTAAGAAGTCCTCCTACAAGAAACTGAGCAAGTTCCTGGAGGCCATGCAACAGGTAATGTGCTGGCAACCCTACATTACTCAGGGGAATTAAACATTGTTACACACAATACAAAATGTCATCGTATCGGAACTCGAACCTGCACCCACCTCTTGGGAAAGATGTCCAGGAGCTCCGCCAATTAAGCCACGGTGCGATACTATCGATACTACGAAATTAATGAATTAAAATTATGGATAATAAACTATAAGTAAAAAATATTTTTAAAAACAAGCTTTTATTTGGGACAATGAACTAAAATGTAAAAAATAAATTCTAGTAAGTATTTGGCGTGTAGGTACTTACCTATATTCTTAAAAGCTTGAAGCACTACCCGTTTTTCAGGCTAGGTAATTACCATACTTCAGTGCCTCAAGCTTTTAAAAATATAGGTAAGTACCTACACGCCAAATACTTACTAGAATTTATTTTTTACATTTTAGTTCATTGTCCCAAATAAAAGCTTGTTTTAAAAAATATTTTTTACTTATAATTTATTTTTAACTTTTTAGTAGGAGGGTAAAGATACTACCGATATACCTAAGGCATGATGTTTTAAAATATTCCACGGATATTTGATGTGATTATGGGTAAAGTGCTCTTCAAGGAAAATCAATCCACTCGGTGGGGCTATGTTGCTTTATAACAGAAATGCGATGGCCACCTTACAGCTTCATCATCAGATCCTGGCTATCATTTAAGTGTGAAGTGCTCCTCAAGACGAATCATTTGAGCCCAAATTCACTGGGGTTACGTTATTTTATCACAGAGATGCCGTGGCCACCTTCCAGCTTCATCACCAGTCGCTAAATATCATCTAGGTGTAAAGTTCTCTTCAAGACGAATCAATCGAGCCCAAAATCGGTAGAGTTACGTTGATTTATCACACAGATGCCGTAACCACCTTCCAGCTTCATCATCAGACCCTGGATATTATCTAGGTGTAAAGTTCTCTTCCCGACGAATCAATCGAGCCCAAACTCGGTAGGGTTATGTTGATATATCACAGAGATGCCGTGGCCACCTTCCGTCTTCATCATCAGACCAGCTCCATGGTACCATATCATTGTATTGTCACCAAAGATACATAAAGTACACCAAATTTGAGTCCAATCGGTCATCGGGAAGTGGGTCTAATTTAGCTTCCAAGATTCCACCCGAACATACATAGTGACATACATACATACTTACATACATACATACATTGCAAGTTAAATAAAAGCTTGTAAAAAGGAGGTTTTCAGTTCGTATGTATGTTATTTTTTGGTATGTATGTTACGCGATTACTCCGTGAATTGTGAACCGATTCGAATGATTCTTTTTTTTATCGGTAGGGCACGTTTCGGAGGTGGTCCCATTGTAATTTCATCGAGATCTGAAAAGTATCTCCAGAGATATGATGATAAACGTCTCAAACTTGCTACTGAAATTGACTCCCGGGGCATTGAAGTCGGTTGTTTTAGTTTTTAAACTATCTTAATTATAACCCAATAATGCATTGGTGGCGCCATCTATGGTCACTTTAAAATTTCGGAATGTGGGTAACAATATACAAAAATATAAAGTGAATCACTTCAAGAAACATACATTTAAATTAAACATTTTTTTAAGTGTCACGTTCGGCGTTTAGATGAAAGCTGAATGGCTCATTTCTTTTGTTTTTTATTTATTTTTTAAGGTTCCGTACTTCAAAAGGTAAAAAAGGAACCCTTATAAGATCACTTTCTTGTCCGTCTGTCCGTCTGTCTGTCTGTCTGTATGTCACCACCGATTTTCTCCCACGGGTGGACCTAGCAAGTTGTATATTAGGTGAATAAAAATCAATGTCCTGAGGTAACAACAAAAAGATATGGGCAAATTTATATTTTCGCGAAAACTTGTAAGTGCCATAATTTTCAACGTTTTTTATTTTTCGGAATTTTTCCTTACTTGTGCTGTAAGACTTTGCATTTGACCAATATTGACAATTCTAGGTCAAGCGAAAGTAGCATATAGGTTTTGGGTCGAAAACCTATAGGGTACTTCCCGTTGATCTAGAATCATGAAATTTGGCAAGAAGTTTAAGGTCAGCACAAATAAAGGAAAAATTCCAAAAAATAAAAGAAGTTGAAAATTAAAGGGTGTCCCCATACATAGTTTCGCCAATAAAGAGAGATCTCTGAGTTATATGAGCGCTCATATAATTTAGAGGTCTAGCTTAATTGGTAAAACCAACTCGACTTAGCCGGTTTTATATTCAAATCAATAAGTTATTCTTTTTTACATTTACAATAATTATGATATTGATATCATCTATTTAATGTAATTTGACGTGTGTAAGTGCAGATTTTAAATTTGTCCATATACTTAATAAATGCTTTGCCTTTTGACTTTTACCTACTGCAGTACAAACCCTTCTTTAAAGTGTATTTTCATTTATATTTCTTTCATTTGAATGTATAATCGAACAACCAGGGCTGCTAGGGGGCGCCACCGCTTTATAGTATACTGGCTGTTACCCGCGACTTCGTTCACGTACACCACGAATGTAGTGGCCTGTGTTCATTGCCATGCTGTAAAGCATCTCCTTGTTAAATGTCAGTAAGATCGGATCGTCCGTTTAAGCGTGATTATGTAACAAACAGACTGAGTGACAGAGCTACTAACGTTTTTATAATATATTATGTTTCTTTGAAGTGTTTCACACTTTATATTTTTGTAAATTGTTAAACACAATCCAAAATTTTATCGTACCGACGGGACTTGAACCCGCAACCTCCGGAATAACATGTTCCGGTGCTTTGCCAATTAAGCTTTAACTTTAACCGTTTTTATCATATTAGTGTGGATATACCATTTACTCGTACAAAGCCATTTGCTTCCTCTTTCATCATAAGTACCCGAGTCTGTGTTTCCGATTAGATACAACTTAGGGGTCTTCAAGTCGCGAGTGAATAGGAATATCTCTAATATATATGATCTTCTGGGTAAGCGCGCTACATCATCGACCACATCATCACTTAACATCAAGTGAGATTGTGGTCAAGCGCTACCCATTTTCGCATAAAAAATTATGGTCATCATCATTAACAGCCAGTAAAGAAGACATCGTCGCTCTTGTCTCACTGCCATCTTTATATTCCAGATTATAAACAAGATCGCGTCTTCACAAAAAAACATACATACGTACATACATACAATCACGCCTTTTTCCCGTTGGGGTAGGCAGAGACTACTTCTTTCCACATGCTACGATCCTGACATACCTCCTTTGCTTCTTCCACTTAAAACCAAATCACAAACTTTCATGAGCGTCTTCATACATGCTCGCCGGTTATAGGTACTTTTGACTTGGCCTTTTTTTAAAACGTCTCCGATCTGGTCGTGATACGTTCGCCAAGGTCGGCCTCTACCAACTGGCCCATTCACGCACGTCTCATAAATCTGTTTCGTCAATCTTTCTTCAATCCATCCTCTCTAGATGTCCAAACCATCTAAGCATCCCTTTCTCTATCTTTGTCACTACATCTTCTACCACACCACAACATTCCCTTATCACGCTGTTCTCCAACTTATCCATCAGAGTCACTCCGATCATACTTCTCAAACTTCTCATTTCTACAGCAATAATTTTACTTTCATGTTTCTTTTGTCATACCCAGCATTCACTACCATACATGAGTGTGGGAACCAACACTCCCCTATGTACAGCCAGTCATGCTTTTTTATACACGTTCTGACTTCTCATAAAGTTATGTAGTGCCCCACTCACTCGGTTTCCAGCCAAAACTCTTCGCTCAATATCACTTTCATACTTACCATCTCTCGTAAACTTAGAACCCAGGTACACAAACTCTTTCACTTGTTCCACTCTTTCTCCTTTAATCGTCACATAACAATCAGTCATTCTTTCTTCTCTTTCAAAAACCATTACTTTGGTCTTGCTTACATTAACTTTCATCCCTTTGCTTTTTAAGGCGTCATGCATAATATTAACAATTCTTTGCAACTCCTCCTCCGATGATGCTAATACCACCTGATCATCAGCGTATAGGAGGCATTTGATGGTTAAATCATTCATTCTTAATCCGTACACACTTTCTTTCAGATCTGTCAAGCAATTGTCTATGAATAGGTTGAACAGCACTGGCGATGCTACACATCCCTGTCTAACACCTTTTTCGATGTTAAACCAGTCTGTGTACGCTCCGTTTATTCTGACACAATCACTGGAACCCTCATAGAGTGATTTCAGTGCTCGTATCAAACTGCCGCCCACCCCATACATAGACAATGTTGACCACAATTTATTCCTCACCACTCTGTCATAGGCCTTTTCCAAGTCTACGAATGCGCAATAGACCTTTTGGTGTTTCGCCAAACATTTTTCGGCTATGCTTCGTAAAGAAAAGACCTGATTCATGCATCCCATTCCTCTCCTGAAACCCGCTTGTACATCCCACGCTTTCTTATCAGTTTCATTCGTCACTCTTGTAATCAGTACCTTTACATACAATTTTCCGACGACGCTGAGTAAGCTAATGCCGCGGTAGTTTTTGCAGTCTTGCTGTGATCCCTTTCCTTTGTATAGCGGCACAATGACGACTTTGCACTAGTCTTCTGGAACAATTCCGTTCCTCCAGCAAAGGTTAAAAAGGCGATACAGCTGACTCGCTACCAACCTTGTCCAGCCCTCAGCATCTCGACCGAAATCCTGTCATACCCTGCAGCCTTACCCGATTTCATACTTTTCAACGCTGTCATTATCTCTTCCATGCTGATATTACTTTCATCGCCATCTTCATTGGCGTTACCAGTTGTCACTGGCATATCTTCCTTTTCAAATAAACTTTCAAAATATTCCTTCCATCTCTTTAGAACGCATTCCTCTCCTCTCACAATACTGCCATCCTGATTTCTGACTTTGTACAGTTGCGAGGTATTAAGATTTCCTCTGGCTGACCTTATGGACTTCCAGAAAAACTTAATGTTGGTCTGGAAGTCGTCAGATAACCTCCTATCAAATTCATCTCTATCGTTATCTTTCTTTCTATCCACAACCTCTTTTGCTATATTCTTTAACCTTTTATACTCTTCCTTTGCCTTGCTTACATCTTCAGTCGTTCCTTTTTGCATTCTTAGGTTGGCTTTTGAAGCTAACCAGTCTTGCCATGCTTTCTTCTTCTGAAATACAGCTTTTTGGACATCTTTACACACATTCTTCAATTTACAGCCTTTTTTTCTCTTACTTACACCACACACTTCTATAGCAACTTCCACGATCCCTTCCCTAAACGGCTTCCATAAATCTTCAACCTCACACACTTCATCTAATGACTCAAACTTCTCGATCAATTTACTTACAAACTCATCTTTCACACTTCTTGTAAATTCTCTACTTTTATGCGTTCCAGTTACACTAACGGGTTCCTGCACACGATGCCGCCATCGCTTAAAGAGACCACTTATTCGGCACATCACCAGAAAGTGGTCTGAGCCCACGCCGACACCGCGGTACACCCGAGTGTCCTGTACTTTCTTTCTCAGTCTTTCATCCACTATAACAAAATCGATCATACTTCTCACGCTTCCTTCTTCCCTAGTATACATGTGGATCTTCTTATGGTCAAACCAAGTGTTTGTTACCACAAGATTCCACCCAAGACATACTTCAAGCAAACTTTCCCCGTTTTCATTCACCCTGTCATCGCCGAACCTTCCCAACACACTTTCATATCCATCACGCTTCACACCTACCCAGCTATTAAAGTCGCCTAGCATTACTACTCTTTCATTTTGTTCGCATTTACTCATAACATCTTTCATGCTATCCCAAAACTCTGCTTCTCTGCTTGGGCTGCAGTGGAACCGTTCCAACGCGCATCTTGTGCAGCATAGACTCCTAATATGAAGATACGCGTTAGACCCACCTTCAACCTCATCCAGAGGAGTCTTGGACTCACACATTCAAAGTCAGTCACACATTCATTCATTTTAGCGGAAAGCAGTACACCAACTCCCTGACAACCTCTGCTGGTATCTGGAACTCCAGACCAGTAGGCTGTGTAGGGTCCATGCGTGGTGGTGTCGCAACCTTTCCGCTTAGTCTCATTTACACAAGGAGCATCAATCCGCCTTTCACTCATCATTTCGCATACTTCATCAATCTTATCATCCATTCCTCCTCTAACATTCAACGTAGCAAAGTGGCTTTCCGCAGCCCACTTTTCGCCCCCACGGGAAACGAGACGTGACGGATGGCGAACCACGTCGCCGCCATTTAAATTAGAGAAAAAGTTTGTGCTCTGCATTGCGTTCCCACGAGAAGCTAGGGAAAGGGAGGTCCACCCAAGTAGAGCCCGCTTACTTGGGTAAGGCTAGCCATTTTCTGGGGTCGCCTGGTCCCAGGGCAACCGGCACGCTAACAACTGGGCTCGCCCCTAGCCATGCAGCCTTCGGCAACCACTTGGCTTGGCTAAGCGGTTAGCTCTTTCACTCTTCAACTCTTTCACTCACTCAATCACTCATTCCAATCACTTTCATACTCCCCTTCGGACGCAGTTTTAGGACATACCCGGGTCCTTCACAATAAAACTTAGCTAACAAACCTTTCTAAGACCCTGAAAAAAACTATTTTGTCAAACTGTTTGTCTATAGCTCAGCAGTGTTATAGAAGGTTTGTGATTAGATATTTTACCTTTGTGCTTAACAGTCATATTTCATCTGACAATCCATTGCTAGATAACTTTTTTTTTGGTAAAAGGTAACAGGACAAGCACGACGCTTGCCTGATGGTAAGCGATGACGTCTACCTAAAACAGATACAGCGGGATGCAACATTCTGGCAGTCCAGAATTTTGGATGTTACTGCACTGCGCCTGTTACCTTGAGACATAAAGATGTTGAGTCTCACATGCCCTGTAATTTCATTAGATACCTTGCCATTACAACCGAAAAAAAATCCTATTTCACGGCTGAAAATTAATAGGCAAAGTGGTGGTATCGCCCCAGGCGGACTAGCAGAAGTCCTACCACTGCGTGACGCAAGTGTGGTGAAATATGCGTTATACTAGGAAAATTTGGGACTAGGTGCAGCTATTTCTAGTCCTTAGAAATACGTGATCCAAATATCTGTTCCACCTAGTATTGATCGCGTATAGTTTATAGTAGTCTACACTCAACAGTATTGCATCATTTCGCTCTCACATAGTAGAGTGCGAGTGAGAGAGTAGTATAGTATCATACTACTCTCTCACTCGCATTCTCATTGCACCGCGTCTTCGGCGTAGGGCGGCACTATACCACTGAAAATACGGCATATATTTGCGTGAAATATCGTATCTAGTCTCGAGGTCAAATACTAGGTGGAATAGGTGGTGCATCCTAATGTGCGAGTGAGAGGGTAGTAAAGTATCATGCTACCCTCTCACTCGCACTGTTATTGCGGTACTATGACAGTGAAAATACGGCATAGATTCGAGTGAAACATCACATCGCGTCTTAGTTAGTAGTCCGAGGTCGAATACTAGGTGGAATAGGTGTTTGTCAAAAGTAGGAATAGGTGCCACCTGATCGCCTCACCTCTAGTGTGGTGTGTGAAATCTGTAATTTTTCAGCATTGTAACCTGAATATGCAGATAGTTGACATTCACAATTAATTCTGACCTCTGACTGACAGAGATAAAATAAATGAATGAGCTATCCATACTTCCATACCTACGAAAATGTAAGTCATTTTCTTCGTAGTTCCATACTATATAATATTATAAAACGTTTGTAACTATTTCATTCTGTCTGTTTGTTACATAATCACGCTTGAACGGCCGAAATTTAATAAGGAGATACTTTATAGCATGAGGTTGAACATAGGCTATTAAATTGGTGGTGTACGTGAACGAAGTCGTGGGTATCAGCTAGTAATAGTAATAACTAAGACGAGCATATAAAGTGACAACGTGTCAATGTTCAAGGAAGGCCTGGTAGAGACGCGCGAGGTGGAGCGCGGCGTGGAGGCTGTGGTGGCGGTCAACCTCGCGCACCCGCGGCTGCGCGGTCACTCGGTGCCGCCCGCGGTCAGAGCGCGCCTCGTGGCGCCACCTAGCGAGGAGGAGTACACGCCCCCCGTGGTGCGGGAGATGTACTGCGTTACTGCTCACGTGCAGGACATATTTGCTCCCGTCAAGTAAGTTACTTGTTACTCTCTATTAATGAGCGTTTGACTTCCAACCCCACCCGATGAGTGACCGTTTACTTACAACCTCACCCGATGAGTGACCGTTTGACTTACAACCCCACCCAATGAATGACCGTTTGACTTTCAACTCCACCCGATGAATAACCGTTTCACTTTCAACTCCACCCTATGTGTAAACGTTTGACTAACAACTCCACCCAATAACAGACCGTTTGAATTACAAATCCACTTGATGAATGATCGTTTGACTTACAACCCCACCCGATGAGTGATCTTTTGACTTACAACTCTCTCTCTCACTTTATCTTCTAGTGTGTAGTTTATTAACTTTAAATTCCCCCAAGTCAGAGCTTGAACGTCAACGACGTCGCAGGCCCAGCACGAGACGGTGGGATGAGCTAGACTCTTTCAGAAAGACTGGCAATCCATAGCTGCACACCGACAACAATAGAAAGAGGGTAGGGAGGCCTTTGCCCAGCAGTGGGACAAGAACGGCTCAAAATAAAAGTCAGAGCTTAATGATGAAAGTGTCCCAGTTCCATTTGGATCATGATATGTACTGTGATCGGTATGCGTTTCTCTATGTTGTGTTTCACTATTTCACTTTTTTATTTTTTTTATATAAAAATTGTCTGAAGTACTGAAACACACAGTTACATGTATGGTTGGTTTTAACCTACTTTAATTTTTTTTTAATATTCTGACGTAAACGATTGGATGACAGCTGAATGGTTCATTACTTTTTTTTTCTAATTCAAAGCGTTAAATTCTGCTTTTGCTATGTTTACTTGATAATTGGTTATGATTTATTTTATGATTTATGATTTTGACGTGTATATGTGCGTATATTTATACTGCCTACATACTGAATAAATGCTTTGATTCTTGAACGTAAGTATGTAATGTAATGTATAACGCACACAGGAAGGGCACGGCGCTGACGGCGGGTGAGGTGCGCGCGGCCGTGCACGAGTACGTGCGAGCCAGGGGGCTGAGCGCCGCGCGGGGCGCGGTCAGCGCGGACTGCGTGCTGGCCAAGCTGGCGGGGACTGCGGTGCAGGTAGCCGGCCTGCACTCGTCGTCTCTCTTTATACTGTCTCTATCTGGAGGTAGTCGTAGTGGTAGGGTAATGTAGAGACATTTTAAACAAAACGGCATGTGCGAGTTGGACTCGCCGATGGCCGTAAGACTCGCCCGTGGCTTCCGTACAAATTTGCCAAACTAGATTAAAGAACAATCTTAACTTTGTAGTTCGATCCATAGAAAATGTATTGCACTGACTACATGTAATGAGTTTGTAATAGTAAATTAACTTTTTTTTTGTTAGTAAACTACATAATTACGGTTTTCAGATTCATTCCTTTATAAATGCTTCAAGATATTATTTCTTTCCAAATGTCATGATACTAGGTCAACATAAAGTACCCTATAGGTTATGATTCCCTTGTGAAATCGCTAAATATGCGACATAAACGGTCATATCTTTTGATCGCGTTATTAGACTTGTAACGCAAGTCTAATTTTTTCACAGCCTAAAAAACCGAGTCTATCCCACTAGTCCCATCGTGTTGTCCCATGTTGGGACAACGGCCACTGTTTTGGCCCAGTAGTCCCATGGGACAAGTGACATCAATATTTCAGACCCACTATTATAGTCCCATCACACTATTTGACCCAGTATCCCATAAAACCGTACACCTGACTATTTGATATAAGTTTCAACTTGATATCTCTACGGGTTTCTGAGAAAAATGGGTCTTAAAAGACGGACAGATAGACGGACGACAAAGTCAATTTAATTTATTTAATTTATTTAAGAAACAATGTTAACATTGTGTGTGAATATAAATATAAAATACATATATGCTAAAAATCATCAAAATTCAAATTATAAAAACAAACCCAAAAAAAGTGAAAACAAAATTAAAGTATCATATCAAATCAACAATAAGTCATTAAAATTATATAATCACTAGCAGCCCGCCCCGGCTTCGCACGGGGAGAACATATATGCCTACAAAATTTGCATCGAATATAAAATATTAACATATTTAACAGTCATCGTCATATTTCAACCAATTTACACAAAACCTTAACGAATTATGCACCTAAACCTTCCTCATAAACACTCTGGCTATTGGTGAAAACCGCATGATAATCCGTTCAGTAGCTATTGAGATTATTGCGAACAGACAGACAGACGCAGTGATGGACTTTGTTTTATAATACTTACGTAGTGATATTGGACGGCCCTTTGGCGTAAAGGATAGTTACCCTGAATCTGACCCGACGGTCGTTGGTTCTAATCCTAGCTATATACCTACCAATGAAAGTTTTATGTGCATTCATGAATCATGGGTATTCGTACAGTGGTAGTGGCATCATTAAATCTACCAAAAAGTAGCTTACCACTAAGGATGACATCTGCCGCCGTAACCTTACGGTGTTCCCCAACGCAAAAAGTAGGGGTATTATACGTTTAACGTGTGTATGTCTGTCTGTAGCATCTTAGCACCCAACTGGATGAACCGATTTTGATTTTATTATTGATAGTTATTTTTTTGTTTGATAGATATCTTCATCGAGAGTGTTCTTAGCGTTCATTTATGAAAATTGGTTCAATCGTTATAAAACTATGAGGTGTTTTCTAACTGACTGCGCTATTAAATCAACTTTCATAGGGCTGATCAATTCGAAAATCTTCTTCTTCGATATTGTAGAACATGGAAGCTTTGACCTGATGCTGGGACATCTCCTGGACTCTACAGAATACTCAAATCCTCACCAACTTACAACTCAGATGTTGAATGTCATGTTTAGAGTCATTGGAATGCTTTAAATAAAAAGATTATACATAGATCAGTCGGGGTGGTATAAAATATTAAATTATCTTCTATATAAAAATCAATTGCTGTTCGTTAGTCTCGCTAAAACTCGAGAACGGCTAGGCCGATTTAGCTGATTTCAGGTTAGTAGTTCAGGGAAGGTTTAAACGGTGAAAAAATGTGGAAAAATTGCGAGAAAAACAGTAA
Organism: Cabera pusaria; assembly: GCA_954871355.1. Lineage (NCBI taxonomy): Eukaryota > Metazoa > Arthropoda > Insecta > Lepidoptera > Geometridae > Cabera > Cabera pusaria. Next base: position 413,244 of record OX940903.1, on the reverse strand, counting down.
GAACAACAATTTAACTTTCCCATTTGAACTGTTCTACCTACTTTCCTGTCAAACATTTGACGTTCGTCTCTTCGGTAGGGTAGAGTAGACTATGTTCCACTTCCCGAATTGAAATTTGAAGCATGTATCAACATAATACATCCACATTACTGGGATTATCGCGTAGGTAATATTTTTTTTTTATTTTGAATTTTGATTGTGGTCCCAAGTTTTTATTGTTGGTTCGTTCAGAAATGTTTGTCATTGTATTGACATATTTTGATGGTTTTCAATAAGGCGCCTCCACATATGGGTATTCGCTATATGTGTATATAAAAACGATAAAAACAAAATAAAATAATTAAGGGGTCCACATAGAAGTGTTTTTGAGGCTTTTTATGCTCGATCTTACCAACCCTAAAAGATAGAGACTTGAAATTTACTTCTGGTGTGTATTACAATGGCTGGTATAATATCAAATAATAAAAACTAAAATAAATAAAAAATTAAAGGGGTTTCCTATACAACAGGCAAATTTTGTTTAATTGGAAATCGGAACCCTGCGTGTGCGGGTCCGACTCGCACTTGGACAGTTTATAAATAAACTTTTAACTTCGCGGTACGAAGTTCGCCGGGTCAGCTAGTATATATATAGATCATTATTATTTTATACAATAGATCATATTATATTGACTTCAAATTTATTGTGAGCAGTGGGGATCTACAAAATACCTAAGCATATAATAATATTTTCTCAGTAACTATGACCTAACCTGTGGTTTCACTGCAAATATTTTATTAATTTTGCGATGCGTGTATGTGAAATCCGTGATATCTTTTAGAGTTTTTTATTTGAATTATATACTCTTAAGGACAATTTTAATCTATAATATGTGGCCAAGCTAATTAACGTAATTATTTGGATAAGGATTAATACTATATACTTGAAAATAGCCTCAAGGACGTTGTGTAATATTTTTTAACAAAAAATTAAAGATTAAAATGGTTACTGTAAGTCAACCTTAAGAGATAGACATATGCTGTCGCGGACATTTTTGTAGGTCTTATTGAGTTGTACAACTCTTCCACAGAAAATATTCTTCCATCTATTTTCAATTGGGCAGCGTTCGTAAGAAACGTGTTTTTTCGACCGTTTTATTGTCGACTTAGGTTGCAAATTAGGTCTCTACGAATGTACCTTTGATTTAAAGGGGATAATATATAGCCTATTTTTTTTTTATTCCGAAAGTCCATTCTATATATAAGTGAAAGAATTTTTTGAATCGGTCCAGTAGTTCTTGAGCCAAATCATTACAAACATACAAAAATACAAATGTTCTCTTTTTATAATATTAGTATAGATGTCAACAGTTAAAAATTTCAATAAATTACATACACTTTTTTCCTTTTGAGGTACGGAACCCTAAAAACTAATCGGTCATTGAAATTATTGCCGTGTCCTGATTGGAACCTGTCAATTTTTAAAAAATACTGACACACAGAATATATAGTATAATAGTTAAACAGTAACACGGACGAAGGCGCAGCCAGCCCTCGTAACACACAGTGGTAGTACTGGTAGTATATAAAGCGAGGTGTGATGTGACCGACAGGAGGCCGTGAAGTGGGAGGCGGTGATGAAGTCAGTACTGGACAAGATGACGCCGGCCACTGAGATGGTGTACAGCGACGGCACCGTGAAGCTCTCCAAGAGCAGGCTGGAGCCTGTCACCATGCAGGTCGCCACGCGCAGCGGGAACAAGAAGGTACACATACACACGCACACAGCAGCACGCGCACACATACCAACACACACGCACACATACACACACAAACATACAAATACACACCCACACACATACAAACACACACACACACACACACAAACCAACACACACGCACACATACAAACATAAACATACAAAAACACACCAACACATACAAACACACACACGGACACATACAAACACAAACGCACACTACAATGACACACACATTGAAACAAATACACATATACACACACACTCACATCTCCCGCCACCTTACTTATTTTATTTAATTTGGTTATGATGTTAACACTAGTTATTACATAACTCATAATAACATAAGATCAAACCCTTTGTTGTATGGTGATGGATATTTCCATCCAACAAATCAATGAAATTCCAAAAGTCATGGATTATTTTTCCCACTATAAGAAACTCTTAATTAATAACTTATGATAAAAAAAAAAGTGCAACTAAACGTTAAATCTGTTACTTACGTATTTTATATATGTATATAACCCTATATATCTCATATTGAAATTTAGTTGTTTAAGATGAAGTTAAAATATTAAGATGTGATGTTTTCAAACGCGAACTTATTTAGTGACTTTTGTATGTCAGGAATTATGATTGTTTATCCAGGTGACGCTGGTGTCCAACCTGGAGCAGTTCGGGTTCATCCTGCCGCGGCTGGCGCACGCGTGCCAGCTGGGGGTGGCGGCCACGTGCGGCGTCACGCGCTCGCCGGCCGCCAAGGCTGACCAGCTCATGTTGCAGGGAGACCAGGTCACAGGCGTTATATCAATGTTCATAATGCCCCTCGCCTTACTTGCTACCAAAAAGTACCTTACCATCATCAAGGAGAAAATCTGCTGCTAAAACCTTCCGATGCCCCGGCACCAAACAGCCTTTGAGAGAGTCCGAGTATTCTAGACTTAGCGCTTTCACTATCTTCGACCACATCGATGCTAACCACCAGGCGAGATAGTGGTCAAACGGTAGCCTATCAGCGAATAAAAAAACTGTCACTTAGTAGTCACTCGATTTACACAACACTAGGAGAACATGATCTAGTCGGTAATGATGAACGCCTGACGAGGGGATCGCCTTATTACAGGAAATCACGGATAAATACATTATTTAACACTTCTCAATGTATTAGTAATTTTTAAGTGGGTACTAGTTTTCTAACCTAATTATCTCCATACAAAATCCCAAGGCACTGAGATTTTCTGTTCTCACTTATTCATGCGAATGTAGAAAATTATGTATTGTGGTATTTGTGGTTTTTATTTGACAAAATGAAAAGCGACCATATCTTTTATTTAAAGTTTTTTGAATGACAATATAAGTTACAAATGTTTTTAACTTTTGCGAAACTTGTTACTAAAACCACTTTTAACAAACTAATAATTTTGTGTTCACTCACACATTGTTGATGATAATCATTGAGATTGATATTGGCCGTGACAATGTGATTAATTCTGAAACTAGCTGCTGCATGTTTCCTACTTATTTGAAAAATCCCAAATTAACATACAGAATAAATAAGTCATACTTGTCAGATGCATCCTGACAGGTAGGCTATAATTGTCACTCAATGTATGCCTGAAGACGGCCCTCGTCATAGAAAAAGACCCAAAGTGGTGGCTAGATGATTTAGATGTTCACAAAGCTGGCCACAAATGGCTTTGGATAGGAATATGTGGAAAAAATGGGGGAGACCTATGCCCAGCTGTGGGATCAAATAGGTTAGTTAAAAAACCTACAGAATATCTGTACTGTTGGCATGACATTTAAATATTTATCTTAATTACATACTTACTAAAAACTATGTTTATTGTTCCAGACCCACTTTGTCGCTAAACTCCTCATAGACAAGTATGGATTACCCAAGAAATTTGTGGAGGGAGCAGACAAGGCCCTCAACAAGAAGAAATAACTCAGATATTTACATACTAACAAACTGATGTCCGATTGTAAAAAAAACTGAAGTGATGAAAATATGTGATTCAATATTAAATAAAAAAAACACAATGTTGTTTTATACATTTAATTGTTTCTCTGATAAACCTTACTATTAAATTCATACAAAATATGGCATCTTAGTACTAATATTAATTAAAATAAAGTATAATTTTCATCAAATATAATAAAATTGATTTCTCAATAATGTTCACAAAATATTCAATTAGATAAAGCTGGAAGACTAATGACTATAAGGTTTCAATTGTCGTATTTAGCAATTTACAGAAACCATTACATTTTGGGCATACATAAAAATCCAAAATAAAACACCACAACTAATAACTAATTTAACACTAAAACTAAATCTCTAAATTCACATGATTTCAATAAAAGCATGCAAAATTTTGTCACTCTATAAAAGTACATCTTTTGCAAAAATGATACATTATTAATACAGTAATATAGATCTCTCATCATCATATCATATCATCTCTATAATTCTATTCTAGGGTTAGGGTGGGTCGGTGTCCGTATTTCATTGTACAAATAGTTCATCTGGTTCCTAACTAGGTAGGAAACACTAGACAAATGGAAGCTAAAAGTTTAAAACTACTCTATAACTAGCAAGTTAAAGATTACAAGCATTGCATTACATCTACATAAACCACAACCATGCCAAACTCTTGAACATTGTAAAACTAGGTAGGTACATATCTAATAAACATAATCTAGCATTAGAACTCTCGGTGAGATCAAGATTACATAGCACTTAAAACTTAGCAGAAGACATGAATTTGAAGGGAGTCTTGAAGGGTATCAAGGATTTCCGACTTTTCTTCTTCATATCGGGAGCAATGGGAGTCTGCGCAACAGACTGTCTGATGCTGGAGCGAGTCCGCTCGAATACACCTCCCTCGCTGACCTTGCTCATGGAGGAATCTGTGCTCCAGTGACTTCGTGCGGACATCATAGAGAGGCGAGAGGAGTCTGACCCTCTAGACAGGAGACTGGTCTTGGAGGGAGTCTTCCTGATGCTGCTGTGGTTGGAGATGTCGTTGAACACATTCTTGGTCAACCTAGCCTGCTTGGTGGGGGACGAGTGGCTCCAGTTTGTGCCTCGTTTCTCACTAGCAATCTTATCTGCATCCAAATATTTAAACTTACTGATGTCTCGGGGGGCAGCATTGTTCCGCGGCACCTGGTACCCATCCTTGTCCACATCCAGCTCGTAGAAGGTGAGGGTGACACTCTCATCACTCTCCGTGAACGGGTTGACGGCGGTGAAGTGTACTTTCTTGGTGGAGACCTCGGGGAAGATGTAGCGTCGCGGCATGTTGTCGGCGGTGAGTTTAGCGGCTGTGATGATGAGGCTGCCGTCGCCCGCGTCCGCCGACAGCGAGCTGTCCAAGTCCTCATACCCGCAGCTCTTCCTGCGAGCGCGCGCGCGCACGGAGCTCGCCCGGCGTCGCCGCCGCGCGCCCCGCCGCTCCGCGCACACCTGCGACAACTCCGGCGGCAGCGTGATACCGTTGCTGTCACCTCCATTCAGCGAGTGGTCTATTGTTACCAATTTAGCAGCTGGACTGCTCACTATCTCCTTGGCAATGAGATCCCTCTCCCTCTCGTTGAGAGAGTGCTCGCGCTGGCGCAGCGCCGCGAGCCGAGACATCCACTCCTGGCTGAACGTCTGCTCCGTCACCAGCTGAGGTCGGTCGAGCTCCACCGCCTCACTGTAAGGTCTCCGGCTGCGAGGCATGTATCCGGGCAGCTCCAGGGCGAGCGCCGCAAGCGTCGGCGACAGACACTCGCGACTCGAGCTAAGTTGCCTCACGTCCGCTTTCAGTTTTTTTTTTGGACTGATGTTGCTATATATGGGGCTATCGCCGACATTGAATATGGTCCGGGGCAGAGGTTCTACTGTTTTCTTCAACTCGACGGCTTTCTCCGAATCACACTTGTTCAGTTCAGAAGTCGAGTGGCAGTATTCCGTTGGCAGGAGTATATCATCGAATCGTTTCGGATCGCAGGTCTCCAGGTGCGTGAGGACGGTCGGGTGGTAGAGGACGACGTCGGCTCGCAGCGCGACGGCTCGCGGCTCGGTGAGGAACTCGATAATGTCGCGAAGGTCATCACTGTAGTGAGACTTCTTTATGTGGCGGTCGGGCGGGCCGGGGCCGTAGCACAGGTCGCGGATCAGGTCTCCGAGCTGCCGCACGAGGTCCGCGGGCCCCGCGCTCGGCGCCAGTTCGAAGCAGTCCACTCGGAGCCCGCCACCGTCGCCGACGTACACGGACGCGGCCGAGATACATTTCCGTAGATGTACGAGGTGGAGGTCCGCGAGCTGGCGGCAGGCGCGCGCCAGCCCGTGCAGCAAGCGCCACACAAAGGTCTCGGCGAAGCGTCGGGCGCCGACCTCGCATACCGCGCGCAGCTCTCGCAAGCTGCGCCACGAGCAGTGCTCGACTACCAAGTACAGAGTCTTGGTGGGACGATGCAGGATGGTGTCGTGGTACCGCAGGAGGCAGTCTGAAGACGCTTCGCTTATTGTCTTTACTTCGTTTACGACGTTTTGTATGTGTTCGTCCGAGTACTCGCGGCAATTGTACGCTTTCCACGCGAATATGTTGTTGGTGACCTTGTGTCTCACTTTGTAGAATGTTCCGCCGCACAGAACGTCTATAACTTGATAATCTTTTAGCTTTTCCGTCATTCTCGAGAATATTTAGTCGTTATTGTAATATTTTACATTTTGTAACCGAAACAAAGACACCAAAGTTTTGAAATAATGCGACCGTTACAAAAATAGTGATGTATGATCGTTGTTTTTTTTTTATTGAGCTGTTATAAAAATAAAAGAAGTTCCTCGACGCTCGCTAGGTGGCGTTTAATGCGGAATTTACAAAATTTTTAAGTGGGTTTCTTTTTTTTTAGTAAAAATACGGCTACAAAACAATGTATGAATAAATAATAATATAATGTAGTAATTATACTTGACTTTCATAACCCTTTTAACCAAAAAGTCTAAGTTTACTTCTTACGTTACTATCGTGCAGTATAAGCACAAAGAGTTTGGCTAATGAAAGTTGATAATCAAATTATTTTCATTTTTACATGGCAATAGTTTGCTGCAAATACTTTGATATCTGTTTATTTAGTCATAGCATACAAAATAGATTACAATAGGGAATATGCATGATTTTTTTAAATATGTTTATTTCACTGAATACATCCATTTAACACAGTAAAAAAATTAAATTATACTGAAAATATTTAAATTAAGCTACAAAATATAGTTTTAGCATTGAAAAAATATGAGGTATCTAAAACGCTGCCAAATTTTTGCGCGCCTTTGTGACGTCACAGTGCACGACACGGTCTCTACAGATTAAATATTTTTAATAGAAATACTACGTATTCGTACTACAGTGCAAACTATTTCTATGAAAAAGATTTAATCTGTGGAGACCGTGTGCTGCACTGTGACGTCACTTTCTAATTGACAAGTGGTGATGTGTTTAGCAAATTTAAATTTCCTACGCTTTTTTTTGCATTTTTCATATAATATTTTAACACATGTAAGGGTATTTTATTTATAAAAAAATGTTTAACATACAACACCAAAACAATAATGATTCGAAAATAAATGATTTCAAGTAAATTTATACCACATATTCATATATGCATATTCCCTATTACATATAATTGGTACAATATTTAGGATTATGTATTGTTCTTAATTGTATTCCAAGACATGTATGCCTACTTGCACTATAGTCTAAAGGTAAATTAAGCTAGGAATATTATTGAATTGAAAAGAATTTGAAAAGATAGAAGAATGAAGACTCTAAATTCTTATGATACTTTTTTTGTGCAATTATCTTTTGGATCCAGCTAGTTAAAAGTATGAAAACTTTCCTTCTCATTTGGGGCTGCTATATTGATTTTGTTTTTAATTTGCCGCGCGTTTTCATTCACTACTTTTGTTAGCCAGATTCTATTCACTTGGTATAAACTAACAGTATGTGTATATATTTATTGTGTATAATTCATTATTTTACCATTTTTTAGGGTTCCGTAGTCCTGGCAAGGAATCCTTATAGTTTCGTCCCCCCCCCCCCTCTAAAAGCTAAACTGCTGGCTTGAAAAATCTGGAAAAAATCGTGATAATAGCGCATTTCATGAAATTAAAAGGAAAATTATAGCGGTTAAGATAACTTTATTAGTTTAGCAGTAATAGTGGTTGAACTTGGGTGTTGGATAATTTTGTACCAAATACAAAATCCTTAGAATAAATCCTTTAAAGTGACAAAGACGGAGTACCTAGTTGCTTGTGTATAACGGGTAAAGACTTGCATTCAATAAAAAGCTACTACGGAACCTTACACGCACTTGGCCGGTTACATGTATCTGAGGAACATACTGAATAGTCTGAAGTCAACAGTTTGTATTATGTAAATGGCTCAATCATTACTTTTATTTTTGAAGAGAAATCTTCTTTAGGTGTGTTTTGCACTATATTTTGAATGAGGCTTTGAATGAGGCTGATCTGAGTCCGGGTAAAGTCGGCTTGGTTTCGGGTATAGTCGGGCTATATCTAGTTCATGTCGTTTAAAGTCGTCTCTAAGTTCCTAACAAATCCCATAGATGTTTAATAGCGTTGTATTCCGATAAAACAAGCAAGTGTTTAATTTTACTTCTGACGTGTAGTCCTACAACTGATAGTTGTTTTTGTTTTTTTTTTTTCAAAGTGTTCAATTTTTTTTTATTATAAAGCTTACTAGCAATGTGGGTTACACATTATTAGTGTTCTTGTCAAAGTCCCAGACAGACAGCTACGGTCAGTTGTAATGTATGGAAAACAATGAGATGGTCCACACTGACTCTGTGTGCACTAGAGGGGCTTAACTCCTCCGACTAAGCTAAATTATGCTTGTGTCTGGAGTGGGATCACGTCAATCGTGCAAAATCAAAATTAAAATATATTTATTGTAAATACTGTGTTACATATGATGGTATGTTTATATTTCTATCAACAGTATGCCGTATGCAATGGGTGGGGATCATGTCCACTTACGTGTACTGTGCCAATCATTTGGGGTACTTGTGATAACGATGATGACATTTACCGTCCAACATAGGAAGATGGATTCACTAATCTTTTAAATGGCATAATATCGATAAACAATTTTATAGACTGCACAGCACTAAGTAGTCGTTCAGAAATATGTCCATGCTTCGTTCATAAATCCGGATGTGAAAATTTAAAATGTTATGACAATGGCACTGACATTAACGTAAACTAAATTGCTTACATAGACGTAATAAAATGAATGGTGCACTGCAGATGTTTTGACAAATTCAATTTAATCCGTATGCTTTAAATATAAGGTTGTAATTGCTTTGTAGAACAAAACGGCCCAATTGAGAGACCCCAGAGTGGGAGTGTGTCCTTGTCTAACAACCTGATAGTCCTATATATGTTCTATACTATATGTATGGTATACGTATGGTATATATATATAAGTCCTCCATACAAAAGAAAGGGACAAACTCCGTTCAAGGCAAGGTCGTTCTCATGGGGGCCGGTGTACGCGATCGAGTTTATAGTCCGGCAATCTCGTGCGCGACCTTCCTGCGGAGTGACAGACGGTGGCGGGGACGAGGTAGCGGTAGTAACTGTTTTATAATCTGTGACACGGCTACACTCGCTTCCCTTCCCCGCTACACCACCCGCAACACGCTGACATCTTGGGTACCTCGTCCCCGCCACCGTCTGACTCACCGCGGGACGGTCGCGCACGAGATTGCCGGACTATAATATGTAGCACTTCTGTGATAGCTAAAAACTTGTCTTGGCAATCTGACTGGATGAATTACATTTTATTATTAACTACATATTATGTGCACATACTATGATACTCAAAACAGGGAAATACTTTGGAGTGGAGTGGTGTCAGAGGGAGGAGGCTTGTATTGTATTCATTTATTCATCTTTAGGTGCTACTATACACACTTAAGACTTTTAGACGCTGGACTGGAATGATCGTGGCATTAACATCAACGGCAGGTACATCTCTCACTTACGATTCGCAGATGACATCGTCATTATGGCAGAGACGCTGCAGGACTTACAAAGGATGTTGAATGGCCTAGCTGATTCTTCTCGTAGCATCGGTCTCCGGATGAATTTGGACAAAACCAAAGTCATGTACAACGAGCACGTTGTTCCGGAACCGATTGCCGTAGATGGAATCCCACTCGAAGTTGTCACTAAGTATGTTTACCTAGGGCAAACGCTCCAACTAGGCAAACATAACTTCGAGAAGGAAATCCAGAGAAGAATTCAGCTGGGCTGGGCAGCATTCGGAAAACTCCGTCGAGTCTTCTCGTCGCCTATACCACAGTGTCTAAAGACAAAAGTCTTTAACCAGTGCGTCCTACCTGTGATGACATACGGAGCCGAGACGTGGACACTCACAGTCCGACTGGTCCACCAGTTTAAAGTCGCTCAGCGAGCTATGGAGAGAGCTATGCTCGGTATTTCTCTGCGGGATCGAATCCGGAACGAAGTAATTCGCCAGAGAACTAAAGTTATCGACATAGCTCAACGGATTAGCAAGCTGAAGTGGCAGTGGGCTGGTCATATCTGCCGCAGGACTGATAACCGTTGGGGCAGACTTGTCCTAGAGTGGAGACCGCGAATCGGCAAACGTAGCGTAGGACGTCCTGTGACCAGATGGAGCGACGACATACGCAAAGCGGTGGGCAGTGACTGGAAGAGAAGAGCCGAAGATCGGGCTCAGTGGCGCATCTTGGGAGAGGCCTATGTCCAGCAGTGGACTGATACAGGCTGATGATGATGATGATGATGATACACACTTAGTTTTATACAGCTTTTGTTTGTCCTGCATCGAATGTGCTGTGCTGTGCTGGTCCTACCCAACCCTACACAGTACTACGTAGTATTATTATCTTTTCTATGACAGTACACTACGTAGTTTTATCACAGAAAAGATAATGTCCTACGGACAGAAATTTCACTCTCTGGTAGCAAACATGCGAGAGTTAACCTAGCTACGACGCCAATAACGTTCAAAATACGCAACACGCCTCGTACGAGACCATGAATTTGAGTGACTGAATCAGCAACTATTGCTTCAAGCTTCTTTACTCATGTGATAAGGCCCCTTCTACTGTAGGGTTGGGTCATACGTATTATTATTATCTTTTCTATGGTTGGGTGATGAGAGAAAACAAAATATTGAATGCTATGATATTAATTGGTTGTAGAATAATACCGATGTCACAGTAATGTTATTTATCTTGTATATACATAAAATGTAAATCGTACTGGTTAGGTACCTACCATTTTATTACTTATATATAATAATCATAAAATTATTCATATCTCAGTGTTTACAGCAAGACTACAACTAAATTAATATTATCTACTCTCATAATAATTTCAGTTATATTTCGTCTAATTCAATAACATAATATCTAAGAAGCTAAGTACATAAGTTAGTAGGTAGATAGCCTAGCCTAGGAAAAGCTTTTTTTAACGCGAGCGTAGGTAGAGGTCACTTGAAGCTCGTGTGTCACTTTTTTGACCCTTATTATTCACTTGTTTATTAATATAGGTATATATTTTTTATAGCTTATAGGCTAGCGTTTGACCACTATCTCACCTGTTGGTAAGTGATGATGCGGTCGAAGATGGTAAACAGGCTAGGCCTAGAATGGGAACTGGCTCTCAAGGATAGCTGCTAGAATACATTACATTTTTGGCGACAGATTTTCTAGCTTGAGGGTGGTAGCTGGCCTGGCGGACTCTAGATTGTGTCCTGTGACCCACCATGCGGGGGTTGTTGGTTTCTTAACGATGTTTTTCCTTCACCGCTAATTATTATACCTACCAAGAAGAGGAACCAAGAAATTGACATTGGCAACATAACATATACTTTCGAACATAGGTACTCCGCACAGATCTATATATATACATATGATATCTGTGGTACTCCGTAATTAATAAAAAAATTAAGTGTTTTTGTTCAAACTATTTTTCATACGCTAAGTAGTGAATCTCTGACACATATAGTAATCTGTGGTAGTGAAAACTGGAACTCGGAAACGTTGTATTTGTGACTGCAGCGCCACATTGTCTACGGGAATTCATTCGTAGCGGGGACTTTTACAGCTTTGTGATGCTATGTTGCAATTAATTATAAGTAAAAAATATTTTTAAAAATAAGCTTTTATCTGGGACAATGAACTAAAATGTTAAAAATAAATTCTAGTAAGTATTTGGCGTGTAGGTACTTACCTATATTCTTAAAAGCTTGAAGCACTACCCATTTTTCATGCTAGGTAATTGCTATACTGCAGTGCCTCAAGCTTTTAAAAATATAGGTAAGTACCTACACACCAAATACTTACTAGAATTTATTTTTAACATTTTAGTTCATTGTCCCAGATAAAAGCTTGTTTTTAAAAATATTTTTTACCTATAATTTATTTTTAATTTTTAGTAGGTAGGTATAGATACCGACTACCTACCTATTACCTAAGTGTTTAAGAGAAGGCATGATGTTTTAAAATATTCCACGAATATTTGATGTAATTATGGGTAAAGTGCTCTTCAAGGAAAATCAGTCGACTTGGTAGGGCTATGTTGCTTTATAACAGAAATGCCATGGCCACCTAACAGCTTCATCATCAGATCCTATTTGAGCCCAAATTCACTGGGGTTACGTTATTTTATCACAGAGATGCCGTGCCACCTTCCAGCGTCATCACCAGTCGCTAAATATCATCGAGGTGTAAAGTTCTCTTCAAGACGAATCAATCGAGCCCAAACTCAGTAGAGTTACGTTGATTTATCACAGAGATGCCGTGACCACCTTCCAGCTTCATCATCAGACCCTGGATATTATCTAGGTGTAAAGTTCTCTTCAAGACGAATCAATTGAGCCCAAACTCGGTAGAGTTACGTTGATTTATCACAGAGATGCCGTGGCCACCTTCCGTCTCCATCATCAGACCAGCTCCATGGTAGCATATCATTGTATTGTCACCGAAGATACATAACTACATCAAATTTAAGTCCAATTGGACATCGGGAAGTGGGTCTAATTTAGCTTCCAAGATTCCACTCGTACATACATAGTGACATACATACATACATACATACATTGCAAGTTAAATAAAAGCTTGTAAAAAGTACTCGAAGTTGAAAAAAGATTGATATTTCTTCGGAAAATATCAATATATAGTGTCGGTGTGTTGCATCGAAAAAAAAACATTCAAACATAGGTAACAAATAAAAAAACTTAACCTACTTTCGCATTTTAATATCGGTGTTGATCAAGTCAATTTACCTTTTTTTGGCCTTCACCGGCCCTCCGGTGATGGCCACTGCGAAAAGCTAACATACATTTTCAGTTCTCATGTGTGTCTCGCAACTACACCATACAAGACCATACATACACAAAATCTCATAACTATGTCATAAGCTACGGTCATAAGTAACAGTTTATGTTTAATATATTTGACTTTAATAATTTTAATAATTGACATTGGTTAAATACACTAATCGCGTGAAGCGATAATGAAACAAAAAAAAATACTCACAAAATTCCATAGAAAAAGCATATATACAGTGCCACAAGTATAACTTGGCGGTGGTGGTTTTTGGAACTAATTCTTTTAATTGAAACTGTGAGTTTGACGTTTGAGAGATTACTGCGACATTATTGTTGATAAATCTGCTACATTAAAATCGTTCAATAATACCAAAAGTAATTAAAAGTGGTTTAAGAGAAACTGTTATCAAAGTACAAAGTAAAAGCACAGTGGCGCACAGGCACGCCAAGTTATACTTGCCACACTGTATATATATATAATGTACTCTGTTTTATATGCTCTGTCTACGCAACCCAAATTTATAGCGGAAACTACGTCTAAGTTATTTCCGTCCGAAAATAATCTGAGCTTCTCCCAAAAAGTTTTACTTCAGAATTAATTAGCGAAATCGGTTCAGCCGTTAACGCGTGATGTCGTTACCAAGGAAAATAAGGATTTATTTTCTATATGTACACTAATATTATAAAGAGGAAAACTTTGTTTGTTTGGTTGTAATGAATAGGCTCAAAAACTACTGGACCGTTTTTAAAAATTCTTTCACCATTCGAAAGCCACAGTATCCACGAGTAACATAAGCTAAATTTTATTTTGCAAAAAATTAGGGTTCCGTAAGATATTTGGGTTTTAGCAAAACAACGTTTGCCGGGTCAGCTTCAGCTAGTATAATAATATATGACACGGGCGGGGGAGATTATTATAATACATCCTGAAACAATGGTTACTGATACCATACATATATAACAGACTATACGGTCTGTTGTATAGCATAGTATTCTGTAGGTGTGATCAATGTAAACACCTTGTCCAGAAAGGGCGAATTCGCTGCGAATCGTTTCGCGCGAATTGATACGCGCGTTAGCGAGATACTGGGCGTCAATACATTGTCCACAAGCATGCACTTCGCCAGACTCTCGACTCGCGCTTGATACGCGCGTACTGCGCGCGAGTCGAGATACTAGAGAGGCCTTGTTGCATCCAGCATACGCGCGAACTTTAAAGCGAGTGCGACAAAATTTTGATACAGAATTGTGAAATGTTCGTGCGTTGGTAAGTTTCTTCTGGACGCAATGGTCGCGCGTGTTACGCACGTGACAAACGTGGCGAATTCGCCATTTCTGGACAAGCTCAAAGGTAATAGGTAGGGTAGGTGAAGGCGGCAAATAAAAACCACAACAAAATGTAAAAGGTTTTATTGGTGAGTATAAGCGTGTTGGCGGCACGACAGCTGACTAGCGGGTTCCAAATAAATATCACATGATTCTCGAGCGCGGTGGCCGCCGCTCTCCTCGACGTCGTAAACCCGATACAAACAATACTGAACTGATTACATACATACTATGCGACGCGGCTTCGCACGCTGCGCTCTATTTATTTACAATAATTTAAATAAACTATAGACAATTTTCATTCGATAATTTCGGTATTCAAAAGTATTGTGCGAACGTAAGCGACCTACTTATAGATATATTACACTATATCTATACTCTCGGAATACCTTAAATATTATTTACATTATTTGTATACAAGGATCATTGACTAGAAACCGTGTCTGGAAATGACAGGGCCGCCCGGGGCGGCGCGTGGAATGCTTCCTTTACATCTTTGGTAACGCATTTGAACATAAATAATTATAATATTTGGACGACATCGACCGGCCCCGTCCGGATCGACCGCACCGACTGCGGATATAGAGGTCGCTGCGGACGTTCGTGTGGCGCCCTCTGGACGGGACCGCCGCCGTTAGCGGACAATTGTTTCGGTTACATCTAGCGATTCAAAATACATATTAATACAAAACATTCGCGAATACGAGTACATCGCTGGAATTCTCCACATTAACTAGCTAATATCACGGGCAATCGAAGCTCAAAATAAAATTTTACAAAAACAACAAACAACGAAACAACGGTAAAACAAAATAAATATAATACGAAACATCATTATACAAAACACCCAGACGGCGAGACGGCGGGTACGGAGCCTGCGAGCCTGAGATCAGCGGTCACACGCTGCGGGTCGCGTCGTGTCGTGTAGTGACGTGTCACACGCGGCTACATACCGCCCGCCTGTCACACGCTGCGGCTCGCGTCGTGTCGTGTAGTGACGTCACACGCGGCTACATACCGCCCGCCTTTCACACGCTGCGGCTCGCTTCGTGTCGTGTAGTGACGTCACACGCGGCTACATACCGCCCGCCTGTCACACGCTGCGGCTCGCGTCGTGTCGTGTAGTGACGTCACACGCGGCTACATACCGCCCGCCTGTCACACGCTGCGGCTCGCGTCGTGTCGTGTAGTGACGTCACACGCGGCTACACCGCCCGCCTGTCACACGCTGCGGCTCGCGTTGTGTCGTGTAGTGACGTCACACGCGGCTACACCGCCCGCCTGTCACACGCTGCGGCTCGCGTCGTGTCGTGTAGTGACGTCACACGCGGCTACACCGCCCGCTGTCGCCGCTCCCTCCGATTGGAGCATCATCTAACGCGACGTCCACTACTATTTCTTGACGCAACATTATTTATCTATTACACGCTAGCGAAATGCAGCAAACGCTAGGGTGTTAGAAAGGTTTTCTTTTTTTTGACGAAGTCTTTACTCGGACAGCACTCGGCGTCGAGCACCACCGCACAACAATATTGCAGGACGAGACTCGTCGAAGACCGGCCCTTATCACCCACTCGAATGAACAACATGAACTAAACGACGGGGACGCAGCTATGCAGATTGAATAGCTCCATCTCTGTCGTTTCTGTCATTTCAAGCTCTATCAAATACCGCGACAAGGTGCCGGGTTACAACACTCAATATGAGACACGACCGCGACACTCAAACACTCGCTTGAGCGGCGTCGCCCGCGGGACATCGCGCGACACTCCTACATCTATTCATATAACTATTAACTACCATGTAACACTAGGGCCGTCAGTGACGTCACGTGACGCGGTGACCTGCGCATGCGCTCGCTCGCCTTATCGATATCACTTACGCAAATATTTTATAATGAAAAATAAATTACTAAGATTTACAAATATTTTAGTTAAATACGGCCAGCGAAACGATCACAGTTCACCACGCTCGATTTTATTTTACAATGTTTTATAATAAACCGCGCACCTCCGGTCACTTTAGTTTCAGTTACTTACTGGTGTAGTATTCACCGTCCGTAAAAATAAGTTTTATGAAACGAGACGATCTTAGTAATTGAATCATATTTTTTATCACAGTTCATAGAACAGAGAGTGTTCTCTTCACAGTCTGTATACGCTCGATCTTCAATAGTGCCGAGTTCTGAGTGGGTTGTTATCGTGTAACTTTTTAAAAACTCATAGAAACGTATCTAGCTCTGATTGTTTCGATTATTTTCACTGCGAGTTATATGATAAGATGATTATACTCCGACGACACTAAACTAACTCACAACCTCCACATTTATTTTACCTCTGACGATCAATTTTGATATAACTGTATACCTATATATGTAAAATTAAATTGAAATGTTCACAGTGCTACTTCAATGTATCACATTGTTTCCTGTCGTTTTACTTTACTTCTAACATTTAATATTAGTTAAATATGTTAATGGTCAGAGTCACCGGCTCTCGATCGGTCACTTGTGACAGATGACGTCATATTAAAGTTGTCAAACATCTGTCAGATGAGTCCCTCATACGACTACCGGAAGTCGGTGACACTGGGCTATCATTCTGTTATTCATTGTATATTCGGCTATTCATCAACAAGCTGCCAGCCTATCACGGACTTTGACACCTGATTTTGAATGAACGAAATGACGGGGACGCAGCTATGTAAGCTGTAGTAAATGACGGGGACGCAGCTATGTAAGCTGTAGTAAATGACGGGGACGCAGCTATGTAAGCTGTAGTAAATGACGGGGACGCAGCTATGTAAGCTGTAGTAAATGACGGGGACGCAGCTATGTAAGCTGTAGTAAATGACGGGGACGCAGCTATTTAAGCTGTAGAGCTCTCTGTCATTTCGTTCATTTCAATCCATATTTCCCCAAATTTAGTGATAGACCTGCTGGTTCGTTTTCAGATATAAGTGTATAACTTTCTGCTGTTGTCGTGCACTGGGAGAGTTGATGTCGTGTACATACATGTGTTGTACTAGTCATGGTGTAGTGTTACATTCAGAGGTATGTGACGGTGACCGTTGTAGTGCGGCGGTGTATGCGGGGGGGGGGGGCGGTCTACCGCACGCCGGCGGTGCCCAGGCGGTGCGCGGTGGCGGCGCGCGGCGCGCGGACAGACTTGCGCGGCGCGGGCGTCAGCTCGGCCTCCTTCTTCACCGGGGTGGGGGTCGAGGTGGGGGGGGACTGCAACACACACGTACACAGGTTAACACCTTCATCTCCACCGTGTTCCATTCTCATCTTTTGGTAAAAAGCAAAAGCAAAAAAGCATTACCCGAAGCAGATATCTAGGCGGGTTTCTTTTCTTTTTCAAGTAGTGAAGGTGACGTAGCGTCACGGTCCGCATCAACGGAAGTGACGTAAGTGTCATGTCATATTTATAAACGCTCCCTATTGTAAAATGGCAATACGATGCATATATCAATGCAAGCATACAAAGGTTGTTCGTTCGTTCATCGTCGTTCATCGGGTGGCAGGTGGCGGGTGACACGAGGTCGGTCGTGTCACCCGCCGGGCTGGGGCGGGCCAGTGTCCACTGTCTCGTATCACGTAGCGTCGCCCACATCAGTTGTCGGACGAGGGTGACTCCGTGTAATACCGCATCGTCTACATAAGGTAGGGCGTGTTGTATCAGTGTTGCTAGAACGTTACTATTGTAACGTTTTACGTTACTTTTTCACCCCTTTACGTTACATGGTCGCGCGCTCAGCCATACATACTGTAATGCCAGGTCAAAATACGAACATTTTAAATATCGTATTTTTCTTGTCAACACGTTATATTTTGCACAAACTTTTGATTACTTAAGACGACAGGCACTGGCAACACTGTGTAGTATGTATGTACCATAGACGGAATGTAAGTGATGGTGCACTGCAGATGTTTTCACAAATTCAATTTAATCCCTATGCTCTAACTATAAGGTTGTAATCGCTTTGTAGAAAAAAACGGCCCAAACGAAAGAGTGGGAGTGTATCCTTGTCTAACAACCTGCTAGAGCTATATATGTTCTATACTATATGTATAGTATATATACAAAAGAAAGGGACAAACTCCGTTCAAGGTCGGTTTCATCAGGGCCATTTTGCACAGTCAAATTTAATATGAAATAGAAGGTCTTTAGTATGTAGTGTATAGTGTGTCACACTCACCTGGTGTGTGTGCGGCGTGTAGTGTCTGGTGGTGGCCGGCAGCGGTAGCGGTGTCAGGTCGAGCAGGTTCTCAGCGCGGTGGCGTGGCGCGGCGCCACACAGCGTATGTAGTGTATAGTGTGTCACACTCACCTGGTGTGTGTGCGGCGTGTAGTGTCTGGTGGTGGCCGGCAGCGGTAGCGGTGTCAGGTCGAGCAGGTTCTCAGCGCGGTGGCGTGGCGCGGCGCCACACAGCGTATGTAGTGTATAGTGTGTCACACTCACCTGGTGTGTGTGCGGCGTGTAGTGTCTGGTGGTGGCCGGCAGCGGTAGCGGTGTCAGGTCGAGCAGGTTCTCAGCGCGGTGGCGTGGCGCGGCGCCACACAGCGTATGTAGTGTATAGTGTGTCACACTCACCTGGTGTGTGTGCGGCGTGTAGTGTCTGGTGGTGGCCGGCAAAGGTAGCGGTGTCAGGTCGAGCAGGTTCTCAGCGCGGTGGCGTGGCGCGGCGCCACACAGCGTATGTAGTGTATAGTGTGTCACACTCACCTGGTGTGTGTGCGGCGTGTAGTGTCTGGTGGTGGCAGGCAGCGGTAGCGGTGTCAGGTCGAGCAGGTTCTCAGCGCGGTGGCGTGGCGAGGCGCCACACAGCGTATGTAGTGTATAGTGTGTCACACTCACCTGGTGTGTGTGCGGCGTGTAGTGTCTGGTGGTGGCAGGCAGCGGTAGTGGTGTCAGGTCGAGCAGGTTCTCAGCGCGGTGGCGTGGCGCGGCGCCACACAGCGTATGTAGTGTATAGTGTGTCACACTCACCTGGTGTGTGTGCGGCGTGTAGTGTCTGGTGGTGGCAGGCAGCGGTAGCGGTGTCAGGTCGAGCAGGTTCTCAGCGCGGTGGCGTGGCGAGGCGCCACACAGCGTATGTAGTGTATAGTGTGTCACACTCACCTGGTGTGTGTGCGGCGTGTAGTGTCTGGTGGTGGCAGGCAGCGGTAGCGGTGTCAGGTCGAGCAGGTTCTCAGCGCGGTGGCGTGGCGCGGCGCCACACAGCGTATGTAGTGTATAGTGTGTCACACTCACCTGGTGTGTGTGCGGCGTGTAGTGTCTGGTGGTGGCAGGCAGCGGTAGCGGTGTCAGGTCGAGCAGGTTCTCAGCGCGGTGGCGTGGCGAGGCGCCACACAGCGTATGTAGTGTATAGTGTGTCACACTCACCTGGTGTGTGTGCGGCGTGTAGTGTCTGGTGGTGGCAGGCAGCGGTAGCGGTGTCAGGTCGAGCAGGTTCTCAGCGCGGTGGCGTGGCGCGGCGCCACACAGCGTATGTAGTGTATAGTGTGTCACACTCACCTGGTGTGTGTGCGGCGTGTAGTGTCTGGTGGTGGCAGGCAGCGGTAGCGGTGTCAGGTCGAGCAGGTTCTCAGCGCGGTGGCGTGGCGCGGCGCCACACAGCGTATGTAGTGTATAGTGTGTCACACTCACCTGGTGTGTGTGCGGCGTGTAGTGTCTGGTGGTGGCAGGCAGCGGTAGTGGTGTCAGGTCGAGCAGGTTCTCAGCGCGGTGGCGTGGCGCGGCGCCACACAGCGTATGTAGTGTATAGTGTGTCACACTCACCTGGTGTGTGTGCGGCGTGTAGTGTCTGGTGGTGGCCGGCAGCGGTAGCGGTGTCAGGTCGAGCAGGTTCTCAGCGCGGTGGCGTTGCGCGGCGCCACACAGCGCGCCGGCACACGTGGCGCGCCGCCGCCCAGGGCCCGCCACCGGACGCTCCGACAGGGGCTCCACGCCGCTACACGACAATATTATATTATTACATGGTGTAAGTGGGACAATGGTCGCCATTGATGCACCAATTGATTTTTCTATCGAAAAAGTTATATGCACTTCTTACAGTGGCCCTCCGGTGAAGGAAAAACTTTGTTAAGAAACCAACAACCCCGCATGATGATAGGACACTATCTAGTGTCCACCTGGCCAGCTACCACCCTTAAGATAGAAAATCTCTCGCTAAACATCTACTGTGTTCCGGCAGCTGTTGTTAAGAGCCAGTTCCTATTTAAAGCCTAGCGTGCTTACCAGTCTCGACCGCATCATCACTTACCAACATGTGAGATAGTGGTAAAACGGTAGCCTATAACATATAAAAGTAAATCTTCTATAACATATAAAAAATAATCTGTTGATTAATTATGTATATATATATCTGTTGATTAATTAATTATGAAGGCGGCAATAGCCCAATGGATAGGGTGTCGGACTGGCAATCGAGAGGTCGTGAGTTCGAATCCCACCCCACCCATTGCACTATTGACGTGAACCCACTCCAGACACAAGCATATTTAGCTTAGTTGGAGGGGTTAACAAGAATACTAGTAATGTGCAACCCACATTGCGAGTAATCTTTATAAAAAAAAAAAATAAAAAAAAAAAAAAAAAAAAAAAATCTTCGCATTTTTGCGTTTTTAATGGGACCGATTTGGGGCACGTCGGATGGATGGTTTGTATATAACGGATATGGGTAGAAACATTTTTTGTGTCTATACCTCTATCTAACAAAAATATGAATTAGAACTGTCGAACTATTATATCGTTCCGAAGAGACACAGTTATTGCCGGAGACAGTCTTCCCTGGGAGGATCATCGTGTAGGTAGTAGTCGTGTGCAGATACTACTTCTTTCCACGTGCTACGATCGTGACCTCTTTCCACATGCTACGATCGTGACCTCTTTCCACATGCTACGATCGTGACCTCTTTCCACATGCTACGTTCGTGACCTCTTTCCACATGCTACGATCGTGACCTCTTTCCACATGCTACGATCGTGACCTCTTTCCACATGCTACGTTCGTGACCTCTTTCCACATGCTACGATCGTGACCTCTTTCCACATGCTACGATCGTGACCTCTTTCCACATGCTACGATCGTGACCTCTTTCCACATGCTACGTTCGTGACCTCTTTCCACATGCTACGACCGTGACCTCTTTCCACATGCTACGATCGTGACCTCTTTCCACATGCTACGATCGTGACCTCTTTCCACATGCTACGATCGTGACCTCTTTCCACATGCTACGATCGTGACCTCTTTCCACATGCTACGATCGTGACCTCTTTCCACATGCTACGATCGTGACCTCTTTCCACATGCTACGATCGTGACCTCTTTCCACATGCTACGATCGTGACCTCTTTCCACATGCTACGATCGTGACCTCTTTCCACATGCTACGATCGTGACCTCTTTCCACATGCTACGATCGTGACCTCTTTCCACATGCTACGATCGTGACCTCTTTCCACATGCTACGATCGTGACCTCTTTCCACATGCTACGATCGTGACCTCTTTCAAAAGCGCCTTCATACGTGTCCCTTTAAATGTTTCAAACCTGTTCGTCACGGCCGTATCTAGGGGTGAGGGGGGGGGGGGCATTGTGAGGCAATCCATGGCCTAGAGCGGCACACGAAAAGGGGCGAAATCGCGCTTCACGCAGACACAAGCCGAAACGCGCAGGCGTTTTGGGCGATGGCAAAGTTTTCAGTGTTCAGATTCAGTTGTCTTCTAACCATTAATCAAACGCATAAAAGCAGTCCGCGTGACTTTCGTTTCAGCTTAATTATGAAAAATTCCGCGCTCGGTTCTCTCGCATACTACTATTTTCAGTCATATTACTGCATAGCGTAAAAATGTTTTTTTTTTTAGGATCAGTACATGAATTTTCGTGCTCGCTACGCTTGCGTACTGAATTCACCTTACCTTATCATCTGTCGCTGACTAAGTTGATGTACGGGAAATTGTTGCCATACATATGTTTACATAGCATGATTTTTTATTTATTACTTGAAATTTTAACAAATTGAATTTTGTTGAAAAGTTTATTTTAAAGGGGCGGCAAAATTTGCCTCAGCCCCTGGCGGCACAATCCCATTTTGTAGGAGCGTTGCATAACCTACCGAATTTGTGTACCCGTGAGAGAGAGAGAGAGAGAGAGAGACGTACCTGAGGTCTTGCAGATCCCACAGGTCGGTGTCGTCGTTATAGCGCGCGCGCAGCACGGCGGGGCGGCCGGCCAGCGGCACGAAGCTGTCGGCCAGCAGCAGGCGGCGGCGCAGCGCGGCGACGAGCGCGGCCTGCAGCGCCTCGTGCTCGCGCCGCTCGCCGTCGTGCGCCTCGCGCTGCTCCACCGCCTCCTCGCGCAGGCACAGGTACTTCGCCAGGCACTTCTTTAACCTGCGCCCGTCGTCAACTTACATTACCCACGTCACTCTAACATCATCCGATACATTCAAAACTATCTTGCTACGTACGTACACGCACACACACAGTCTCTTTAATAAAAACAGGTTGCGTATAAAACTACGCGTTAGAAGTGAAACTTCCTTCACAGAGTGGGAGATTAACTTCATTAAATTTATTTCTCAAAAACATTAATTATTTTTTGTACAAACGAATCCATCTGTTGAACTTAGCGGGACGAATGCCCGAATGATAGCGTATACGTCTTCGTAGTTACGCCGTTCTACGATAGAGGGCGTTTAAAAATATAAAATATAACATCTCGCTTACATCAGTTCCGCTTCCTTCGGACCGTGACGCTACGTCACTTCCGGCAAATTTAACCACAGAGCGCCTAAAGAAAACTTTATTTAAAAAAAAATGTTGTTGTGAGTAAAGTCGGTACACGGACGATAATTTTCGTGACGACGTCATACGATCGTGCCTCTCTATCGCTCTCGCTTGCACGCGGAACGTGACACTTTTTCGTGCGTGCAGCCGGCGTTCATCCATTTATAAGACGTTATCACGTCAAAAGAAATCCTATCATCATTATCATCGCACTTGTTATTGGTCGGAGAAGGCCCGAATAAGTTTCGACGAGACGAGTAGCATGCTACCACCTCAACACCGATATCAGTGATGTCAATCAGGAGAGGCCTCTGTCCAAGGGTGGATATAGCTGGGCTCCGTCATCAGTGGCTGATGATGGAGCGAGAGGCTTCGATTGTTCGCCGTAGAATGCACTCATGTTAGGCGTTATAAATATAATAGTTTATAAGTATTGTAATCAGGGCACTGACCCATACAGGCGTGTATAATATCAGTTCTAGCACGATAAACGAATATTAGTCAATGGTTAGTTCAGAGTCTAGCCTCACCATAATTTAAGTAAAGCTTAGTCAATATATTTAGCTCTGGACTTACTGCTACTACTACTAGCCTAAATTAATGTATAACCACATATAAGCTAACTTATTACTTCTAACGATACATACATTTCATTCAGACATCCTTCACATTGAACCCTAGAGATAAATAGACAACCAACCTCTGAGTCTTATGATCGACTTCTTGCTGCAAGGTAGTAAAGGTGTTGGTGACGATCGCCGTGGTCTCTTCCTCCAAGTCTATCTTCTGCTGCATCTCCACCTCCCTCTTCCTCCTCTCCGTTATCTCGCTGTTCCTCTGTTCCAGAATGAGCTGACTCTCGTTCAGGTTATTGATGAGGTCTTTTCCTCCGCCGCCCTGGACTAGCCGGTCTTCTAGCGATCGTATCTGAGTCTCCAGCTCTTCCGTTTTGGTCTTCTCTTGTTCTATCGTGGATTCCGCGAGGATGTGTTCGCTTTCGATGCTGACTGTGTCTTCTTCCACCGCTGAAAATAACGGATGCTGGTTTTAATTGGAGCTAGTATCCAAGCGAGATACTAATAAAATTAGACTGATAAGTGAAAGTTTTATTGTCAACTGACGAGACTAGCTTGACGCAAACCATTTACTCCAAAATGACTCTGATGATAAAACATTTATTTATAAGATAGTAAGACCGCAAACAAGCTTTCGGTCGGTTTAATGGTATGATAAGGATACCGTCACCTATGGACACCAAAGGCTGCTCATGAGTTATCTGCCATTTAAGATCATTTAACTATTTATTCCCTTAGACAACTCATCCAGTTTGTTTCATCGGCCAGAGAACCTTAAGGTATGTGTGTGTGCTTACAAGGATGTTAGCTCGGCTCGGCTCGGTGTATGAGCCAGTAAGGTATGCGTGTGTGCTTACAAGGATGTTGGCTCGGCTCGGCTCGGCTCGGTGTATGATCCAGTGACGTATGCGTGTGTGCTTACAAGGATGTTGGCTCGGCTCGGCTCAGTGTATGAGCCAGTGAGGTATGCGTGTGTGCTTACAAGGATGTTAGCTCGGCTCGGCTCAGTGTATGAGCCAGTGAGGTATGCGTGTGTGCTTACAAGGATGTTAGCTCGGCTCGGCTCGGTGTATGAGCCAGTGACGTATGCGTGTGTGCTTACAAGGATGTTGGCTCGGTTCGGCTCGGTGTATGAGCCAGTGAGGTATGCGTGTGTGCTTACAAGGATGTTGGCTAGGCTCGGCTCGGTGTATGAGCCAGTGAGGTATGCGTGTGTGCTTACAAGGATGTTGGCTCGGCTCGGCTCGGTGTATGTCAATAGCCAATAGTCATTTATTCGTAATAAAATACACGTCGAAAAAAATACATTTTAAAGATAGATAGATAAGATATACATACAACTTACATACAACTTTGTGTACATAAATCAATTTTATGTATAAAGCATACTAATTAGAATTCGAGAAAAATAAATAATTAATATATAATATTAAATATTTTCATATAAAATGTCTTTAAGTTTATTTTTTATTCATGTTAATGAATTCTTCGTATGTGTAGAAGGCTTGCTGGATAAGCCAGCGCTTCAAA
This sequence comes from Cabera pusaria, assembly GCA_954871355.1. Taxonomy (NCBI): domain Eukaryota; kingdom Metazoa; phylum Arthropoda; class Insecta; order Lepidoptera; family Geometridae; genus Cabera; species Cabera pusaria. Next base: position 387,879 of record OX940903.1, on the reverse strand, counting down.
CGCGCTTTAAAGCACATATAGCTAGGTGCCTCGGTGATGTGCGGGGGGAGCCCGTTGTACACTGACGGTCCCATGATATGGGTCAGCTTGTCGGATTTTCTCATCGTACGAGATATCGATGCCAACCTGCCTGCGTTACGAGTGTTATACTTATGAGTATCCCCATTTTTTAGGAACATTGTCAAGTTTTTTCTAACAAATATAGCTACTTGGTATATTACAATAGATGGAAGTGTCATAATACCGAATTTAATAAAATAAGGTCTGACTGAGGTGGTTTGCGAGATTCGTGCTATTGCGCGTACGGCCCGTTTCTGCATGCGAAACGCGCGGAGCCAGTCTGCGGCGCGGCCCCAAAGTTCGGCGCCGTATTGCAGCAGGGAGTGAACCGTCGCAAAATAGCACGATCGGGCCGGGTCTGCGCGGGGCGCGGCGCACGCGGCTGCCGCACCCACAAACCTGGCGTTCATATTATCTACAACCTCCTTTTTAGATGAGAAAGGCAGGCCGTCCAAATTACGTATTACGCTTGTGAAGTCAGTGCTACTACTTTTAGTGTTGCCTGTCTGTTCGTTGACAATGCTCCACATGCATTTAATTATGTTATTACTATTTAAAATCCTTCTAGTATAACATTTAGACCATTGTAAAGTTATTAAGTTGTCATACTTAACATCTAAGTCATTGAGTAATCTGGTAATAATTTGATTATCAAAATATCTATTATGCATATGACATGCATAATAGATATTTTATATTTATATATCGAATAATAATAATCTTAAATTGTCAATGTCAGGTGATACCCATGAAGGGCTTGCCCTTTTATTAAATTTCTTAAGTGGAAATGATATGAGCCAGTAAGGTATGCGTGTGTGCTTACAAGGATGTTGGCTCGGCTCTGCTCGGTGTATGAGCCAGTAAGGTATGCGTATGGGCTTACAAGGATGTTGGCTGGGCTCGGGTCGGTGTATGAGCCAGTAAGGTATGCGTTTATGCTTACAAGGATGTTGGCTCGGCTCGGCTCGGTGTATGAGCCAGTAAGGTATGTGTTTGGGCTTACAAGGATGTTAGCTCGGCTCGGCTCGGTGTATGAGCCAGTAAGGTATGCGTTTGTGCTTACAAGGATGTTGGCTCGGCTCGGCTCGGTGTATGAGCCAGTAAGGTATGCGTTTGTGCTTACAAGGATGTTAGCTCGGCTCGGGTCAGTGTATGAGCCAGTAAGGTATGTGTGTGGGCTTACAAAGATGTTGGCTCGGCTCTGCTCGGTGTATGAGCCAGTAAGGTATGCGTATGGGCTTACAAGGATGTTGGCTGGGCTCGGGTCGGTGTATGAGCCAGTAAGGTATGCGTTTGTGCTTACAAGGATGTTGGCTCGGCTCGGCTCGGTGTATGAGCCAGTAAGGTATGTGTGTGGGCTTACAAGGATGTTGGCTCGGCTCTGCTCGGTGTATGAGCCAGTAAGGTATGCGTATCGGCTTACAAGGATGTTGGCTCGGCTCGGCTCGGTGTATGAGCCAGTAAGGTATGCGTTTGTGCTTACAAGGATGTAGGCTCAGCTCGGCTCGGTGTATGAGCCAGTAAGGTATGCGTTTGTGCTTACAAGGATGTTAGCTCGGCTCGGGTCGGTGTATGAGCCAGTAAAGTATGTGTGTGGGCTTACAAATATGTTGGCTCGGCTCTGCTCGGTGTATGAGCCAGTAAGGTATGCGTTTGTGCTTACAAGGATGTTAGCTCGGCTCGGGTCGGTGTATGAGCCAGTAAGGTATGTGTGTGGGCTTACAAAGATGTTGGCTCGGCTCTGCTCGGTGTATGAGCCAGTAAGGTATGCGTTTGTGCTTACAAGGATGTTAGCTCGGCTCGGGTCGGTGTATGAGCCAGTAAGGTATGTGTGTGGGCTTACAAAGATGTTGGCTCGGCTCTGCTCGGTGTATGAGCCAGTAAGGTATGCGTTTGTGCTTACAAGGATGTTAGCTCGGCTCGGGTCGGTGTATGAGCCAGTAAGGTATGTGTGTGGGCTTACAAGGATGTTAGCTCGGCTCTGCTCGGTGTATGAGCCAGTAAGGTATGCATTTGTGCTTACAAGGATGTTAGCTCGGCTCTGCTCGATGTATGAGCCAGTAAGGTATGCGTATGGGCTTACAAGGATGTTGGCTGGGCTCGGGTCGGTGTCGCACCGCCTTCCTCGGTCGACGCTCACACGCCTTGCGTTGCTGTATGAGCGTACGGAGCCGCTCGATCTCCGCCTGGTACTCTCGTAACTTGGCGTCCTTCGGGTCTTCGTTGCGGATCGGCTTGTTCTTTATGGCTGGAACACAATATCGAAGTTAGCTAAGATTAGGCAAGCTATATTTCTTAGGCATCCTATTTTTACATCTCTCTGATTGTAATAATTCCTCTAAGAGACAAGTAAACTGTGCCATGTACATTATTATATGTACATTGTATGAGTCATTACAACGGGAATCAACAAACTACTAAATCAGAGGACTACAACGTCTATTTTGGCTAAAATTTATGAACAAATAAATAAAATCGGTAAATGTAGTAACGATAACAGACAACTAGTTTCCCGGAGAATTTGGATTATATTTAACATCCAGATACTTTAAAGTATAAGGGCCGATTACCAATTCCTGCTAAAGTTTCAGATGGTTACCTATCCGACATATAACGCCATATAGAAGTTGAAATTTACCTGGCAGACAAATTCCTTATAGGCTATCAGGGATTCTATCAGGACATCAGTAAAGTATATAACAGAAGTGGTGGTTACCTTTGGCTCTGTGAGAGTATCTGAGCGTGGTGATAGTTTCGTCGTAGTTGTAGGAGGCGGGACCGATGTTGGCTATCATTATAGTCTTGCTGTTTCCGCCGAGAGAATCTTGCAGGATGCGCGTTAGTTTCGAGTCTCTGGAACATACACCAAGGTCGATATTATTCCGGACTCAAGCCGTGCTTGGCGTAGTATGGAGTTTTATTATAGATTATATACTAGTTACTACGTAACAGATATTTCACTCCCCTACAAAAACACAATAACAACGCTTATTTCAGACAATACAATCAAAAATGTGTCTAAGGCGCTCGACCTAGCGTTGTTATTACTTCGTTCAGGGCGCAATGTACCGGCGCGCGCCCGAGACGATGTGCATGAGTGTAGGGTTGAGTCAATGAAATATATATAAAAAGAGTTTTGAATGCCTTTTATTTACCTCATTAAAATGTTTATTATTCACGATAACAATGAAAGCAACTGAGCTAGGTACTAATCTATTGAACTACATTTGATTCTTGATTTTTTTTAATTAAATTAAAGCTTACCTTTCCTCATCTACTGGTCATTTAAAAAATGATAGTGCCCCGTCTCATAAGTTCGATTGACATCCGTCAAATGAGCAATACTTTACTCCAGACATTTTATTCATAACATACGTTGCGCGCGCGTGAGCGGTGACAAGCGACTGGCAATACCAACGCCGGCACTTTGAAAGTTTAGGTATAAAACGCTGTAGCTATGGGCGAGTGAGGGAGGCCTGGTTTTATTAAGTTCAAAATGATAAATTATGCTTTTTTATATTTAGAATAATAATTGAGTGGCGTGGTATATGAGAGGCTTATGTCCAGCAATGGACTATTACAGGCTGATAATGATGATGATTGAACGATCTATTCAATTTTATTAGACCTATTAAAAACCTGTGTGAGTGTAAGCTTTTAATCTGCCTATTAACAGAATACATTCTTTGAATTTTGAAATCTGAGTATAATTTGAAAAGAAATTTCAGCCATCGTAAGCTTATGATATTATTGAGTCATGTTCTTCCGCCATCGTGTCCTCGCAGAGTGCGTGTAACGTGGACCATGCCCATGTAATAGTGCCAAATGAATACCTACGAATTTAAGAAACGCGTCCTCAAATGGGTATCATACTCCCGAGCTACGACCCAGTTCCAGAGACAGGCAATTTGTACCGACCTCCGTGCCTCATCATTTCAAAGCGACGCCGGTTAAGACGTTGATTAATGCTGTTGTTGGCATGTCGTTTGTTTTGAAGATGCAATAGTGACCTTTGTAGCCTTTATCCTGCACGCAACTAAGGGTCACCATTGGTGACAGGTTACAAAGGCAGGGTTTGATGCACTTAGCCATTAAAAGTCCGATTGCCTATCAGTACGCTGAGTTCCAGCATGTCATAAGTGTAGTGTAAGTATTGAAGCCAGTTGTGAAGATGGATCGATATGGTCACTCTTGACTGAACTGAAGTCGTTTTACAATCACTTTATCTTCCTGCTGACACACACTTCAAATCTAGCACGATGCCATCTCAGAACATATCGTCTCAAACATAATGACTTTTCAATGTGAGGTAGCAGATCTTCATATAATACGGGGTTAACGTTTATATCCACGATATATAATTATTGGCATAATTGGCAGTCGATGTTATTGTTGACACAGAATAGGTTCGTCTTAGATTGGATCGTATCTCGTATTGATAACGGTAGATGAAAGTGTAACGACGAAGCAAAGGAGATCCTCACCTGTAAGGAACGTGGGGGCTGTTCTCTGCGAGCGCGGAGATGACGTTGCCGAGCGAGGAGAGCGCCTGGTTGATGCGCGACGCTTCTCGCAGCCGGTCGGCGGACGCGCCCGTCTTGCGCTGCCGCTCGCTGCCCGCCAGGTCCACCAGGTTCAACTTACCCACGCTGGAAACAACGATACCTAGGTTACAGTTATGATCACAGATCACATGATACTCATTTCGGAATGACTGGCAATCTATAACCATCAAGAGTGTACAGCAGAGGGACTATAATAGGGACAAAAAGTCTACAAGTACCTACTGATTAGAGTTAGGATGCATCACTATCAACTTATCAATCATGTCGCTTGCAATGAAAATCAGTAATACCCTGCTTGTTCTCCTTCAGCTTCATCTCCCTTAATTACAATGATTTTGATAGTTATATAAAATGGAAGTAACACGTTATGGCCCAGCGTCTTTATACATAAATAATGAAATCATAGCAATGTTGCATGGAGCGTCTTAGAGTACAATTTTCTCTCTATAGTTTCAAACCACTAATAGCAATACTGCTATCATCGCTCCTATTAGAGCGTTCTTTCATACACTAAGTTTAGGTAATAATTCTTGGTCCACAGCTATTACCCACAACTTATTTTAGTATATAATATAACTAGATTTCAATAGAAACATAGAGAAAACTTCGTCAATTCCAACTTCCAAGCGCCTTCCTGCTCCATTGTTTTTGGCCGAGTAACCTATTGTCACAGTTTTCGTGAACAACAAAATGATGGCTCCTTATTACTGGGACTGCACTCAATTGTATACCTGTTTTTCGTATTTAGTACAACAATATTTTTCATAGGTAGATCGCTAATAATAATGCGTGGCCTGCAGCGAAAATTATAGTTCTAGGAAAAAGAATTGTTTTTAAAGTTATTAGTGATTAAAGTAAAGTAGTGACATACAATGATAAATGATGTATTACTAAATGTATATTCCTCCGCAACGAGAGATTTTTACATTAAATAAACATGAAAAGAAATATAATACATGAAATGTAATATTTATTAAAAGAAAACCTAAACATCAATCAGTAAGATAAGACATGATTTATATTATGGTGACTGGTAGCGGTTGGCAACGAAGAGCCGAAGATCGAACTCAGGGGCTTGCTTAATATTGACGAGGCCTAGCTTTGATACTAAGTACATACCTACTATACTGGTGAATTATATTGATTTGGTTGCCATGTGTTGTATGCCGTACCGATGTCTGGAAAATATTAGGGTCAATGTGGTTGAGTCCAGTCTCGGTGCCCACAGTGATTAAACTGTTCTCAATCTCAAAAAAAAAAAACATTATAATATACCTAGTAGTACTTGGCTGGCACCAATAATATCTCTACAACTGTAAAACACTTGCAAGTGATGACCATTCACAGAGGTTTCTAGAGCCCTAGCCGAGCCCTACTTCCGGCGGAAGCTAGCAACGAGAGCGCGAGAGCATTTCTATTGGCAACTTCCCTCTTAGCGCGCTCTAAGTGTGCGCACACGCATGCACTTCATTACCTCATCATAGATATGCGTGCGGTGACCGGCTGATGGCTTCATTCATATCATACTGTTGATAAGTAATCTGATCTGATCGTCTCCAGACGCGGGGACTCCTCACCACGGTCGACAGCAGACACGAAATGTTTCAGACGCATTCATTATGGTTGCCAATTTTAAAGTCATTACTAATATGTAATAAATGACCAACTAAAACTGTAATGTTTTTCAAAGATCTTTTAAAAGTTAATCTGCATAATGTAGTAGATCTGCTTGGACCTGACAAACCTGAAGAACAAGAATTGACAAGGATGCTTGCAAACCTTTACTATCCGAAGAGGAACTCGAAGAAGACTAAAAGATACCACGCACTTCGTATATTAGGACAATGGATATCCGTATTACTATCACGAAAGCAAGACATTGTCCACGTGTCGTCTAAGTGTTTTCATAATATAATCAGAGTGTAATAGAGGAGATGTTACGATAGCGAGTGACTCACTAGTGTATATACAGATAACGATCGATTTAATTTACGATTACTTGAACGCTTGCACTTGATTATATATAATTAATAGTAATAAGTAATAGTAACGTTTAATAGTTGGGTCATGTGATGTAGTGTTACCTACACTAACGAGGAACTTATTGGTACATATCTAGACTAATATTATAAATACGTTTGTACTCTGTCTGTTCGTTACCTAATCACGCCTAAACATAGAACATCTTCAGTTCCCATTCTAGGTCTAGCGTGCTTACCATCTTCGACCGCATCATCACTTACCAACAGGTGAGATAGTGGTCAAACGCTAGCCCATAAGATATAAGAAAAAATAATAACAATATCATTGGTGAACACGCTAGGCCTAATATGTATTCTATGACTCTCAGGGGCTGTGTGCTGCAGGAACACCGCAAGGTTATGGCAGCAGATTTTCTCATAGATGGTATTAAGCAACTTTTTGGGAGCAAGTCAGGGGAAACATCGATTTAATTTGCTCCTACGAAAAGGATTAGTAATCTAAAAAAAATATATGTACCATCCATCACAATAATAAACCAAACAACTAATGAATGTATCTATCCGCAGTGCGAAATATACAAATGACGTCGACAAATAATACAAAGTTTTATCTGACCGCCAACTAGTCGTGTGACGGACCGAGTGCGCCTTATTTAGATAAAACAAACAGCATAGATAGGGCACCATTCTAAAAGCGGACTAATGCTGGCTTTATTTACGTATATGGACGGATCGTAGCATAGAGCACTCGCAAAACATCTATTCCAAACAAAAATAATCTATTCGAGCTTTTTCAGTCAGTACCGAAGTTATTTCCTGTCAAATAAACACTTTACAAAGAATTCAAGATGTACAGAACACACACTATATCAAGCCACAATGGACAGTGCCTTATTATATAAGTACATTATAATTATAATGTTTCACCAGATCAGGCAGATCAACTTTTAGGCTCATCATTGATTTTATTTTGACAAAGTAATATTTTACCTGCATCATTAACTCTTGTACCGCTGTTTGTATGGTTCGGCAAGTACACGGTAAACATAAAATAATAGTGTTTGAACACTTGCGCAGATGACCGCCAAATTACACCGAGTTCACAGTTGAACAACCAAATCCGCCTCGTGTGAACTCGGTATTAGCGAATGCAAACAAAAATATTTGCAAATAAGTGATGTGAATCTGTAGGAAATAGACACGGCCATGAGCATAGTTCCGCCGACACGCGGCACGCTGCCTCGCTCGCTTTCGATACGATTATTACATTTGCATTTTGTTCTTTCAAATTAAATCTTTACTAAACTAGCTCCACTACAGAGTTGAACCTCAGGGGGAAAGAGAAGAACTGAACCTAAGGGGTAGTTATGGTATGATTTTATATTATATTATTAAGATTGTTTAAAAACTAAAACAACCGAATACCATGCCGCGCGAGTCAATTTCATGAGCAAGTTTGAGACGTTTATCGTCGTATCTCTGGAGATACTTATCAGATCTCGATGAAATTATAATGGGACTACCTCGGAAACGTGCCCTACCGATTAGAAACAGAATCATTCAAATCGGTTCACAATTGACGGAGTAATCGCGTAACATACATACAAAAAAAAAACATACAGACGAATTGAGAACCTCTTTCTTTTTGGAAGTCGGTTGAAAAGTTCAAGATTGTTTCTAAAAGATTCTACAAGTTATACTATGCTATACATCAATTCTAAACGATGGTATATTTCGTTTCATGAATATTAACAAACAGAACAAATACTAATAAAGAACACCACCAATATTATACGCACATCCTTATAAATAATAAAAATCGAAGTGACTTTGTCTTTCTGTCTGTTCGATACATGTTTACAACTAAATGGCTTTTTGCCTGAAATGTTGCTCAGGGACCGCCAGTCGGAATAATGGTAGAGTCGGTTATAGGGTACTTGTAACTGCGGGCGAAGCCGCGAGGCGCAGAAAGTTATACATAATACGCAAGAAAAAACTAAGACGGAAATTTTACTCAAATGGTTTTTCTAAGCCTCCTAACTAATAAATGTAGTTAGTATTGCAATTACGGTGAAAATAGTTCAAGTGTAATTATTTTATACATTCGTATCATGCGCGTCTGCTTCCCCATTTGTATGAGAATACGGCGCCTCGTCCATTTGCATTGCACTCTCGGCACTTGTGTACTAATTAATGACACTATAAACCCGCTCTCAGCAGTAATTATACATAATTCATTGTAAGCAGATGTCCAACACGCGTACCACGCGTACTCGACGGTAAATTGATTCTCCACGGTTCTTACTTTTATGGTAATTCTATTTTGTTTTCAGTTTCGTTTGGGGTTTATGGACGGAGTGGTAATCCTGTACGCTCCGCAATCGTCGATTCATCAATTTAACACGTAAATAAATGAGAAATAAATATTCACTATAATCATATTGAAAATAATACCGTGGTACTATATACGTGGTAATGTTGTCTCTGAGGAACCTTAGGTGCTCATTATCTATCAAAGAAAGGTACGAGTATAACCATTATCATTGCTCTTGATAGTGGTAGTATTATTATCTTTTCTATGATAGTGGACAGGTTTTCTATTCATATCTGTTTAGACAAGTTAATTATTTTAGGAATAAAAAAACCCGACGGCGAGTAAAAAACTAAGTGAATAAACTATTCCAAACTCCAATAAAACATATAAGCGTAATCACCGTTATAAATTCTTTATTTTGATACCACACTCGATGTACTTTGAAAACATTAATATTTTGTTAGTGTTATTGTTTTGCTAATCCCAATTTGCAAGTTTGCGATACAAAAGACTTCAACGCGTGACTTGCTTTCCTTCCGAATAGTCGAACCTACATAACCCTCCTTCGTACGCAGTCGGGTAAAGAGTAAAAATACTAATAGTAAACATTTACACATATGAATAAACAAAATACACAAGTGAATAGAGTAAACGCTAAATATTATGTATCACGAGTACACCACCAATAAATATTAGCACAGTACAAACTACCGCCATGTAGAAGAAACATATAATAGTTACAATGTGCTAACTAGTGTAGTTAGACTTCCGTATAAATAGATGCACATATATAAGCTGAACCTTTTGTATGAGGATATCACAAGGTACCTACTTGTAAGTTATTTGAAGTAGGTAATAACGGAAGCATAAACAAGTATCTCATGATCACACGGTGCGAGGTGAGTGGGCGCTAACCACGAGGCAGTGTCCTAGGCTCCGCGCGTGTGCGAATATACGCCCACGCAGCTGTCACTGTGACGTCTTCATTGAAGAGTTGGACAGCCAGTTTTTTTTTGCTACGATATACTGGCTACTACGATATGAAAATATGTTCGAGTGTGGGATGCGGGTATTGAATTTGCATTGTAAGTTTTTGTCACATGAATAATAGGCAGCTGGACTGATTATCGTCGTAAATTGTCATATTTATAGGAAGATCAACAGAGAACATGCCCTGCGCGTATTTGACTGCCTGGATTACGATGTTACTAGCAAATAGCCTGGCTGCAGAGTGCATCTATCAGATTAGACATTAGGTATGTCGCGACGGCTAATATCACGCACACACATTTCTATGGAGGTTTAGCTTACGTAGTAACCATTATATAATCTGTGGTTTAGCTACGTATGTCTCGAGTTATGAGTACGTATGTACTTATCATCATCATCATCCTACCCTGTGCATTGCTTTTCTAACTTCGCCAAGAGTTACCTCATTAACGACTCCTATGTTGACGAACTCTCTCTAGCTCTCCACTACAATCATTTTTTTAATTTCTCAAAAGATCTTTTTCATTTTTCTTTAACTCATGTGCCTTGGTAGTTCGACAGCAGCAAGGGTAAACCCTTATCATCTTGTTTTGGGACCAAATCATTTTTTTACTGTACATGGTTTCGGTCACTGTCTCACCTGATGGTAAGTGGCGACACGTAACTGTACTAAATTCAAACATAACAAAGTAACGCAGCAGGTAAATACACATGAGAAAGCAGCGCTCGACGAATATGGTGAGGTTAGTTTCGGCGCTTTTGTACTCCAGGCCCGGTTTATCTTATTTGCAGACCTTATAATGTTGCAATCTGAGTGACACAACGTTTTGTACCCATTGCTATTGTTGTTGTTGTAGATAGGTTGACATGGAATTTTAGTTCAACCCCAAAATATTATGCTCAAATTGCATCCATGGAAGTATTTTTAACAATTCTCTCGTAGAATGCTTTGGAGTCATCCCGGACCACGAAATTTCCATCGGCCGATAGTTTGGTTTGATGTATCTTCATGCTGACTGAAACCGACTAACTATCAACCGATAGAAACTCTGTGGTCAGCAGGGGCTGTAAAACGCATCGTTAGACTTGCCATACATAGAGTACGTTATACCAAATCATTTAATATTGGAGTATATTTCCCTCATTACACTTACTATGCTTTTATTCAAAATTTAACAGTATTTATCTAGGTAACATTTTCCATCCTACGTAAACTAAAATAAATTTTCAGTACGAATTAAAAATGCTCTTTTCAATTGTTGTGTTAAAAACCACACTATTTGTAACATGTTTTATTCTAGAGATATAGATTATATTATTGTCAATTAACAAAATATTGAGAAATTACAAAGTTTAATATTTGTTAAATAAATTTAATATTTGTTTGTATTACGAATCGTAGCAGAGAGCGGAGAGAGACTCGACCCGAGGGCTCCGCAGACATTGGATTGGAGGCTGGAGGTGGACGGACCAATAGAGAAATAATGATGATGAAATAATCTCTAAGTCATATTCTTTGTTATGTTGCAATGAGTATTATAGTTGTAGCATACAAAACATAGTGCCCTTGACTCGTGAATGTCGACAATTACACTAATTTGTGTACTCTTTTGTTATATTATAACCGCGCGAACGATAATGTTCACGTTATCTGATTGTGGCGCAGATATTGTATACGATATCGATTATTCTAGTATCTACTGGATATGAGTTGTTTAGTTTGACTCGATTTATATATAAACTTTTTAATATCAGATAGGCTAGCGTTTGACCACCATCTCGCCTAGTGGTAAACGATGATGTGGTCGAGGATGGCGAGGCTGCGGCGAGAAGGGCTGCGTGCTGCTGGAATATCGTAAGGTAATTGTGGCAGATAATCTCCCTGATGGTGTAAGCTGCTTCTTGGTAGTAAATCAGGCGAAACATCGATATAACGTTCCAACCACCAGTGGACGAACAACCATGAATGCACATATACAAATCTAATCTAATGCTGCGCAGCTAGGATTTGAATCGGCCGCGGCGACCCGCCGGATAGAAGTAAAGCTATCTTATCCTCTAAGTCTAAGCCAACCTATAAATATATTTATATATATAAATATATATGACGGTTTCTATGGATTGTGTTATGTATATCCTAGATTTACGATTAATATATTGTAGTCGAAGATCGGGCTCAGTGGCGCATCTTGGGAGAGGCCTACGTCCAGCAGTGGACTGACACCGGCTGTTGATGATGAGTCGAATATCATTCTCTATTCCATTTTGTACATCTAGTGACATTAAAAGCATGTAACAGGCGCAGTGCACTGACTGGCAAGCTGATATTTGCATTCCACAGTTACTGTTATACTCGTAGGTAGACATCACCACTTACCATCAGGCGAGCGTCTTTCCAGTCAATATCCTGGCCAATATCTAATATCAATAAAATACTAGAAAATCAAGCTTCATTTTTGGATCGAAGCATTATAACTGCTCGCCATACATGGTTACATATTATATTAAACAATGTAAATAACCAACAAAAAATCTTTGAAAAATACGCAAGTGTACAAATAATAAAAAAATCAAGAAATAGCAAAGCACGAAATACGTAAGTAACTACGAGTATAATAAAGCGAAAATTCCGCGAATGTCGCACTTTCCATTCGCAATTATAGATAACAATTCAAATAATTAGTAAATATCTAGAAATAAACGCACGCAACTCGGTGTTTATCAGAATAAAATCTTTGTATATCCCAGTATCGTCCAAAGCGAGGAAAAAATGCATAAAGTCACAGAATAATATAACAGTAACTGTGTAAAATGAGCGAATATGCGTTTCAGCTAAACACACGCAACTTTATGCAACACTCATTACGTTAAATATTATATGTGATGTAAGATAAGAGGACATTAAGACTGCTCCGTGCACTGACCTTATTACTTGGGGCTGTCTCATTGCGGTTTAGTTGAATTGTTACCTTACTACCACCTATAACAGACTTTCGGCCATATCTTGTTAAAATTTTAAAGCTGACATGTATAATTAATTTTTAAAAAAAGAGAAAATGACAAGACATGCCCCATAGAGTTTCTTGGTGTTTCTTCTCTGATGGGAGTATTTCCGAAACACCGGTAGATTCAACAGCCATTCAGGTTTCCCCTTTTGTCCGCAGATTTTCTTTCTAGGCTTGCCATTTTTATTTTTATTTAAACAATATTATGCAGCTGACAGACGGACTATCAGTTCCATTCGGATCATGATATGTACTGTGATCGGTATGCGTTTCTTTAAGTTGTGTTTCACTATTTCACTTTTTTTATTTTTTTATATAAAAATTGTCTGAAGTAGGTACTGTAACATACAATTACATGTATGGTTGGTTTTACCCTACTTTAATATTTTTTTTTAATATTCTGTCGTAAACGATTAGATGACAGCCGAATGGTTCATTTCTTTTGTTTTTTTTTCTAATTCAAGTTCAAGCGTTAAAACTCTGCTTTTGCTATGTTTACTTGATAATTGGTTATGATTTATGATTTTGACGTGTATATGTGCGTATATAAATACTGCCTACATACTGAATAAATGCTTTGATTCTTGATTCTTCTTGATTCTATCAGTGCTAATGTATTACTTTGTAATGCTGAACTCCGATAATGTTAGTAATATATAAGAAACTTCGCACGGGTAGAGCATATATGCCTGCACTCTGGTTAAAACCGCATGAAAATCCGTTCAATAGTTTTTGCGTTTATCGCAAACAGACAGACAGACAGATGCAGTATAAAACAAAGTCTCCCGCTGCGTATTTGAACCAAGTTGCGCAAAAACTTGTCAAATTATATACCTAAACCTTCCTCATGAATCACTATCTATTGGTGAAAACCGCATCAAAACCCGTTTAGTAGTTTTTGAGTTTATCGCGAACAGACAGACAGACGCGGCGGAGGACTTTGTTTTATAGTATGTAGTGATATAACGTGAACTATACGACTATCGGGCTGAATGTGTGAGTGCACCATCTTACTTTAACTATAACAAACGTCAAAAAATCTGTCAAACTCCATATAAAACAACGGTTAATCGTTATAGTTACGGTTAAAGTAAGATGGTGCAACTCAGCCTAAGTGCCGCACTATAAAAGGCCATTTTATACAGACTTCTCTACTGGTAAATCACGAGAGGCACAACCGCTCTCGTTGTCAGTCATCGACACAACTATGAAATATAATTAATCATTTAGTGTAAGATCAGAGTAAATCCAAAGATTTGTCATTATTATTACAGTTTGACTGTACCTTATATCATAGAAATAATATATTGGGCTATAATTTTTATAACCCAGCTAGCGAGGCAGCAGGACAACTAAGATAGGAAGGACGTAGAGACTAATCATCCCCATCAGCTTGTTGCATAATACTGTTAAGTATACGTCGAATGACCAGCTTTATTGTGCCAAATGTTCATTGTATCGGATACCAAGTATAATATTCAGAACCAGCTCACAACAATTCGTTGAAGGCGTGAAAAACTTGAAGCCTTCACGGTTCGCCACGCTTCCTTCGGACTGCGCTACCACGGTATTCACAATTTAATAAACTTCACATAAAAAAGTTTCAGTATCATTCTATTTCCTACTAAATCTGAATAAATGTTTGGAAAGAAGGACAGAATTTTGAGGTGGCTCTGTGCCAGAATGTCTAGATCCAGAAATGAAAATACTTTCTCCATTGCTATGTAATTGAATTTTATTATTGACTAGTAACCCGCACCGGCTACTCGCGGGTGCAATTTGTATCTACAGAATATATAAAATATTTACAGCAGTTTTTCCATTTGACAATACAAATTGATTTTGCTTAGATGTTACACGCAAAAGGGCTACAGCTGTCCATGTGAAAAATATTCAACGCTTAAGGCTAAGCCTGTTTAGGTAAACAGGCATTTGTTTTTTATTTTAAAATAACAACGCCCCATATAAATATTTAATATTAAAATTTATAAAATAAAAATCATATTGGTTTATAAGTATTTTAACAAATAACAAACAACATAAAGCACTTTCAATCGAAATATGCATTAATGGGCTCATAGTTAAACGAACAAAATATCCAAAGTCGTTTAAAACAAAGTGTGCAGCGAACTCCAATGATGGCACTCAGTCGTAATTTATTAAAGATGCAAAAACGTCAACTGAAACATTTTCATAAATGCAATAAAGACATATCTAGAGAGCCACTTAGATCACCGCGATCATTTTAGGAAAGGGCGCGTGATTCAGCTAGAAATATGAGCATCAAATACGATACTGTCGAGTGACTCAGTATCGAGAAAACGGGGGCGAGTTTGCCATTTATGGTAAGACCCATCACTACATGTGCGATTGTGCATCCCAATCCAATAATGCATCGATAAGCGATTACAAAGATTTACGCAGCGCAGCGTAGAAAATATCGATATCACGTCTTCGTAAGACTAATTTCAGCGTAATCGATTTTCAGAGATTTGATGAAGAAGGTTGATTTTAAAATTCAATTGAACTTCTTCACAACTGTGAAGAATACATTCGGAATTAACAACGATTTATTGATTTGTCTACGCATTTTAGGAGATCCTGTTACGACGGTATTTGGCAGCTGATAGACGGACCATCAGTTTCATTCGGAATATGATTTGTACTGCATTTAGTCTGCGTTTTATTTATTTCATGTGTTTCATTATTTCACAATATTTTGGATAAAAATTGTCTGAATTACTGAAACATGCACTGGGTTGCGGGTGCACGTAATAGTACGGTTGGCAACCCTACATTAATCAGGGGAATTAAACATGTGTTTTAAGTGTGACGTTCGACGTCTAGATGAAAGCTGAATGGCTCAATACCATTGTTTTTTTTTGTAAATTCAAAGCAATAAGTTATGTTTCTGTTATATCTATAATAATAATTATTGAATATGATCTATTTAATGTTATTTGACGTGTGTGAGTGCAAAATATTAATATTAATATTGTATACTGAATAAATGCTTTGACTTTTGACTTTTGATTTAGCAGATCTGGACGAGACGGGTGCTCAGTATTGATCCATGGAAGCAATTCGTTTGATTTCTAGCGACAGCGACGTCTAAGTATGTCTGAGCCAGTGCTATTGTATACGTAATAAAATGTACATACATTTTATATATATGTGTTTCTTTACCAATAAGTAAGCGTAGAGGTACAGCTTATTGACTCGGTAGTAAAACTACTTTTTATTTCGAGAGAATTCGTAGGAAGTTTGTCATTTGACAAAATAATGATAGAGTTGTATTAATAGCAGTATTACCTAACTAACGATAACACACGTACGCTACTATGTCAGTATCGACACCAATATTATAAATGCAAAAGTCAGTTTCTATAATTTTTTGTTTGGGACTTCTTCACGGGTAAACAGCTGGACGGATATAGTGTAAATTTTGCATAGGGATAGCCAGTATTATGGATAAGGCTATAGGATACTTTTTAACGCGGGCAAAGCCGCGAGACACAGCTAGTTTAAAAAAATACGAAGCAGGTACTACTGACATAAAAACTATTTGAAAAAAGAAACGATACCGCTTCAAAATATATAAAGCTGAAATGTTACAAGTTTCTTAGAGAGTTGTAGAGATCCAATTTCCACTCACTACTGCTATCACTATAATTATAGATAAAGACGAGGCGCAGTTTGTACTTTGAAAAGCATTATCGTCTTAAAATAAGATAAGTAAATTAACAAGAAATACAGCTCACGACATAACACCAGTAGTAAAATAATCACATCGGATTACCCTGTGTAATACGTCGAGATATGATAATTATTCACGTTTCTATATTTTTTATTTAGAGCCGCTTCCATGATACTTGAGTAAAGTTTCAAGTAAGCAAGCTATAACGAACTGTGTAATTGGCTTCTGCGGATTTCTCAATGGCTTTTGGTGTCAGGCGGGTAGATGTTTTTCCAATACGAAAAATAGTCAAAAAACATGTTGAACGTCAGCGGGCGTTTAAAATAGGTACGTCAGTTAATGTTACCCTTGCGAGAGATAACTTAACCTACAGTTACATTTGTCACAGTCAAGAGGTTATGTTACTTTGTAGTATAGTCTCATTCGCTGATGAACACTAATCAAGAACTAACTACCGCAACACGTTAAGAGGGAACGCGGGGTGCACGTATAATCAAGAACTAACTACCGCAACACGTTAAGAGGGAACGCGGGGTGCACGTATCCATACAAATGTTTCCTCCCTGGAAAATGCAATAAGAGAAAAAATTGTTTACAAAAAATCAAGGATTGCTGTATCTCCGCCCGTAACATTTTCTTTTTTGACCAACTAATTGTAAATAGAAATATGACCCTTCCAAAATCTTCAAGAGGAGATAAAAGGCTTATATTTCTTTTTGCAATTGGCTGATCAAAAAAAGCAAATGTTAGGGGCATAGCTACAGCAGACCTTGATTTTTTGTGGAAAAAAATTGTATTCTAGAAGTATTTTCCTGGGAGGAAACGTGGGAATGCATTTGTATGGAAAAGTGCAATTCGCGTTTTCTCTTAACGGAATATCGTGCATGAGGCCTTAAGAGCGAACGCGAGGTAGTAGGGGGCGTAGATACAGCAGACCTTGATTATTTGTAGAAACAAATTTTGCTCTAAAAGCATTTTCCAGGGAGGAAACGGGAGAAATAAATTTGTATGGAAAAGTGCACCCCGCGTTCGCTCTTAATGAATATCATAGGATTACGTTCGAATGAATGGGCGAGCGTAACTAATGAATAATTGTTTTAAAATCAATCAATATGTCTTTTAGGAAATATTTATAATCATATTCACAGTAAGTTATTAACAGACCGGTTCTTTAACAAATAAAAACTTTACTTGACTGTAAGTTTTGACGACGTAACTTTACCGATCGTGGCCATGATTCATCGAAAAATAACAGCTCTCTCACCAATCTCAACTTTTTAGTTTATAGTATTAAATTAGGTAGCCGTTAAATAGGAATGTTTTTCGGTCAAATGGCAAGGTGTCCAGTAAAATTACAGGGCATGTGAGACTCAACATCTTTATGTCTCCTCAAGGTAACAGGCGCAGTGCAGTGATATCTGTAATAGGTAGACGTCACCGCTTACCATCAGGCGAGCGTCGTGCTTGTCCTGTTACCTTATATTATAAAAAAAAGTTAATTTTCTAGACATCTTGTGTAATGCCGTGTAGTTAGGAAATTACGCAAATGCTTACTTCATGTAATTAAACTAATTAGGCATAGGAATTCCGTCAATGAATTAGGAGATATTAACAGCGAGTTTATTTTCTTCGGATTTTGAAACTGAAGAATACTTCAATTAAGTCTCATATTAAACGTACAAAAAATGTCAAAAATCTCTAACTAGCCAGACGTTCGTATCGTGCTTGTCCGAATATGAAAAACGGCAGTGATACGAAGCGATTCCTTAGCTCGTCTTCTTAACCTGGCTGTTACCACAGAATAAATAATAATACAAGTACAAGTACTGGTACCGAACGTGATGCCGGTATTCGCGACATTCAGCGGTTTGGCCCAGCCTTAGCCACCAGGGAGATGACAGCATCTCGTTCTATACAACTAATTTCGGCAATAAAACCATCCTACCACCGCTGATGTTCCGTTTCTCTTCACTCGCTTGAAAAAGAAGAAGTGGCCATAACATTAACAAAATATTAACCAAAACAACTGAAGAGTTATTTTGCTTAACATTTTGTTATTGGTTTGGCCACATCTGTCATATATTTCCATTCGTCAAAATAAATATATGTCGTCTGAAGTGTGAACGTTACACGATCGATACTGCAGTGGTCGCGTCGTGACTTCCCGAACGTGCGCTGACAACAATCGGTTTTTGTTACAAATGGGTCCGTAATGGCTTCTCGTACATAAATACTGGTAAAAAATTAAACGTTTAACTGTACTTATTATTGGTTGACGTCAGATTTATTGCTTTTCAACTGAAAACAACTTTGTGTTAGTAAGCAACAACAATAAGAGATGTTTCAGTTCGAATAGAAGAGCAGAATCGTTTGATAAGAAGGCTTCAATAGAACAAAAGGATGAACGCAAAAGGTAAGTAAGAAAACAGTGGAATGACTTTGAAACTTTTGGTGATACAACACCATTCGACACAGCTGTAAACGTCAAGTATAATAACGCCGTACCACCAACAAGAGCTATACTATTTATTGTGTACATACTTGACAGATAAAGCACGGAAACACAGGGGGGTTGGATTTCCGAAACAAAGGAAATGAACGTCTAGCAGGGCAAGACCCGACTGTAAACCTACATAACTTAGGGTACAGACCTAGACGAGATTGTTTACCATTGTCGCGCAGTATCCATGCTCTATGTAATAATTAAAATATTGTACTAAAAAAAATACTATGCAAGTAGCTTCATTACTGAATGTTTGTATCTATTGTATTGTATGTAGGCACTACGCTTATCTATTCAAATATTTTACAAGCATATCAAACATGATGGGAAGTGCATGTTGTGTAATTTTTTACGTATTTGGGACCGTTGGTTACGCGGTGGATTTCAGGAGTTCTGAAGAAAAAATATATATGATGGTAATGAATTGGACAGCATGTCCAAACTGTCCAAAGCACCTACAGACAAATATTTAATGGATTCGACAATGCCTTGCAGTCCTATATGCAAAAATTATATTTTCAATGTTAAAGAAGAGAGAAAGAAGAGTGCAGTTACAGATATTACCTGTAGTTACAACAACTTCGTTCTTCTTTATGAACCTGTGAGCTTCAACACTTTATTGTATAAATATTTTGTGACGAGTTTAAGTTAAGATACTGTCGGTACCTGCAGTGGTAGTTTCATTCCAGACGTAAATTAGAGGGTTGCAGCTAAGTCTGATTTATTTCAAGCCATATTTGCGAGTAAGTGATGGAAGTTTTCTGAATTGGTGTATTTAAAACCGTTCAACGGGATAAAGCTCTTGACCCGAACAAAACCAAAGCTTTCATTCCCGATAACGTCATTCAAATTCAAATAAATTGTTTCAGATATTTCCAACACGTTGTAATCAGCACTAACGATGATACGAAGAATCTCGTTATAGGTTATTATGGTTCAACAAAATCTATGAAATCACGATCTTACCTAGAACAATAATCTTCATCGTCTCCTACGCTCCATTCGTCGATCCAATAATAATCTAGATTCAAATCAAACTCGGCCATGTCACACATCGATCACTTATCTTTAAAGTATTTGAAATAAAAAGAAAAATTGTTAAAATGTTAAGCGAGTAATGAGTATGTAGGTCAAGTTGGTGCTAGCACTAGGTCAGCACGTGGCTAGTTCCCGAAGGATGGACACGTAATGCCTGCCATCACATCATCTCTGGACAAATTGGAAGAATCATCCGACTGCCCACCTCATAATACATAGTTAACAGGATCAAACAAGGTGACGGACCATTTAGGCAGGTTAGAGAATTTGAAGGTCTAAGATCTAAAAGTATATATCATAGCACTTAAAATAACTCCATGGGTAATATCTGATATATTCGAATTCGGAAGCGTCATTTTGCATTTTTGATATTGATTAATCCATAAGCTATTCGCGCCATGGTCGCGAAAACCTGATTTGAAATTAGATTTTCAAATAAAATATCAAAGTTTCTGATCGGAGCATTATGAATTGCAAAGATTCGAATCGAAGGAGAGGTAGTTGCCGAATCCGATTTTGTTTTCAAACTATTGTGAATACACATGCTCGCAAACATAACAAACCAAGATGGGATAGGTTTTATTAACACGGAAAGCAATAACGTTATATATTTAAAAAAAAAACGACAAAATTATAAAGTTCAAATAAAGAAGATTGGCGTGAGTTGATAACATTGATAGCGATCGGCGGGTAACCCCATAAAGAGCATTAACATAATATTCAGATTGAGAAGACCCAGATACAGTGGGCATAGCGACGGTCCCGGGTTACTTCGATAATACCGGGAACCGGGACACCACCTTGCCGTGCCGACACCGCCGCACCATGGCGTGTAGCTGATTGTTTATACCACAATATAAACTTATTGGGGATATTTACTTCTGAAATTGGGTAGGCTTTGTTTGCTTCAATCAAACTTTTCAAACCCTCCAGAAATTCTTCATATTTTGATGCACGATGCGCTTGAAAAAAGTCTTAAGTCTAAATTTAAGTTTAACCGTTTAACTTAACTTAAAAATTTAATGGAACATGATTTTAAAAGTAAAATCGAATATACATATTTTCAAAAGACAAAACTTGTATCAAGTATTGTATCAAGCCTGACTCCTATATTACATTTTAATTGTTTGGACATTTATTTGCCATGGGACTAAAATTAGTACAGATTAGGCACAGATGGAGACGATATCAAAATAATGTTAATTGTAATTTGTAAACAACTCTAGATTGAGATCAACAGTCTCATCTCATTGGAATAACAAATTAATTGTGGTCAGGATGTCATGATCATTGAGAAATCTAACATTTCAGAGCAAAGAATTTGGGCAACCGCCCAAACTAATTAAAATTAAAACGATTGTTCGTCTGTGTTGCCCAATGCACTATTCCTATGTAATATCATAATAGCGTAAAATAAAAATATAATTCAGCTGTAACCAGAGAATTGTACAAATATAACGTATGACTCGTATGAGGGTAACGATCCAGACACATCGCATGAGTAACTGCTCATTTAGGTTTAGGCACTTCAGTCGGGGTTAAACGAACTTAGTGGGAGAGACAATTGAATTAAAAACAACACGAGAAAGATTGCCAACAACGATCCAATGTTTTGTTATGAGACTTCAGAGAAACTAAACGAGGCGCTGTAGGGTCCTTGAACCGTCGAACCGTCGTTGAGCGTCTATAGCCCTTCAGGCTTACACTTATATGTAATTGCAAAACCACTACCAGAGTGAGCTTTTAACGAGCTTTAGGTGATGATAATGATGAATAAATAACGAGGCGAACAATATGTATTATACTCAAGTGCGTATTTAAGTAAAACTGCGCAGCAAATGAAAAGCGTTGGTCATAAATCGATCGAACCTTATAGTTTATCCACCGAGGTAAGGTCAAGCCGACTGAATAATTAACGAACTCCCATAGCTATTACCTCACTGAAGGTCACTCCATCAGACCGATAGCCTACACGTATGGTATATACTATTATATCTAGTGTTATAGATAAACCTGGCTAAACCTAGACTTAGTGATAGTGGTGACGCGTGAACGGACGGCTTTATTAGACTCGTTAGGTTGGATTGGGCGGGGCAAGCGTGACCACGACCTCATCGTCGTTAATTATATTATCTTCTGTGTACCTAGTTATGTACCTAATTTCACTCTACAATAATTTACTAAAAGAGATTATTCCGTCCTATTTGTCCATATTATTATTTTTCATTTTCATTTCATTTATTCTAAAAACAATCCTTCCATATCTATCCAATGCTGATTTTTAATCCGCATTTAACGTTAATTACACACACGTACTCTAAATGTATTGCTCGCGTGATTCATTCGCGAGTATGCAAAGGTCATTCTCAGTCAGTCAGGACTTCGTACTAGTGTCATAGAAAAGATAATAATACTACGCTAGTGTGGTAGTTAGTGTTCCTTAGATCTAACTCAACGTATGAAGCCAAATATTGATAATTACAAATCAATGCGAGTGCAGACAAGGATTTTTAATACGTCACATTGAATCAGAATCATGATTTGCGGCATAATATTGTGTTGCAAACATAAACCAAGCATCACGGAACAATATTATTACAAGATTAAAATTTGTTTAATATTAAAATAAAGCCGATATAGATATACTGGACTGCAGTCTTGTCAAACAAATGAAGAAAAGAGCAAAATAACGAACTGAGTTCTGCAAACGAGTCGATTTCATTATCATACTACCGTAGGTATTGTTGCTAGCTACCTTACGTTTATCATTGCGACAGCTGGGCAGGGGCCCTCCTACATAACACTACATATGCTGGTAATCAATCTCTTCTTTCGAACACAAAGTACTACACACACAGAGAGAGAGAGAGAGAGAGAGAGAGAGAGAGAGAGAGAGAGAAACTCACCGAATCTTGTTAGTAGTTCTGTGTGCAGTCTCGACGGTGACGAGGAAGACGGCGTGGCTGCGCGAGGAGTGCTCGTTCATGTCGGTGCGGCCCGCGGCTCGGTTGCGGTTGCCGGCCCGCATCACGCGGACCATCTCCGTCGCAGACTTGCACACCACTGACGTCATCTCCGGGATGTAGAACCCGTTTAGTTCCTGGAATGTACTACTGTTTTAATACTTAGTACTTACTCTCGTCATTACTCTATTTGCTAATCAGTCGCTGGAAATAGGTGGATCCTAGTGTAGGTACATTACTTACTCCTGACAGACAAGCTCTTGACCATTATCACATCTGATGTGAAGCGACTACATAGTCATGCTTGCGGTACGGACGGTATTAAACGGTAATAAACCGAGGCGCGAGACTACTAACTGTAACTGTCTAATCTATACAGCACCACCCTCCCTAACTGTCTTCTAAGTTCCAAGCCACTTTGTACGATTCCAAAATGTCATCCAAAATAGTTGCGTCTGTTATTTTATTTTCCATAGTTCACGCAATAACACTTTGCTCAGTTTAATTTGGTAGTAAAGCACTATTTTGCGTCCACTTTGCAGCTACCACCCCCAAGTTGGAAAATCTGCTGAGTTATTTACCTATCAAAAGGATTGTATTTCGACAAGAAAATGTGTTGGTTGTATAGTAATTATCTTTATTAGTTTCGAAAATCGTCATAAGATCGACCTTGTCCCGAACAGCGGTACGATTGCAAACTACACAAGTTACATATACTAACGATCATAAGTGCAAAACTCAATCTGAAAACTGAAACCCGGCCAACGGCACTTATCATTATATTTCATAGTTGGTCTATAATCTACACACTTTAGAAATAGATAAAGATCTGCGGACAAAATCTATAACCATTAGAAGCCTCTACTAGTCTACTAGATCTCGACGAGGCGGCGCGACTGAATCCTATCTGACGTTGACATACATCTTCACTCCTTTGCTTCGCTTTGGAAGTCTCATAGAGAGACTGTTACAGAAATATGTATTAAACAATCATTAGGATTTTACATTATTAGGAACATACATTTATCTCCTATTCACTTAGGTATAGTGGGCCCCGAGTCTTATTGTCACCGCGAGGTGAGATTGTCAAGTAACCGCAGTTACGTAATTACAGCACAGACAGAACCTCAACTTGTTTAAATGTTTAACTTGCCGGTTTCCCCTTCCAGACAAACACACCTCAACGATAACATTTTAAAACGCATCGCCACTTAACGTCAGATCTGTTCAGAGATCTGTTCGCTAAAAAAAAGTTTGATGTTGTTTGCAAAACGCTATATTTCAGGGTAGTTACGCACGGAAAGCTGTGGTTGTGGCTGTGTCGTACGTTTCATAACAAAAGCCTTGATCTCACCTTCACCTTGGGACATTGTTCAATGTTTTATAATTGTCTACCTCATTAAACTTATGTTTGCTTATGAAAAGAAATATTTTGGCTTCATATTGAACAATGAGGTCAGCCCAATTGTCTCGGATGCCAGAGATAAATCACCGCAGGCCAGCACTTCTAAAGTCCGCGGTATTGAAAAGTTTGGCAAGAAATTACCGAGCGATACAAAAAGGAATTTGGTACCGAACTATACAACCCTTGAGTTTTCCGTAGATAGATAATTACAGCTGAATATCTTATCAGTTATTGTGAATTTATGTTATTGTATCTATTTTATTGTTATTGTTATCAGCGTTAGTCCTTCTCCCGCTCTCAGGCCATTCTGAAAATCAGCGTCTTGGTTTTTTTAGGGTCTATGATCCAAAACATCTGGATATTTGTGCTGAGATGAGACTGGTCTGTTTTAGCACCTCTTATTGCATTCCTTTTTTGTTTTATTTAGGGTCAGTTTCACCGGTTCCTGATAATGCGTTAGATAGTTATCTGACACGTGTCGCCATATAAAAGCTGTCAAAAATCTGTCAGATTTCTTCATATTAGCGCTATCAGGATCCGGTGAAACTGGCCCTTAGTTTTTTGTCAAGATGTCAAATATTTTCATATCATCTGTGTAACTTGGCGACGGCTTGGCCGGTTTCTGAGGTACATTTATTGAGAGTTTATCTACTCAATAATAGCACAGTAAATACATAATTACTGTGATAATAGCGTTATTGTGTAGATAAACTCTTAATAAATGTACTCAGAAATCGGCCATAAATGATTTTTCCTTCTTTCTTTCAGCTTAAACAGAAGGAGATTGTAATGGCAGTAAGAATAAGATCCGGACACATTCCAGGCAATAAGTTATGGGCGAAGCCTCATATGATCCCAAATTGACAATAAGAGATTTATGTTTATGTTTGTTACCTCAGATTAGAACTCCGTCGCTTTTTAACCGATTTGGAATAGTAGATTGTATAAAATGGGTGCAAAATATTACTTTTCTGCGAGGCCGCTTTTTTAAATCCAGAGCGTAGCGAGGGATTTAAAGTACGTCGGTCGAGGGAAAATATTTTTTTGTTTGAAAGGGTATTATTCCCGTTCGGTCCAATTGTACATATCATCGAGAACTGATGAGTATCTTCAGAGATATGGAAATAAATACCACCAACGTGCTACTGAAAATGACTAGCGCGGGATGTAAAGTCGATTTTTAACCGACTTCACAAAAAAGGGAGGTTCTCAATTCGTCTGTATGTTTTTTTAAGTTTTTTTTAAACTATCTTAGTTATTTTGTACTTAGCTAATTAAACAATAAAGACATGACCAACAGTTTCCTTCAATGACATTGAACATTTTTATATTAACTTTCCACCCATATATTTTTATTTCAATTGGTTGAACGTTTAATCAAACTCTAACATAAATACGAGCATTATCATCTCAATATTTCATAAAGTGCCTATAAATTATTAAGAAGAATCTACCAACAGCAGTGGCTGAATGTTTAATTGTAAACGTTTCCAAATGTTGGTAATTGCGACCATGAATTTAGGCGGAATATGGAATTACGTAAACGCACGTGTAAGCAGAGTGTATCAACATTTACACAATTGCTCGCTGAAAGCCCGTCAGACTCGGATGCACCGGCCTGCCGCAAGGCTGCGTTTTCGAGCCCCTCCATTACCTCTGCATACATTTTATTAACATCTGCTTTCACAGCAAATTGAACTTTATCGCCGAGTTGATTATATTTAATTTGTACGTGCAACGTTAACTCAGTAATTAGTAAGCTATTAAATTAGCAAAACAATGAGTAAAGGTTATGCTATTACAGTTAGATGTAGTAGAGGCGGGTGGTAAGTGATCTGTAAGGCACGTGCCGGCACGTTGTGCTGAACTGCAGCAGTGAGCGCGAACAGTCTGCGTGGGAGACATCTGTTACATGCTGAACACTTGTCTGTCTATATCTAGTCTATCTAAGACACATAGTACATTGCTTTCTGAGGGTCTTTACTTTATTGTCTCATGACAGAGGTAGATCAAACAAATATAATAATTATAGACAAGTAATAACAAGATAGGTTTGACAATTAACGATCTTAAGCGATATTTAACGCAGCGGCAGACATTTTTGTTTGACAAAATCTGTAAGCATTTGACTGAAGTCATAATCTAATTATACACTCATGAAGTTCTTGACGTTTGACAAGGTTCGTTGGTATCAATTTATTTAAAATTACCTACCTCATGTCCCATTCAAATATAATCAATTCATGTATCTTTTGTAAATGTCAAAAATGACCTCTAACAAAGCGTTTCCCTTGACCCGAGGTTGACAAAAGCGGCTCGCCTGGATATCGCTGTCATCGTGGTTCATCTACAGTCAAGGACAATGAGGACAAACTAGGAATTGACATGGCCCGTGTAGTTTAGCTTATTATTTAACCAATGATTATTTGACTACCAATATTATTATAATACTGATTTAACCAATTTGTAAAGTAACAGGCTTTGTAACTTCTCGCACCGGTGACGCTGCTGCCCGTCACCGGCCTGTAGAATTTAGCCATAGATATGAAATGGTTATACCGCCATTTGTCAGTCGCCAGAGCCCCGTCTGTTGGTCAGCAGGATGCGCCAAGGGCAGGTGAGGTTGGCTGGGAGCACCGAGGTCGTATTTGTGCTCCCTTACATCCTTAATCATTATGTTATAGATAGACAGTCAATAAATATCTAACAATTCTGTCCAAGATGGACCGTGCTCGTGTCCTCTGAAAGTTGAAGACAGCAGTGAGGGGAGCCGCTGAATCCAATTCACATAGCGCAAATGCAAATACGCATCAAATCCAGTCACAAGTCATAATTGTTGTAGTCATAAATCTTGTATATATATATATATAAATTGTATATATATATATGTATGTATATAGATAGATACATTATTTATGTAGGTGTATAAGCCTTATTCTTAGGTGTATGTTTATTTTGATTTATTGGTAAATTTTGTAGTTTATAATATGGTTTCATTTTTCTTAATAATTATTATTTTATTTATCGCCCCTATAATGTTACACCACCGACCTTGCTCAACACGCATCTCCCTTTCTCCATCCCAAGGTTGAATGGAAGAGATCGCTTTTAGCGATAAGTCCGCCCATTGTACTGTAGTTTTAAGTGTTTAATGTTTATTAAGTTAGTTTTAATTGGTGTACAATAAAGAATTTTGTATTGTATTGTATTGTATAATTTATCCCTTTTATCTACTGGAACAAAAATTTGCACTAAGTTTAATATTTCGTAAATGGAGCATTCAATCGAAAAATGGTATAAGCAACGGTTCAAAAAAAAATTCATTCCCACTTCTCATATAGGGGAGCTACCCTAAAAAAATATATTTTCACAATTTTATTTCAGCATTTTGTCGGCGTAATATATATACATACCCCCACAAAATTACAGCTTTCTAGTATTAACGTTCTCTTAGCAAAACCTCGGACAGACAGGCAGACAGACGGACATGACGAAACTGTAAGGGTTCCTTGTCAGGACGACGGAACCCTAAAAATGTATTATAAAGCTGACGTCACTACCACAGAATGAATAATAGTATGTACTAAGTCCACTACATATACAAAAATAAATGAAACTTGCGATAATAAACCCACAGGAGATACAATAGGAGCTATAGTTGAATGCGTAGAAGTTAATCTTGTTGAAGTAAAGTTTACGAGTATGTATATTGCGCGCGGTCGATGTATGCGTGGTTATCGATGAATTAATGATTATCACTATACAACATAGATCCGAGGAGTTACTTGGATAAGTCACTTGTCAAGCGTCAGGCGTCTGATCTACTACCGTTGCTTTCTCCACTTATGATCAGCACGATCCTCGGATACATTCAACCCGCTTTAGTCAGCTACCTTACGAATATCATCGCTCCTTATAATGAGAGGGTCTTACGCTACGTTTGAAAGTTAGCGGTTCTAGTGAGATCGGAGCCAGAGCCTGACCGTGTCTGCAAGGAAGGAAGGAAAATAGACTTTTGAACATATTTGGTAAATTGATTGAAATGGGAAATTTGCCAAGTTAGCAGCAATTAGAAAAGCTTAGTCATTTTAATAAATTCATAATGACTGTATGTAATTTACCTTGAGGTATTTTGTGTAATTATTGGAGTTATTATGATGGTGACTCAAAATCATTCAAAGGCCTCTACCCTCAGATCGACTCTTAAAATCTAACGATAGTAATTTTCTTATTAATTGTTTTTTAACTGACTTCAAAGAGAGAGATTATCAATTTGGATGTAAATATTTTTTTACGAATGTTCAGCCAAAACTCCGTCGTATCAAGACGGATTCGCAAAATAGTTTTTGTTGGAAAAGGGTACTTCAAAATGGTCCCATTATAAATTCATCAAGATCTGATGAGTATCTCCCGGGATATGCAGATAATCACCTCAAATTTGCTAATGATATGATTAGCGCGACAATTGAAGTCAGTTTTTATAGTTTTTTAAACGATCTTAAATTATGTATTCTGGTTACAGTACGGCTAGTCTGTAAGCTAGTTTACGCATCTCGCAAGCGGAATCCGCGGTAAGTACTACGACATTCAAATCGTAATACGATTGTAATACGGTTGAATTTCGTATTACGAAATTCAAATCTCACCGCTTGCGACATGCGTAAACAAGCTTACAGAATAGCCCTACAGAAAATGAATGAAAATGGAAACTGTCAAAGCGTGATAATTAGTTTGCCTCTCGCTAGATATAGGTATTCCTAAGATGCCGGCCGCTGTGTAACAGTCGGTGTGCATGTTTGTTTGTTTCTTAGTCACGGTACATCGGCTTGACAGATTGCTCAAATTAAGTACAGAGTACAGGTGATAAAGGGGATAAGTACAGGGGGTACAGGCTGAGTGGCTATCCCCGTTGTCAGCAGAGTTTGTTGGCAGCTTGAAGTTCTCTGACATGGCATACGGTTGTCGTCACTAGAATAAATAACCGGTGCCTACGACCTGATCCACGGGACGGTACGGTAGTCACGGAAACCCATCCAAATACTGACCGAGTTGTTTGTTCCTTAACATTGGTGATTTGTTACATACAAGTACAGCAACGCTACGAGTGCTACAGTACAGGGATAGCCAGCGTGGGGGAATGGGACACATGATAATTTATAATGCGGACAAAGCCGCAGAGCGCACCTTTTTTTTGTTGACAGTTTCAGTTGACTCTATAATCATACAACTCAAAATCATCATTAATGACCTACATAAATATAGACACAGACAGAAAAGGTAGAGAGAGTATTTCTATGCCGAGACCTAAAACCATACAAAAGTTTAGCTGACCTCACAACACCTCAAAAGATCTCAAAACTTCTATCCAGCCTAAATAGAATAGTTAATGGGACAAGGTATTCAAGTGTGTTCACTTCTTGCACATGCTAACAGATAACTATGTACGTGTTTTGTAGAACTCGGAGTTGTACAATGTTGACCCGTGTGACGTCATCACTCGACTTGATGCTCTTGATGGTGTTTATTTTGTTAGAATTGCAAGGTTTTACCTTGTTCCATACACTGTCATCTTAGAGGATAAGCTTTCATAGTATTTATGAAAATATCGGAAGAATTGCCAACTAATTGTCATGCTTCGACAGTTTCCATTTACATATTCGGTATATCTAATATAGGTGATTAATGATCTACAGTCTATAATATGTATGAACTATAAACGCTGCAACACGAAATCCCTGACGATTTTGTTTTCTTATTTCCACAGGTTAAAATGAATCATCATCATAATCAACCGGTATCAGTCCACTGCTGGACATAGGCCTCTCCCAAGTCATGTCACTGAGCCCGATCTTCGGCTCTTTGTTTCCAGACCGGTCACACCGGTGTACAGTGACTGTGTGACGGGGACGCAGTGAAGCTGGCCTCATTTCGTTAATTTCAATCCCTATCAAACTTCGTGACAGGGCTGCAGAAAAGAACAACTGACACGTGTTTCACCAACGACATAATTATAGTATAAGTTACCAGAACACGACCATTGATATTCGAATGCGAATAAAAACAAAGTGTACAAAGTTCAAACATGGAGATGTTTGGAGTACGCGAGCAGCCGAGCAGAGCGCACTACACTAGAGTAGACGAGGAAGCACGCTGGGTCAATGTTGATACAAACTGAACGTTGAGCACGCACACCGATGTACGCTCACACTCAGAGATAATCTACTAGTTAAGTTATTGTGTACATGTTGTGGTAGGACTTTAGCTAGTCTGAACGGTACCTACGAGTACGCTTTGTCTGCTATAATGCGGCCGTGAAATACACATGTTTTTCGAATATTATGTTTATTTATCTACACTTTATATATTTTTGTATATAATTATATACAATCCAAAATGTCACCGTACCGACAGGATTCGCGCTCTCTCTCTTCTCGTACTGTTCGATCGTACTGTAGCTGAAGTGATACAGTGCCAGGTATGGTGGTTCCCGGGAGGCACGGGTTCGAATCCCGTCGGTACGGTGACACTTTGGATTTTACAAAACAATTTTTTTTCTGTTCGATTAAGATTGATTAGGACTAAGTGTTCACTGAAATTACAGGGCATATGAGATTTTAAAGTGGATAACTAACTATATACTATATGTCATAATATTTTAAGATCATTTAAAAAACTAAAAGAACCGACTTCAAACATCGAGCTAGTCAAAGTAGCCAATAGACGTAGTAACTATTACATAATCTGTGCCAGTAAGTAAAGTGCCAGCCAAGTAGTAAGTCGTCGAGTTAAGTAAATGCGTCGTAATACAAATGTTGATATATTAAAAACGGCTCGGCCGATTTAGTAAAAATTGAAATAGGATGGGTACCCTTTGAAACAAAAAAAGAATTTTCCAAATCGGTTCAGGCATCTTCGAGTAATCGGTGAACATACATTCCGACAACAACATACATTTGGTTCCGACAAATTGAGAAGCTCCTCATTTTTTGTGAAGTCGGTTAAAAAGACCTTGTGAAACAGTCTCACACATTGAGGATGGTAAACATCAAGGTGTTATGTTACTTATTGTAGATTGAGATGTCGCTAATGATATTTGACTAACAAGTGACAATCTACTGAAGAATACTTAAGATTGTTTGAATGAATGAATGAATGAATGATTTATTTATTTGTATCACAAACTTGTTATACACATAAACTTATGTACTAGTTTAATACATAGTATTATCTAGACTAGTTAGTCATTGATACCCAAACTAGGATAGCCTGTGTGATGGCGTATCAATGCCCCCCGCCAGACAAGAACAAGTATTAATAAATATATAATAAACATAGATGCTTACTCGTACATAATTTATCACTATTCATTAAAATCACATCAGATTTACAAGCGGTTACATCCAAGATACAATACAATTTGTATATATGGTTTAGAGATCTATTACTTATGGTGTATTCAATACAATAGTGTGAGTAATCAAATTATATCTCTATGAACGTATAAAACAAATAATACTTGAAGCTATATAAAGTACTTTATATAAAGCTATTTTATATAAAGTACACCCAAACTTTTTCACTTTCTTAAAACCTTAATCTTAATTTTATAACCTAGTTTTTCTGTAGCAAAGATACAATTATATGTGTACTTCACTTAAAAGTATGTATAATATGCATATATATGAATAATATGTATCTAATAATAAAACTTGCATGTAATAATTCCATAATAATTAATGGTTTATAATATAAGTAATTTAGTAATTTTTATTTATTAAACATAGCAAAAAAGAAGGAATATATGAATAATAATTACACTATAAAACTATATTTATCGCTGTTGTAACATGTATTTCTGATATTTGGTATTTGGACCATTAATTTATTTTAATTTATTTATGTATTGCTGAATGTAAAGTATGTATACGAACTATAATCATAGAATAATGAATAGTACAACTATAATATAAATAATATATTATATATACAAACAAAAATATTTACTTTTGTAATGTATACGACGTTAAAACAATCATAACATCTTCCAGACGATTATATATACAAGTAGTCGAAAATCTGTCGGATAAGTTCCTAATAGGGCTAACGGAAACCGATGAAACTGGCCCTAAGTGTTATATTTTAGCCATTTGCTTTCTGAAAATATTGGCATGTAAAATAATCATTTCTATATGATATCTGGCTTTAATATATATATAATATATATAATAGTCAATTAAAGAAAATTGTTGTTAAATTTTATTACTCGAAAGTTACTAGTGATTCTGTTTCAATATAATTTTTACTCATGAGCCATTTGCGTATTAGTGATTTACAGATATTTCTGCTAAAGCGATGAAAATGCAGAATTTTGTTAATATTATTATATAGACAGCCTCCGAGAAAGGCAGAATGTCTGCTTGCGAACACTGTACGGCATTTTGTAATTTCACAGACGTTTTTTTGAACTCGTTCTGGAGATTTAGGTGTCATATCGAACTTTATTATTTTGTGTTGATACAATAATACGTTTATGATATATAGTTGTCGAACTGTTAGTAACTGGATTTCTTGATAAAGATATTCAGTGGGAAAGCGAAACGGCTTGAACAGCATAACCTTCAGTACAGATCGTTGAGCTCTTTCCAAAGAAATTAAATGCGTTTTGCAGGCACCACCCCACACACTGACACAGTAACCGATGATCGACTGGCATAAGGCATAATAAATCATTTTGAGCAAATCGATTGACGCAACATTTCGCAGGTTTTTGAATATCCATACCAGTTTACGAACACGCGACACAGTAAAAGTGATATGAGGTATCCAAGATAACCTCTCATCTATTAGTACTCCAAGGTATCTAATGTTTTCGACCTGTTGCAGAAAAGTACAACCACAGTTAACGGAGAGTAAATCACAGGTGTGGGCCTGGATCTTCAAAGAGTTTGGAATGTTTTTTTTTAATATTCCAAAAGCTATAATTTTACTTTTGTCGAAATTTAGGGTTAATAGGTTTTTTTGGAGCCAGATGATAACATTTCTAAGTTCCTTTTCTGCGGTTTTTTGAGCTTGCTCCCAGGAATCACCTTCAAAAATCAGGGCGGTGTCATCGGCAAAAGTGAAAATTTTACCGTTATGCATGTTATAATTACATAGCTCATTAATAAATATCAGAAAGAGACTAGGTCCCAGGATACTGCCTTGAGGCACGCCAAACATGACTGGTACATCATCACTACTAATACCGTCAATGACGACTCGTTGCGTTCTTTTAGACAAGTAGTCACGGAAGAGTTGGAGGGGAATACCACGGATTCCGATATTTTCAAGCTTATTTAGAAGAGTGGGGATTGAAACAGTATCAAAGGCTTTGGCCATGTCTAAAAATACACCAATGCATTTCTGTTTACTGTCGAGGTTTTTCACAATATATTCAGATAATCCAGATACTGCATCTTCAGTCGATTTACCAGCCCTAAAACCAAATTGAGCTTTTGATAGAAGCTTCTCTTGTTGTAGGTAATTCATTAATCTATTGTTTATTATTTTTTCAAAAATTTTTGATAAGGCTGGTAAGATCGATATTGGTCGGTAATTAGCGATACTGTCTCGGATCCCACTCTTATAAATAGGAAGAATGAGAGATTTCTTTAGTACCTCAGGGAAAATTCCAGTAGCAAATGATAAATTGATTAGGTGGGTGAGAGCCGGTACTATGTATTGTTTGACATGTTTTAAAAGCTTGTTTGAAATGCCATCCCACCCACTAGCAGAGTCATTCTTTAGAGATATGATAATTTTTTCAACTTCTTCATGATCTGTATCAAGCAGTACAAACGATCTGTGGTGTGTTTGGGACAATATTTCACTGACAGTTTCTGTGTGTATTCTCTTGGATAATATATTTTCCGCTAAGTTTTTACCAACATTTGAGAAGTATGAATTAATTTGGTTTACGGCGTGGAATTTGTCAGAGTTTACATTAAGAAGTTCAGATGGAGTTGTTTTATTTCTGGATAGATTCGTTATATTTTTAATAACCTTCCAGGTAGATTTAGTGCTATGTGCGGCTTTTTGTAGTTCACTGGTTTCGTATTGAATTTTAAGTTTTTTTTAACAGGTTGTTGCAAAAATTTCTGTATCTGCGGTAGGTAAGAGTTAAAGGTTGATCATTGGGATATTTTCGCGTTTTTGTATGTAAGTTGTCCCTGTGACGGATACATCTAAGCAAGCCTGGAGTTATCCAAGGTTTGGATATTCGTTTTCTGTTAGGAATAGGTCTGTAAATTGTGTGAAGATGAATTGCATTCATCAGGATATTGACGAATTTGGTGGTAGCCTTGTTGGGGTCAGACATAAGGAAAAGAAAGTCAATTTCTTGATTCTTGATATACTCAACTGCACTAGGATAATCGGTATTCTTTAAAAATGATTTAGAGGATGTGTTAGCAGCAGTTTTAGATAGACACAGCAAAACGGGTAAATGGTCAGTTACAGCAGTTTGCAAAACAATGCTAATGGCGGAAGACTTCGTTTTAACCAAGATATGGTCTAGGCAATTTTCAAGTCGTGTAGGATGGTAATGTGCCGGAAGGAGACCGTGTTCTGCGGTTAAGTTAAGATAATCGGAGCTTCTACTATCGGTATTGCCTATTTTTATGTCTATGTTGACATCTCCCATTAATATTATGTTAGAATATTGTTTTAGGCTTGATAAAACGCTCTCAAGGGACTGTAAAAAACTCTCAGTGTTGCGTATTAATGGAGATCTGTAAATTGCAATTATAGCAGTATTTGTACCAATACGAGCAATTAGCAATTAATTAGCAATTAGTTTACAGTGCATAAGAGGAAAACTTACGAAAAGCCCAGCATGTGTTCTGAATACTCAATATCTTTAAGTTTATGTTAAGTAAGACTAGAAATGCAAATAATTGTCCGACTGTGGACTATTGGAGAGTGGGAAGATTTCAAAAGACTGGTAGCCACTACAGTAGTGTAGGTAAAAAAAATGTACAGGTCCATTTTTAACCTCCGACACAAAAAGAAAGGGGAAATAAGTTTGACGTAAGTTAAGTATTACTGTGGCATTATAGCGCCCAATAGGTGAGATACCTAGTCGTTAAGTTCTTGTCTGTCCAGAAATAAAATCATGTAGGTAACACAACATAACAAATAATGCGTAAATAGTCCGCGGTAGAGACGTGAGCTTGCGTATGCGTGCCATATCAGAACGGTCGCGTGCTGATTGCAACCTGAACAATGCAATTGTTTGGTGACGCGCGAGCTTTACCTGTCTTACCTTCATTATAATTGTCTGACGCGATGCTAATACTCTTCATCATGTTGTTACCATTGTATAACGTTTCATTGATAACGTCTAACTATAACCGTCATAATTAGTACTAAGTATCTGGTATCTACCTCTATTTGTTTTCATATTAAAGTCACGCGAGCGCTCTGAGCGAAATTAAGAATGCCATTAAATAAAAGCCGTATGTGTACGACAAAATATTATAGAAGACGGGTTAAGACAGTTGTGCTTTGAGAAGGACAAATGTCGGGTGCCTAGCGCCTTGTCCTTACTGTCGTCTTCTGATTCCAGACAAAGATACCATTTGAAGACCAAATCGTCAGTTGACATCTGGTGAGAAGTAGTCAGTACCTTCTTGTTCTACGATGCCGTAGACTAATACATACACAGATACATACATCACACATCTAAGACCCGCCCTTTGTACGTCGTTAAAAAATGTACCAATAATGGGCAAATGAATGGTGTTGTTTCGATTCATTAGTCCTTAGAGGCAATTAGTATAATAACTTCGCGAACATAGTAACATGGCAGTAATAAATGTTTGGCGGCGCGCCAATATAAACACAGCTTTCGGAAGTGATCATTGCGTTACGATGGCACTTCAACGGTTCCGTTGTTGGGTAATGTACACTTACTTCAAACAGCAGCCACGACCTGTCCCATATCGCAGGTGGTAACTTGCTAGCTGGAAACTAGGACGAGTGCTTCCATGTAGCTCCAATTGATTTGATCAACTTCTGAACTTCAATATTTGCACACGAGCACATTTATATTAAACTACTGTAATTTTGTTTTATGGCTTTTTATTTCATTTCAGTGTAGAGATAAAACCAAAAATTCTATAGATTGCCACGATAGTTTTAATTTGATTGCTTTGTTTTGTGGCAATGAGCTGCTGGGTAATATATATCGCAATTCGGGGTCATTGTCACCCTCGGGGGTGATAACCGCGTCCGTAGGTTTAAAACATATAGGCTTCAAACCGTGGCACGAACCAAAAACGGAACAAGGACGTCGCTATTCCATTAGATTACCTGCAAGACGTTTAGTGGCAGCCACTACATCGTAACATCAGGTAAGACAGATACAAATAAAATAATTATCAGGAATAAAGTATTTAGAGGTAAGAACTCACCTGCCCACGTATCGTCAGCTTCTTACAGACTTCCTTCGAGAGCAGATCCCGCACATCCTCCAGGTAGAGCTCCACGTAGGAGCAGGAGACGAGGTGCGTCACGTCGGGGGAGGCGTTGTTCTCGATGTGGGACCAGATGTGACGGAACGCGCGGGGGATGATGCCCTCGTGCTCCGTGGTGCCTTCCATCGTGTGGGTCTTGCCAGTGCCGGTCTGACCGTACGCGAACACGCACCCATTGAAACCGTCCAGCACTGACGCCACCAGAGGACGAACCTGGAGGGAGACGGTGGTATTTAACGCTGAGGAATTGGAAGAAACTTATAGACTCTGTCAACTTATTGGCGAAATAATATCTATTATTAATATTGGTTCGGAGTCATTGAGGGCTACATCGTGTGTGACCTAGATGTTAATGTGTATTTTACAACTTCATTAAATGCTGGAAGAACTTAATCAATGTCTAATACAGCCGTAACAAGGATCTGTGAAGGTGACAAGTGAACAGACGGCAAAAACTGCATCCTGGCTCTGTTGTTGATAGAAGTTCATGAAAAACAAAGTAGCCTAAGCTACTTCACTAAGAAGATTTCTTTACCTTCCTCAACTTCGTGCAAAAGAGATATGAGGCTCCGTTTTTAGAAGCTACAATTACAAATGTGTTAATGAATGTTTTAAATAGAAACAGCTGTTTACGTTAAAGCTACGTTTTCCTTATTTTGTTATTTCCTCAATCCAAATTGCAGCAGTACTTAAATAACACAAACAATTAATTTACAATAATTGTACAACAGTAAAATTATGGCCTAAAGCTGTATAAGAATTGCATTTCCGTATTATTTAAGAGTAAATATTAATAGATTCAGCATTGGATTCAGAATTACAACATCTCATTGCCGTAGGTACCTTGCTATGAGCTCATCGCTGCACAAGCTTTACATAGAATAAGAATAAAGTCTGGATAGACAATATAGACATTAACCGACGCTACGGAAAGGTCGAAAGAACTGCACGTGACGTCATCAGCGGAAGAGAGCAGCTCTATTAAGTACTGATGCATTGTGAACCATACAAGGCATGTCCAATGTTCTAGTTTAGAAACTAATAGCAACAATAAGCCTGGACAATGAACAAAACTACGGACAAAACATAATAATAACAACCACGACTCGTCACCTTGAATAAAAGGCGATAAAGCAAACGTTCGCGATCGTTATAATCATAAAAATCAGAAACAAAGTAAACAGAGCTCGCTTCGAGATCACGTTTCTTGCAAATCGAGAAGCACCATGCATAACTTATTGCAACTCGTAAAAATGCTATTAGAATGTGGTGACGAACAAAACTGAAACATGACTCAACGCAACCTTACATATTCAAACGGTTATAAAGTACCTAATAAGGAGGCTAAACAAGAGATCCTTTTGACTTACGACTTCGTTGCAGATTATTAATAGCTTCAAACATCTAAGATATACGAGAGATGGATGCGTTAGCAAGATTACTTTACGAAGGGTTTTTATGATAATTAATCACACATTAACGCCTATGGCTTTGGTAAGGCCACCTCCCACATTGCCATGAATCACATTTCGTGAAAAGTCAATACAAATACACACGAGACCTTGGTCAGTTTCAAGGTGATTCAAGTTTCATTGAATGTGAAGCCGAAAATCGAGGAGGTGACGAGAAGCCGAGTGTAGCACGAATGACGATCTAACAATCTCTGCTGAATGCTGATAACGCGTGGGATGCACTTTTTTGCAAACAGGTGATTCCTTCCGGTTTATCGCAAATATAGTAATCTATGAAGTACTGACTCAGGACAGGTGTTTAGTTTTGTAGGTGTTGCGAATATGTGTCAAGTTCATCGATCGATGATTACATTGAATACGCACCAAAACACCAAACATTATTTCTTGATTTAGAAAATTTCAATCTTAAAGAAGGTAAAACGGAGCAGTGAATTGAGTCCAAATCAGACGAATACAATTGGAACAAGGCAATTCATTAGTAATAGATGATAAGGAATGTTTGCAAACATCTCAATCACAAAAACTTGCAATTATAGTTTAGACTTTAGAGTGGATTTCGCAATTCGCTTTTTTAAACATTGTAATTTACCTGCAATTTAGTTTTTGCTGCAATTGAGGAAACGTTGTTACTCGATTCTACTTCAAGTTGCCTGCGCGTGCTCATAACAAGGTTTCGCAAACATTGTTTTTTGTATGTTGTCAAATTATAAATGAGTTTGGGATTTATAATCTTGCCGTTTTTATTTAGATCTTTAAATCAGTCTACATTTTGTAAGCATTTTATTTCATTAATAACACGATACCCATTTATTGCTAGTTCAATTTTAGTTAAATGCTTTTATTTATATTTGAGTGCCCCATCTCATAAAATGTTTTGGAAGAGATTCGTTCAAGATGATTATACTATCTAATACAGATGTATTAAAATCAGCACATTGCGTGTGACAGGAAGTATATCTATATCCACATTATGAATGAAGTAGGTACTCGGTCGACAAAGTCAAGTTTACTC
Organism: Cabera pusaria; assembly: GCA_954871355.1. NCBI lineage: Eukaryota > Metazoa > Arthropoda > Insecta > Lepidoptera > Geometridae > Cabera > Cabera pusaria. The sequence goes on along the minus strand of OX940903.1, from coordinate 348,358 downwards.
ATTGCAGTGATGGGCAGTCGCGTGTCGGACTCCGCGCTAAAACTAATGCGGCGCATACGACGGCCAATTACCCACCTCGTGCGATAAAACTGCCGCGGGCTAGGAAATTGGGACTGAAGAGATCACTAGCATTTTTACTGGAAAAGCAAGTACTCTTTACAAAATGTATAGGCAATAAATTATGCGAAATGCAAGTTGAATAGTATTTTTTAAAACACGCACGTTGTGCCAGAATTGTAACGTTTATGGTTATATATGTGATTCTTGAACTTGAAAAGAAACTATTCCATAAAAATATACTTTGCCAGATTGTTTGTATCTATTTTGTCAGAAAGTACTTCGAAATTTAGGATTCATAAAACACTGACATATAAATGGCAAAGTATTTCCAAGTAATAGTTCGGGACAGCTCGTATTACGTGGATATGCCATTCCGAGTGGAGTGGAGCACAACGTCCGCATATTTTGGCAACAATATGACAGCTGCCGCCATCGTAACGAGAATGTTGGTCATGTGCCGCGGACGGACACAAGAATCCACTTTATATAATTACTGAAATATTCGTAAATGCAGCAGAATGCTTCACTGAAAATACGAGTACATTAAACTAACGAAACTTTCACTGAACGAGCTCCAAAGAATTGACGAATATTTATGACGAATATACGGCCGTAGATCGTATGTAATACTTTGATAATATAACTTGCAAGTTCATGAGTAACGACACTAATCACGCGTATCACGACAAGTATGATATTAAGTTGTTTCCTTCAAGTCAATCGATCATTCACAGCAAATATTATGACATATAGCGACGATTTAGGAAACCTCAATATTCTGTTTGACAACATTTAGACACGAAGGAAAACCCTGACCTTGGTCGACGAAAGTAGAGCGAAATATATTTAGCTAGTCTTGATCTCACTTGCGATGACGTCAAATAATAAAAAAAATACTGCGAGTGCCAATATCCACATCAAAACGGAGGGGAGCGGAGAGCGATAAAGTTCATGTCGTAAAATTATGACCTAATTTCTTTGAATGGAATGAAACAAAGGCAAACAATTTTATACAAAAACGAGTTACTAAGATTGGCAGAGGCATACTGCAAGATTGACAGTTTGCTAGGTTTTAAATTAAGATATCTAGGGAACTTATCAAACTACTACACTATCTTAATGGACGTAATAAACACACCATAACCTTACGGTGTTCCGGTAGCACTGCCTTTGTGAGTCAGACCATTCTAGGCCTAGCTGTTCACCATCCTCGATCACATCATCGATTACCACTTGGCGAGTTAGTGGTCAAACGCTAGCCTATAGTTTGGTCATCGATCATTTTCAGTTAAAAAATAATTGTCTTCATCAGTGTAAAGACACATTCATGTTTCTAAAAAACTATTGATCACACTTATTAAAATTATTTATACCAGGCTTACCTCTACCTATTTCTCTAACATAATATTTAATGAGTCTCACCATTTCATCGTAGATGGTCTGCGTGTCAGCTTCGCAGTCGTAGACGGCATCGTATGTGAACGCCTTGTCTTGTCCTTTGGGGTTGAACACTGTGACAGCTCCACGCTCCGGGCACACGTTCACAACCTGCACATCGGACATATTAAGTTATGCTACAATTTTGTTTACAATCAAGCTGCGGCAATCAATCAATGACTCCAGCCAGTCGTTGGCATCTAGAGAGATAGAGTCATATTACAGATTGACTGTAATAGCTGGACTCCATTGCATCAGGTGTTACCGATAAATCTCAAATAGCTGTAATAAAGCTCATGACGCGACTCCATCCACGTTGATGATTCTTTACTATAGATACGAGGCAATTTGTGTAGACGTTGATCTGGTTAAAAACTTCGGAAACCTTCCCATGATTTTTGCATGAAATGGAAACTATATTTACAGGTGTAAGTAATAAACTGCTTTAATGAGAACCTGTTGCTAAAGCGATTAAATACACAGAAAGAATGATTAAAGTTAATGTCCCAGTAAATCAAGTGAGAAACGTTGGTAATATCACTAATATCGTCGCTGTTAAGGGAAATTTAGCTACAATTCATGAAACTGAAGGCATGGAACGCTCGCAGCGTCGTGTCTAGACGCGCTTTTATGTCAACGGATATTTATGAGCCCTCGTTAATCAGGAGCTTCTTTGTAACACGATAGAACATCTCAATTAGAGGAAACAAATTGTTGTAGCTGCAGGGATAAAGTAGAGCGTAAAAATTACTCTGCTAAGACTGCTATCCCTTAAACCGAAGACCACAAATACTCATAAAATGTTTGTTTTTGATTTGGCCTTCCAATCAAACAGTAACACATCTAGATAATCAATACATAATTCATCGACTATGATTTGATCGACATACGTGTTCCCTTGCGTGTAACAGTGTCGGTTTGCATGAGTGTTGTTTCCTCGAACAATGAATAAGCAGCCACTAATACCGCCACCTTCGCTAAACCTATGTTAGAATTACTTGTAAGCCTTATTAATACGGTATTAACCTAATTTAAATGGATCTTGCGTTGGGCAAAATATTATAAATTACTTATGTCAAAGTTGTCCATGGCTGAGGACCTATTCAGTTCTTGGAGTTCCAATCTTATATCTAGTCTTATTTATCTTCAATGTTACTTTCTGAGATGTGACAGACGAATTGCAATGTTTTAGAGAGTATCAACATTTTGCGCAACGCAACCCATCAGTGTATCGTCGATCCAAATTATCCGGCAGTCCACCGAGTTAGTGCATCATTATCTAATCCCCGTCCCCGAGTCCCGATGGATTCAGACCTGTAAGGGAGCATTGAACTTTCTGTTGTCCGTCTGCTTGGAGGACAGCCGCTCGTACCACGTCTGTTGCCGGTTATTCTTCACCTACACAGTTACACATTTTCAGGATACTGTAGACAACTAGAGCTTTCCTAAAATACTACATGAATCAATGTTCCCGGTAATCTAGTGAGTTTTTACTTTTTACTGTCAAAAAAATACGGCGGAGAGCCAACATGTTCATTTAGATCTTACGCAGAAATACACAGACGTCATGTCCTTAGAATAGCAGATTTAATTTATTTTCTAAATCCTATTTATTAAACTTAACTAATATTATCGAAATATCTAATTTGTTTTTAAACTCTTGCATTGTTAAAGAAACAAATAACAATATTTCAAATTGAAATAGACAAACAAACAATAGGTCTTAATGTAATCCATCATCTTATCTGTCTACGTTTCTACAAGAAGCGTAAAACTACACGTTATTTACTTATATGTATTTTATATGTGTATAGTGTATACTTTAACACGGTGTGAAGATTCACCGACAAATTCAATGAATCGACTTTAATAGCGAAAACAAACTTCCTGAATATACTAACTACCCTTGTAGGTGGATGACAAAATGTAACAATAATGGCATAAAATATTAAGTATTGAAATATTTATATTAACTTTTATAATTATATTAATACATCCATCTCGGCCAAATGTGTCCTTCCAGAAGAGATAAGACAAAGAAGTTGTTAGACGCACCGAGAACGTTTGTTTTTAAATTGGAGAGCCCCATAGCCGTAAGTGGTACCTAGAAGGACTTCTAAGTGAGAAGTCGCAGGTTAAAACCCTAGTACGGGTATTCTTCCATATGTGGTAGGGGCATCGATGTTTCGCCTGACTTGATACCAAAAAATACCTTCATCAAGGAGAAAATTTACCGCCGTAAGCTTACGGTGTTTCGGCGGCACACAGCCTGAGAGTCACGAGTATTTTAGGCCTAGCGTTTTCGCCAAATTCGACCACATCATTTCCTCTAGGCGAGGTAGTGCTCTAACGCTGGCCTTTATGATATAAAAAGATGGGGGATTAGGCCCGGCATGTTAGCCGCATGCCAAGCGAACTCTGGGCCAAGACGTCCACTGACTGTAATCCCGACAAGAGCCGAGGGCTTCGCGGCAGACCTCGACGGAGATGACGGGATGATCTGGATTCCCACGCGAAATATTGGTACACATACAGTATAGCATAAGCACAGCATCGAGAGACGTGGAAGAAAGGAGGGAGGTCTTTGCCCTGCTGTGGGACAATTTAAACTCATAATAATAACTTTTATTATATTGGGGTGATTCAATATTTTTTTTGTTAGCTACATCTTCTGCTTCAGCCAGTTGGAATTTAATAATGTAGATGTAATTAGATCAAATTGGTCCCTTAAAGTCAGATGATACAGAGGTGCAGTAATGCTTGTCAATATCTAAAAATATCTTAAACGTCTTGGCACTTATCATGAACTCGAATACACAAATCTGGCGTGATTGCGTCAAAGTATTTTTTTTTAATATGGAAAACTGTCCATGCGGTTTTCACGGATAGTTGCGCATACGCTACGCCGCAGCGCCCGCGTTCCGCCGCCGATGTTGTAACTAGCGAGGTGATTATCTATGCACTACACTACTCCTATCTTTTTGGAAATTTACTTGAAAATACATTTCACATTTATGTTCACATAAATTGTATACGCTTTTGTAATATTTTGTAAATCAGGACATGCCTTCACTTCTAATGTTCTTTTCTTTAATGTTCTTTCTTAAACCAGTTAAACTTTATGAGAATTCTTAGTTCGCAAATTTCGATATTTATATGGACAATGTTATTACATGGATAAGTTTATAAACATATATATGTACTACCATAACATATTCTACAAACTTTCAGCCAGAACTATTTAATGTCGGCAATTGCTTGTTCCTAAAAGAACTACGAGTAGGCTGCTACTTTACTTCCGTACATACTTTTGATAAAGTTTTCATCGCTGGCTTTACTGACGTGCGTTGCCATGGAGTTCGCAGAACAAATATGACTTGTAACTATAACAGTTTGTTATCAAATTACCTACCTATAGTGCACCTAGTTACCACAAAGACCGATAAATCGCCTACGTGAAGAGAAATCATTCAAAGAATGTATCGAAGGCTGGCTGGGTATGTACGGAGTGCCTTAGATGGCTGCGACCACATGTCTTGTTTACATTCTTGTCCCGAGCTCGCGCCGCGTGTGGCTAATTATATTGGCACAATTTCAGTAGCAAGTCAAGTATCTCCATTAACAGTCATATTCAAGAAGCGACTGTTAACCAATACTTTGGCTTTGCTCATTTTCACGCAGATGGATATTTTTCACGCAACTACAAAATTACTTTACGCAATACATGACTGCTTTACAAACAGATGTGGATGGCCGAGACCATAATGACGGCAACGGCACGTGTTGAGATCGGCCACACTAGAAAATAACGTTTTCGTAACCTAATGTGGCGTGTGCAGCGAGAGAAGCGATTATTACGCAACCGCCTGTAAAACAGATCGTTAATCCTCCGATGAAGGTCGATTTCAGTAAAATGTTTGGAGACGGCCGCAGACGTGCCGCCGCAAGTTTCACCCGAGCAAACAACTGCATTGCCTCACACTCACCAGATACAAAAAAGGGAAAAGGAAGCTCGGACAACACGAATTATAAAATACCGTTCAGTACGTCGTTGGGAGATTTTTAGTCCACGGAGTTCTACTCAGAATAGGTCCTTGCAGACGATTGTTAAATCACAATTATGTTGATATCACGACATGAAAAACTTTCAGAACACAGAATAAACCAGAAGGCGTCAACTCACCTAAAAGTGAAGCCACTAGGACTACTCTTAAATTGTACAGTTTCACGCGGCGTAGTCACTCTGTGGACTGACACCGGCTGATTATGATGATGGTGGAGTCACTCTGTGAACGTCGTTGCGTAGATAGCGTGTTTTGTAAATGTCTAATCGTGTTTTAGAAAGCTATCTTGTGCCGGTCCTACCTGTAAAAATGCTAGCTAGCAACTTTACCATGGATTGGAAGGGAGGGTCGCGCGAATTTTTTGTATGCTGGTATTCAAGATATACATAAGTGGTCATGTTTTGGTTTACGGTCAAGGTGGTATCCGCGGTGACTTCGTCACACGTTAACACGCTAACAAAACATGAACCAGCTCGATGCATAAACATATTAGTTTCGGCGATTAGTATGCTGTCAGTGTTGCAGACTGAAGCTGAAACTAATCGTTAACTTTGCCACTTTCCGCGTTTATTGAATATGACATAGAACCACGACAATGTACACCACAATTTAGTAATATATTAAGGCTCATGTCACACACGCTCTCTGCTGCTACTTGAGGCGAATATATATTTTATATCTTATAGGCTAGCGTTTGACCACTATTCCGCCTGATGCTAGCGATGATGAGGCCGAAGATGGTAAACACGCTAGGCCTAGAATACGTTGACTCTCAACATTATTTTAGCAATATTTTTAACCGACTTCAAAAAAAGGAGGATGTTTCTCAATTCGACCGTATATATGTTTTTTTTAAATTTTTTTTTGTTTGTTCGTGGATAACTTCGTCGTTTATGAACCGATTTGAATTATTCTTTTTTTGTTGGAAAGGCGATATCCCAAGTGTGGTACCATGGTAATTTTATCGAGGTCTGATAATTATCTCCAGAGATATGGAGATAAATACCTCAAAATTGGTACTGAAAATTAATAGCGCGGCATTGAAGTCGGTTTTATTTAGTTTTTTAAACGATCTTATGTTGATATGAAATGATTTTGGTGTTACGTTTGTATGGACGGTAAGTCGTTCTTTGCAGGTCTCATCAACTCACGAGGCTTTCCTCCGTATTCAGAAACAACTCTATGAGGTGCCACAGTGCTCGCGAACGCAGTGTCGTTCAAACCGAAACATTACTTGTGTCAATCATGTTTATGCGTCCGTCGACATGTTCATGAATACGGCCGTTTGTGAATAGAGGAAGGTCGCGTGTGTCGCGTGGATCATAGCATGGACATTACTCGAGCTGTGACTATGTGCTGTACTGTGACTGAGCTCACTGCTGTGTGCTCACCTACATACGGCCCGGACGGGTCAAGATCCATGCGAAACATTTAATGACCATATTGTTGCACTTGCGTACGGTTTATGGGCGTCCGTGCCGCTTTATGTACAATACGAGGCCTAGTCTTGACAGTATTATCCATTTTTGTATTTTAATATTTTTTATAGAGCTGCAGCTGGTAGGAATTGGATTATTCTGACGGATTTACAATGTGTTTGTAAATGCCATGGTTTATTCAGCACCCGGAAGTATTTATTTCACGTCAAGTCTAGCGTGGAAGGCCAGTAACAGTAGAATAGTTATTGTTGAAATATAATTATATTTTTTCTTTTCCTATAAGCCTACCTTTCCCTTATTTATTCCAACATTAATTGCTGTCTAAGCCTTTATTTACTTAGTACTTCAGTATAATATCGTGTGTGATGACGTCAGCCGCCGAGCGACGCTGGGGGGTTGGCGCCGGTGGTCTTCAGCCATCAAACATATTCTATAGTGGTATGTTTCCGTCGGTCGATACCTCATAATTGGAATACTCTACAGACATCTATGGATCGGTTATTAGTTATTCGGTTAACCGAATGAACCGACGCGATAACAGAAAGATTTCATCTTATGTACAAGCACCATTAATCTGACAAATCATAAAATCTGCAGAGCTTTCAGGAGGCAATTTTTCAAAGGTCACCATAAAACGTTTTAGGAAACGGCAATCGATCGCCATGTAACCATGCGTAGAGTGCAGCATAGATAGGCGGCACGCGTCGTCAAGTGGTCAGGCACGCGTGACGACCGGCGGGGCGGCCGCGGCGTGCTGTCGTGCGCACCCGCCTTTACTCTGACGAGTTTATCAGGCTTCGCTTCAGGCTCGGTGACGCAATTACTCCGGGTAATTGAATGCGCTCACCTGCCCCGTGCGCTCGCACTGGATCGCCTTACCACATTGTCTGGGCGGTTTGTATCTGTCACTCTTCACTTGAACGCCGGTTTCCACCTTGATTCTTTCAGGAGCACCGTGCTTTTTGTATAGAAAGATAAGTAGGTAAAAATGATGGTAGGTGTAAACACATTATTCATTAAATTCTAATATATAACTAGGTTCACAGAGCTCACCAACAAATGGACACCAAAAACGAATCAAAAGCAAAAAGTAACTTTTGAAAACCTTTGATTTTTTTATGAATCAGATCAGATATATTTGGACTGAGCTACTTTAAAAATATGAGTCTATTTATTGTTATAAGCAGTTTAATCCAGATCTTGAGAAATGTATATCTAAAGATCGGGATCAAACTGCTATAGAAATAAATAGACTCATATAGACAATATATGTGTAAAAAAAACTAGTAGACTTACATGAGTGTCTCATAAGATGATAAGACATTCATGTATGTATCATATCTCAAGACCTGGATTAAACTGTTAAAAATAAATAGACTCATATTTGAGAGGAAAGCTGGTTACTCATCTCACCTAAACAAAAACAAAAGAAGTCTTTATCTGAGCAGGTAGTATCTGTGTAAACAATGCCTTGATGAGTGATTCACCCAGGCAATGAACAGTGAACACCAACCAAACTGAGTAAACAACTGGGTGATCACTTACATACCTTCATTCATTCATATTTGAACAATTCTTAACACTTCAATATAAAATATCATCTAAGCTATGTAATGATACCTTATGCATGAATTCATTAAAAATATGTAAGTATTTGATAACTTTTTCTGTTCATCATAATCGAATGAACACAATAATCACATATAGAGAGGTGTTTATTCTGAAAAGTAGTTTGTTGATAATGTCCTGACTTTTTTAAATACCAATTTCTTATTGAAGTAAATGTGTCTTGATTGGATTAATTTTCATACATAATCCAAGTAACTTAAATATATGTATTTTTTAAATACAATCTCACTTACATAGCCATAATTCAATTAATAAATGAATTTAATGTTTAATTCCAGTTCATACATATTGTACAATTTTTTTGGAAATATAATTAAGTTATTACTTGATATAATACAATAAAATCACAACTGCCATTGTTAAAAAATGTATATACCTAAGTGGGATTTATTTGTTCTATAATAATAGAACCTACATTTAAACTAGATCAAATGAATAAATCTTAATTACCTGTGATTTTCACATGACAAACAAACTGTCAATAATTTTATAATATGTAAAAAAATCCTGTGTATTATGTATTACATATTACCTTTAGGTATATATATATCAGTGGTTATATACATTATTTTTTTCATTTTATAGAAATAATTTAATCACACTAGGAGCTAATCAAATTGTTCAGTTCATTCAACCCTCCAGGTGTCACAGTAAGCACAAGTCTGCTAAATGTAGGTAAACCACACAAAAGATAACAAGCTTTAACAGATCCTTTAGTTTGTATAATTAATTAATATTTTAGTGCATTTAAAAACAATCAGTGAACAATATAGACTGCATCTAAGTACAGATGATACATAATAAAAGTGTGTGTGCAGTATTTAGTTATTGAGTGATTGACCTCTACTAGGTAATTATATTAATGAAATTCAAAATTTATGAACAGAGTGGTGGTGTATGGGCGGCCGTCGCCGACAGTGAAGGCCCACGCACCTGAATCACTCGCAAATGATCCCTTCTTCCGAATAACTTAGTGTGAAACGAATGCCTATATACTTGGTCTTAGAGGACACCATAAACGGCAGCCAGTGCAAGTACAAAGTTTTTCTAAATGCTAAACATTGTAGTGAATGTTTAGCGGCGAGTCCTGCCCGCCAGGCACGACGCAGCAATGTGCGCAGCCCTGGCTACGTAAACAACCCCTATCGCTACTCACCTCCTCGTGACCCTCGTTTTTCTCCTTCTCTGAGAGCGGCCGACATCGCACCACTACCTTCACGCATTCGTTGAGAGCGGTCCTCGGTCGGGCCGACTTCTCCATCTTCGAACCACCCCCTTTCTTCGCGTATTTTTCGCTATCCGACGCAAAGTCAGCGATATCGATCCATTCGGAGAACCCTCTTCGGCATCACCTGTCCGAATCTTTCCGTGGATAACAACGAGACTCACAATTATAGCACTGATACTCTTTAAAATTACTCTGTACACGATTACGAGATTTTATTTACAAATTTACGAAAATAAATAAAAACGTAAGGTTTTGCGAGCCAAAATCACAACCGACCACAGTCAGCGAATATTTTTCATCAACTGATTTTTGTTTGGATAGATAGGATTGGTTGCTGGTTGCATTTTTTTTTATTTAACTTGACACTTGTTTTGACAATAAGTTGTTGCCAGAGAAAAATATTTCTATGCTTCATACAAAACCAGCAATGTACGGTATTCATAATGTCAAGTATGGTTTTCTTTGAATTTGACAAGACAATAATGACATTAGTGACAATCAATTGAATCAATCATCAGCTGTTTGTTGTTGTTTTGTTGATAATGAAATAACTTTGTAACAAAATTGCTGTTTTTTCCGTGAATAAAAGTGATTTGCAGAAAGCAATGTCCACAAACCTTTCTATCAAACTTAAGAGAGCTAACAAAGTGTATCATGAAGGGGTTGGTACAGATCATTATCTATCAACATCTATCTAGATGTTTCATAAAGAAGCTTAGAACGCCTCTTTTTAGTACTCTGCTTTTTTATTTACTGACTGCTACCAACACTAAAAACAATTCTCTTAAATCTCTAATGTATTATCTAAGGTTCCAGTTAATTTTCTGATCAAATATAGTATTAGCAGCGTTTTTTTTACATCGTTTCGGCTAGCGTTTGACCACTATCTCACCAGGGCCCCTAGACAAAATCCAATTTCCTGTTTGCCTTCACGCTAACGCAAGTTCAAAATATATGGATTGACATTTTTGTTTCCGCAATTTTGTTTCGTAAGTGATGATGCGGTCGAGGATGGTAGCACGCTAGGCCTAGAATGGGAACTGGCTCTCAAGGACAGCTGCCGGTACTCATTCGATGTTTTACACACATACATACAATCACGATTTTTTCCTGTTGGGGTCAAAAGTCATAGTAATTTTTCAGTATATGGGCAAATTAAAAATCTGCACTTACACACGTCTAATAACATCATAGATCATATCAATAATAATTATTCTAAATATAACAAAAACATAACTTAATGCATGTTTCGGTACTACATTCAATTTTTATCCAAAAAATGGTGAATAATGAAACGCAAACTAATCGCAGTACAAATTATATTACAAATGGAACTGATTGTCTGTCTATCAGCTGCATAATCCCGTCGTACTAGGTAACCCTACATCTGGAAACAAAAGATCAACTGAATGACGGTTGAATCTACTGGTGTTTCGGAAGCAGAGATGCCAGATTAGGCAAATTATCGCCATTTAGGCTACCTTGAGGGGTCAAATGGCGACCAAAAAATCCAATCGGCTACCAGTAGCCATTTAGGCTACCTAGAAAAATAAGAACGGGCGATTTAGGCTACTTCAGGATTAGCCCAAATGTATTATATTATTTCTTCATAGCTGTATTAAAAATATGCGAAAATACGAAATCTATTAACGGTAATATTTTCTGATCGCGTTTACATACAAATTTAATTTTTTCACAGTATTTGATTATACATTTCAACGTGATATCTCTACTCTACGCGTTCCTGAGAAAAGGGGACTTGACGGGCAGACAGACGGACAACAAAGTGATTCCTATAAGGGTTCCTGTTTTTCTTTTGAGGGATCTTAAAAAACATTTATTTTTTGCTTTACATGTTCTTTTCTGACGTGTCTTCTTTATTTGGGCTAAATAAAGGCTACTTAGATTAAAATGTTAGGCGAATTAGGCTGTTTGTCCAAAAAATAATATTAGGCGATTTACGAGGGTCATTCAACAAGTACTTAGCCTCATCGCCCAATGGCACTGCGAATACAAAAATTTTTTACCATTACTATGGTAACAATGTTTTTGAAGCCTATTGTCAAAGTTTTAAACAATGACCCTAGGATGATGGATTACAATGGATGGAGCCATGTCAGCCATGTGACGTTGTCACATGGACTTTCATTCTATCAACACATTGTCCTACCCTTTCTATTACAGGGATCGCGAGATAAGAGTAAATGAGAAAGCTTATATCAAATTGACAACCTCGCGCATGGGTGAGCGTGTCCATTTTTGACCGGCTAGCAGGCCATAATATAGCGACGCATCATACTTATAAATTAAAAATTTAATAGAAACATAGCTTTAAAGACTGAAACCCTGTTACATGGTTAAATTATGTCGTGTTGTGCTGTGTTTTATCCATCAAGAACAACTAAAGGAGGCGTAAAAGATCCAGAATTATCATTTCACACGTAAGTGTTTGTGGGCATTTATTCTCATATATAACCACTTTTTACATCAAAATATTTATTTTGCTTACATTATATACATCTTTTTCGTCATATAACTACCGAGGTGGTAAATGGTTATCATTTTAAAGCTTTAATTTATGTAAATAACAAACATTATTTTACGCCACCCGGCTAGTGATGTACGAGAACCCTCCAAAACTTTGTCAATAAATATAGTTGATACCCTTATAAAAAGGAATATATAAATTCCTTTAAGTGTAATATTATTATATTACATTATATAAATATATAAATCGTTTATATACATTTTACACTTATTCTATACATATAAAAAAAATTGAAGTGTCTGTTTGTAATTCCAGATTAACAGCTTTTCACTAAATGCATATGAAAGAATATACGGTACTTACATAAAAAACAAAATTTATATTTTGTCTGTCTGTCTGTTTGTTCCGGTTTATCTCTGAAATGACTGGACCAATTTAACGGGACTTTCACTAGTAAAATGCTGATGTTAAAATATTAACTACCAAGTAACTTGGCTACTTTTATTTTAGAAAAAAATAAAGTTCCTCGAAATCAAAATTGAAGCTAATGAAATAGGGAACAATATCTGATTCAAATAGGGAAGGTTAATGTGCAAATTAAGCAGTGTTTTCTACCGCGCACAGCCCACGCGCATGTTGCCGCTGTCATTAAACGCGGACAAAGCCGCGGGACCCAGCTAGTTGATTTATAATATGAAGATTTTTTTTAAGGATGGAACGGTTAGCTTAGGGCCTTGATTAGAACGAAATTTGAACATTTTTAACCGACTTCACAATAAAAAGATGAGGTTCTCAGTTCGCCTTTTTTATGTTTGTTATCTCATAACTCCGCAAGTTCTTAACCGGATTGGAAATATTTTTTTTCGATAGATTATTCTGCCCGTTTGGTCCCATTGTACATTTTCTGAAATCTGATAAGTATCTCCAGAGATATGGACATAAACACCTCCAACTTTATACTGAAAATGGATAGCGTGGCATTTGAAGTTGGTTTTTTCGTTTTGTGAACAATCTTAAAATATTATAAAAAGTGATCAAAGTAATTATGCGCAAAATTTGTAGTAACTAGGTACCTAATTATATTATCAGCACTGATACTTACTCGTATTCAATCTATTATTACTTATGATAATGCCATTATATATATTTTTATGAAAAATGTGTCACAGTTTATTTATTTATTTATTTATTCATTTATTTGCAAAAACAATGTACAATAGTTATAACTTAGTCTAAAACTAATCTAATTATGACTACTGAGCGTTTACCACATTAAAATATTATATCATTTTGTTGTAGGTTTCCAAAATGTCCGAAAATCCAATCAAGTGGATAAAGGCAGTAAGGCGTGAAAATTAGGATCCAACTAAACACTTCAAACTTTGTTCTAAACATTTTGAAAAATCAATTTTGTACCTACTAGATTATCAATCAAGCTGGAACTGACACCAAGGAAACGGAAAAGAATAGAAGCTAGTGGAGTCAAGATAGAAAGTCTTCCTATAAGTCTTCCTCTGCGAGCAATGAAGGATGATGAAACGGTTTTGAAAGTGTTTTAATCGAAAGTGTTATAAGCTCTAATACATAAAAATCTGTTTAGCCGTTGTAAAAGTATGAGCATTTTCTAGTTGATGGCGCTATGAAATCAACTTTCATAGTGATTTATTCGAAATTCGGTATCCTTTTCTTCAACGACAAAGGACACTGAAGCATTGACATGATGCTGGGACATCTTCTGGAATCTGCTGAATTCTCAACTCCTCGCCAACTTACAGCTGAGATGTCGTATTCAGACTCATTGGAATATTTTTAATTTTCATTATAGATTATACATAGATCAGTCGGGGTGATTTCAAATTTTGAGTATTGGAGAGTGGAGATCGCGAAACGGCAAACGTAGCGTAGGACGTCCTGTGACCAGGTGGAGCGACGGCATACGCAATGCGGTGGGCAGTGATTGGAAAAGAAGATCTGAAAATCGGGCTCAGTGGCGCATCTTGGGAGAGGCCTACAGTCCAGCAGTGGACTGACACTGGCTGATGATGATGACGATACAATAGATCATACTATATTGACATCAAATTACTTTATATCGTTAGCATTTACAAAAGAGATGTGCTAATTTTTCTGTAGTGGTAGAACTTCTGCTAGTCCGCCTGGACCGGTACCACCACTTTGCCAATTAATTTTCATAGGAATGTTTTTCGGTTGAAATGGCAAGGTGTCCAGTGAAATTACAGGGCATGTGAAACTTAACATCTTTATGTCTCAAGGTAACAGGCGCAGTGGAGTGACGTGCAAAATTCTGGACTGCCAGAATTTTCCTGTATCGTTGTATCTGTAATAGGTCGTCGTAGACGTCATCGCTTACCATCAAGTGAGAGTCGTGCTTGTCCTGTTACCTTTTACAATAAAAAAACTGATTAATGTTTACAAAGTAAGTATGGCCTAATTTGTGGTTTCACTGCATTTTTTTTATTATTTGCGATGTGCGTAGTTTTATACGATAATTTATCTAATACTATAAGAATCTTTGTCCTGACATACTGACTGACTGACAGACAACGCACAGCCTAAACCGCTGGTCGTAGAGACTTGAAATTTAAAGAGTATATTTGTCTTAGTACGCAACGGTGTACTCAGAAAGGATTTTTCAAAATTCACCCCGTAAGGCGGTGAATTGGAGGTTCAAAGTTTGTATGAATAAACAAGATTAGATAGTCTTTTCTATTCGAAACTTCATACAAGTGCTTCAGTAAAAAAATAAGTAAAATCGTGTTTCAAGCTTTTTCAAAATTCCACCCCTAAAAGAGTGAAATGAGGTAACAAAGTCTGAAAACCAATATTGTTTCGGGTTGCGCTGAAATTTGGCATGCAGATAGTTGTTTTAACATAAGTATCCGTGAAGAAAAGATTTTTCAAAATTCACTCTTTAAGGGGATGAAACGGGGGTTCAAAGTTTGGATAGTCATTTTATTCGACATTTCACACAAACCGTACTTCTGTAAATAAATAAGTAAATACGAGTTTCAGGCTTTTTCAAAATGCCACCCTAAGAGGGTGCAGTGGGGTAACAAAGTCTGAAAATCAATACTAATAATAAAAGTAATATTTAATTGACGTATTGAAAAGGCAAAAACATTTAAGATTTGTGTTTAAGAAAAGCTAAGAAATCTATACCGCCAGATTTAAGGTTGCCTAATTACAGTTAAGTACTGTAGCATTTTTTATCAATAACTAATTTCCATAAGTTCAATAAAGTAACTACGTATTTTATCACATAAATTGTTTTCTTTTTACATAAGTTTTAGTTTTCTACATTTTTCACCTTTTTATCGATATGTTCTACACTAGTGATCACTTCCCTACTCAGGCACACTCTAGCAGTTCTAGACACTAACACAAACAGAAAATGGACATGCTGCCAAAGTTTTGACGCCATCCATTATAATCCATCATCCTAGCAATGACCTCTATTAGTTTTGTTTTAATAGCCTTTAAAAGCGAATGTGTCGGTCAGTTTAACAAAAATGGAAAAAGAGCAGTATCGTTCGGTGATTCGATTTTTATTTTTGGAAGGGAAAACGCGCAGTGAAATTAAAAATCGCTTGGATGCTGTGTACAGTGACTCTTCTCCTTCGATGGCAACCGTCAAGAATTGGTTTAACGAGTTTGCTCGTGGCCGCAAGTCGGTTTTTGATGAGCCACGCCCAGGTGCCCCGACAACGGCTACTACGATTATATACGAAACATAAAATAAATCCACGATCTCGTGTTGGCAGACCGCCGATTGAAGGTTCGCGAGATAGCTGACACTGTGGGCATTGCAGAAGGAACGGTGCATCATATTCTCCACGAAGAACTGGGCATGAGAAAGCTGTCAGCGCGATGGCTGACAACGCGCCGGCTCACACCTCTGCCGTCGCCATGGCCAAATTATTCGAATTGCGCTACGAATTGCTTCCCCATCCACCTTACTCTCCAGACTTGGCCCCCTGTGACTTCTTTTTGTTTCCAAACCTGAAAAAGTCACTCGCCGGAAAAAGATTTGGGTGAATGAGGAGGTCATCACCGCCACGGAGGCCTATTTTGCAGACTTCAGGAAAACGTATTTTTTAGACGGGTTAAAAAAGTTGGAGCATCGCTGTGCCAAGTGTATTCAGTTAAAAGGAGATTATGTAGAAAAATAAATCGTCACTTTTCGAAAATTTTCGTTTTTCTTTTGTAGGCTAAGTATTTATTGAACGACCCTCGTAGGCTACTCGGTAGGCAAAATTAGGCGAATTGAGTTAGCTGATATCTGGCAACCCTGTTCGGAAGTACTCTCATCAGAGAAGAAACACCAAGAAACTCTATGGGGCTTGACACTTGTTTAAATTCATATTTTTTTAAAAAGGTAGACAGATAATACTTCTTTAGATATTTTGGTGACAGACTTTCCAACTTGAGGATGGTAGCTGGCCAGACGGACACTAGATAGTGTCCTTTCACCATGCCGAGGGTTGAGAGTTTCTTAACTATGCTTTCTTTTTTGGAGGGCCGCTGTGAAATATGCACAAAATGTTTTCTAACTTCATCAAAACAATCCATTCTTCCAATGCGCCACTAGGCCCTCCAAAGTGTCGATGTCAATGAAGTACTTGTATGCACCAAATAAGCTGACATATTAAAAATCCAGCAGGATGTGGTATTCTGATGTTACAGGAGACCATAGCCGGAGTGGCGGTGGTGGAGAGCTCTGGCGAGGTGCGCCACGAGGGCCTCGCGCTCACCATGGAGGGTGTGGTCAACCTCCACCTCAGCACTAAAAATGTCGGCATCTTCGACGCGTTCTCTAATAGTATCAAGGTAACTGTTATTGGAACTGTATCGTCTGTCTATTTACCCAACTGCGAATCAAGGAGGGTTATGTTTTTCAAGTGACTGTATATATATTTCTTTGGCACGCCCTAGAGCTCAAACAGCTTGTCGTATTTTTATGTGAGTAGTGTCAATAGATTTGTCTTAGTCGTAAGAGTGACACTGGGTACATCAAAATTAAAAAAAATCTAAATTAAGGATTTTTAGCGCCAAAAAGTAATATTAAAAAAAATATATATTTTCAAAATACATCGAGTGTGGTAATTCACTTGTTCTTATTCACCTATCAGTGTTTGGTCTGTGTCCTGTGACACACCCCAAGTGGGATGTCAGCGCAGGTCAGTTATTTTCGTAACATTTCACGGGTCTTACACGCCTGCTCATTTGGAAGGCATTGATGGAGCCATAGCTAACATAAAGAAGCCCTTTACAACTGTTATTTAACTATGGATGATAGTGGATGGAAATATATGAAAAACTATGAAAAGATGATACATTATATCATGACATTATATTAGATATAACGCTTTAGGTTTAAGTATTTATTATGTTATTTTTAAAGTATTGTAAATAAATAAATAAATGACTATTGGTTTAATCTGATTGATCTCAGATTGCTGGTTTGTGAGATGAGGTACGGCACCCACCAATTATGCCTCATTTCAAAATGTTTAGGCGGGTGGTGACTTCCATCCACTGAGTTTACGTATCTAATGATAGTATGCATACATTTATTAACTTACATTTATTTGCAGCCTATAACCCTGGTGAACACAGCAGTGGAGCTGTCTCCGGCGGGCAGGATCCCCCCGGGCGTGACAGAGATCCCGTTCGAGGTGCCGCTGCGGGCGCGCCAGGCGGTCTCCCCCGGCTACCCTGGCCTGCTGGAGACCTACCACGGAGTGTTCGTCAACATCATGTACACACTCAAGTGCAGCATGAAGAGATCCTTCCTGAACAAGCCGCTCAATGTCAGCTGTCAGTTCTTTGTTCAGCATCCACAGGTAACAACAATTATTTTATAGTACTAGTGCCCCGCGGCTTTGCCCACATTAAAAAGTATCCCATAGCCTAATCCATAATACTGGCTATCACTGTGCAAAATTTCAGCAAAATCGGTCCAGCCGTTTGACTGTAAAGTAGTCCCAAACCAACAAATATACAAACTATGATTATAAGTATTAAAATACGAGACTTATCGCGCTTAATTCATTAATTTTTATTTAAGTCAACGTTTAGACTACGATCAATGCAACTCGGTCGATACGTCGAGTTAAATTAAAATGAATGTTTGAAGCGCGATAAGTGCCGCGTCTTATATTTATGATGTGTTCAAAACATTAAAGTTTAAAGTTTACAAATAATATACACGCTCATTTTCTCAGTGATAACATTGGTGTTGATTATGGTTGAAGTGAAATATATGTAATAAAATGACACATTTATGACGATATATCTTGACATTTGAAGGTCATGGGTACAGTGGCATCCTAAATTCTGGTCAGCTAGAGTTGTTGGTATCATAGGAAGATGTCATCACTTACCATCATGCAAGTGCAAATGCCTTGTTTGTCTTTCTCTACTCAGTGAACAAAGGTAGAACCTGTTTCTTATGAATGTTATTTATTGATTTACATTTATTTTCAAATCCGTAATGACGATGGTTAAAGTGGTTGTACTATTTGTTATCTCCATGTTCAAGAGGTATTTATACTTATCACCATTAACTACATAATGAACTCTGTAGTGGTAGGACTTCTGCTAGTCCGTATGGGGCGGTACCACCACTTTGTTCATTAATTCAGTCGTGAAATAAAAATGTTTTACGGTTTAAATGGCAAAGTATCAAGTAAAATTACAAGGTATGTGGGACTTAAAATCTTTATTTCTCAAGGTAACAGGCGCAGTGCAGTGACATGCAACATTCGGGTTATCCAGAATGTTGCATGCGACTGTATCTGTAGTAGGTAGACACATTCGCTTACCATTAAGATAGCATCGTGTTTGTTCTGTTACCTTATATCATAAAAAAAATCAACTGTTATACATTTCAGCAAGATCGTGCGCCGATAAAACCAGTGCGGTGTGTAATAAACCCGAGCACAATCCGAGCGGGCGGCGGCGGCGGGGGCGGGGCCGCGCGCGCCTCCATGCCGCACTTCCAGGTGTACGCGGAGATAGACTCCACGGTGTGTCCGCTCGACGCGCCCATCACTGGCAAGGTATACATTGTGCTGCCAAATACATGATAGAGAGTCTGTGACCAGACTAAAAGAGAACCGTCGTGCTAATTGAGGTCGCATGTTCTGATAGGGTATTACACCCATTTTCGAAAAGTGTCTCGATTAGATTCTGTCATTACTAGTGTGACAAAAATAATTGATACTTGGTAGGTACCTAGCTACTCTGATCATTATCGTGTGCTACTAGGTAGGTATGTACCTTCCTTCCTTACCTTTGAATGTTAGTTGATCGTAACGCCATGCCACGACGGTGCTCTTTTTGCACAGACTACTACATAATTCGTCATAAGGTAGATATGTTGCAGGTAAATGTTGATACATACCTGTTTCTCTATTCACTCTAACTTCTTCAACTAATACTAAATGTCTCTTATTAGCTGCATCCCGCGGCCAGTGTTCAAAAGTTTATCATCATCATCAGCCTATCTATGTCCACTGCTGGACATAGGCCTCATCTACAGCACGCCACTGAGCTCGGTTTTCAGCTCTTTTTTTCCAACCGCTGCCAGCCAACTTGCGTATATCATCGCTCCATCTAGCTGGAGGGCGCCCTACATTACGTTCAAAAGCAACCTTGTCTTTTATTTTACCTTTCTGGCTATCTATGTGCAAAATTTCAGTCAATTCGGTCAAGCCTTTAGACTACGTTCTGCCTGATTTGAGCCTTAGCCTTAGCTTATAATGAGCTTTAATCAATTTGCTTAATTTTTTTTTATATTTACTATGCTCAATAGGTCTGACTGTGAATGTAACTGTGGTAAGGTGTACACATTAGTTAAAACCAACTTACCACACACCTATCATAAATAACTATGACAGTAACTGTGAGCAATGTTGTAGTGTGTTATACTTCCAGATCCGTGTCGACGAGTGTTCCGTGCCTGTCAAGTCAATAGAGCTGCAGCTGGTGCGAGTGGAGACCTGCGGATGTGCAGAAGGATATTCTAGAGATGGTATGTATAGGTTATACATTCAAAACACACACTTTTTTACGTCCCCGCCAAAACTCCTCTCGCCATCCTATATTAGATCATACAATAATTCGCGCACTAGTTTTTCTTTCAACGTTATCAGCGCGGCGCGATATCTATTTGATAGAACACTAACTTTTGCATATATAACATGACGCTTACGTCACTACCGTTTATTTGGATCGTTACGCTACGTCACTACCCTCAAGTTTTACCCCAGTGCGCAGGGCCGTCTTTAACCTATCGGGGCCCTGGGCATTTTAAAATTAAGGGGGCCCTTTAATTTACTATTTAATGAATACAGCCAAGTACGCATTTAGGTGAAGGTTTGGCTTGAATGAACTTAAATAACTGAATCCAATTTTCCTAACCGAAAACGCAATGTAAAATATGGCGTCCACGCGAGCAGCGCGAGCGCAAATTGTTCACCTACTCTGTTTTGCAAAGTTATATAGGGGAGAGTCATATAGGTACTTGCCACCTTGAGAAATTGTTGAAAAACTTTTTTTTACCGAAAACGCTAATTAAATATAGCGCAAAATATTTAATGTGTTTTAAAAAAAACCCAAGCGCAGTAGCGCTAACTTTCTATTGTGTTTTGTAAAGGAATATAGAGGAAAGCCGTACACTAGCCACCTGCGTCAATTTTCTTCACCGAAAACGCTATAAATAACGTTCACGCGAGCGAAACGAGCGTGACATTTCAGCGTTAGGATTCTTCATAATACTATTCGTTATTTACGTGGCTGTGTCGAGCCCAAAAATGTACTTTTCTATAATGTCGGTTAACGGTTGGTGATCTAACAAGAGATAAGGGGCCCCTAGTGTTGTGCCCAGGGGGAAGGAGGGCCCTGCTATTGCGCCTAAAGAACTTTCACTTCAAAAATCTTATTCTGTTCAATAATTCATTATATTATATTTATTTATATCGGTGGAGGTGTTAGCACAAGTTGAGAGCGCAGTGTATGCGTGTATTCCAGCGACAGAGATCCAGAACATCCAGGTGGGCGAGGGAGAGGTGCGGCGGTCGCGTGACATCCCGCTCTACATGGTGCTGCCGCGACTGTTCACGTGCCCGACCACCACCACCGTCAATTTCAAAATTGGTACCGACATCATTATTACAATTAACTATTTATTCAAGTTATTTCGTTTATAAAACCTAAGTCTGTGTTTACACTATCTCACCTGATGCTAAGAATGCGAAGAACTTGAATAGAATACATTATATAAAATACATAAAGATATAAATTAAGTAACAATTGCATATTTAAGTTTACGATGTTGTTACGTGAATTGTGTGTGTGAGTGTGTATGCGCGCGCGCGTGTGTGTTTGTGTATGTGATGTGTGTGTATGATAATGCGCAGAATAACTGACAATTTACGTAACCCAACTGTCCCAACCCGCTTCCATACTGGCGGGCTTCGAACATCATGCTCGAACTTGGCGAACCGAACAGCAATATACACGAGGGATGTGTGTGGGGGTCCCGGTAGAACACGTTACACGGCTCGGTACACAACAATGAACTACGTCGTACTCGTAATCACCACCAACAGTATCACACTTTTTTTATCATGTGCAATAAAGGGCTTTCTCGCCATTTGCGGTAATGCCGCCCTGGTATCATCTAGTTATACTCAAATAGGTTACCGTTTACTCTTTGCTTACCACCCATATATATTTACATATTCGTAGCGGCATCCAAGCATGGATCTGCTAATATAATGGTACAATCTCCAATTAATATATATACCTAGTTGGAAAAGAACAGATCTCTTATTGGTGTTCCGGGTACATTCCATCAACAAGTGAGTAAAGTCATCCTTGATCCACTTGCCCATACGTCTCACAATTTGGGGATGAAGCTTCAGTATCAAGTACTTCATTTTTCTAGCTGTACTCAAAATGGCACCGGTGGAAAACGTTGTGTGGAGCGGGATATTTGTTTGTACATACTTACCGAGAGATGTTCTCGTATGTGAACGGTGATGGCAAGAAGAGTCACACATTGTTTCACAGCTTCGCTACGTATACTGGCACAAATTATAATTAATAATATACAAGCTAAGCCGCGCGGCTCCGCCCGCGGTAAAAAGTGTCCTATAGCCTAATGCATAATACTGGCTATCCATGTGCAAAATTTTAGCTAAATTGGCCCAGGCGTTTAACCGTGAAGAAGTCCCATACAAACATACAAACTGACTTTCGCATTTATAATATGAGTGCCGATTACAACCTTGTTCACAAGTGTTTACTGTATATAATATATAATACTAGCTGACCCGGCAAACGTTGTTTCGCCATATAAATAAATGGCTATTAAAAAATAAGGGTTGATCGTAGAAGGGTGAAAATTGAGGATTGTATGTATTTTTGTATGTTGTATCATAGAAAAATAGAAATTAAAAATTTTGTCTAAAAAATAAAAAATAAATTAAGGGGTGGACTACCCCTAACATTTAGGGGGATGAAAAATAGATGTCGGCCGATTCTCATAGATACCGGATAAGCACAAAAAATTTCATCAAAATCGGTCAAGCCGTTTCGGAGGAGTATGGCAACGAAAACTGTGACACGAGAATTTTATATATTAGATAGTCCACACACATATACTGAGACATAAGTACACAATGTATCGCACGTTGTTTCAGAATTCGAGCTGAATATTGCAGTTATATTTGAAGATGATTATTTGGTGACAGAAAACTTTCCAATATTGCTTCTGAGAAGTACTCTATACTAATATTGTAAAGAGAGAACATTTGTATTTTTGTATGTTTGTAATGATTTGGCTCAAAAACTACTGAACCGATTTAAAAATTCTTTCACTAATATATAGAATGGACTTTCGGAATGAAAATATGCTATATATTATCCCGTTTAAATCAAAGGTACATTCGTGGAGACCTAATTTGCAGCCTAAGTCGGCAAAAAAACGGTCGAAAAAACACGTTTCTTACGAACGCTGCTCAATTGAAAATAGATAGAAGAATATTTTCTATGGAAGAGTTGTACAACTTAATAAGACCTACAAAAAAATCCGCGACAGCATATGTCTATCTCTGAAGGTTGACTCACAGTAACCATTTTAATCTTAAATTTTTTGCTTAAAAATATTACATAACTTCCTACGCTATTTTCAAGTATATAGTATTATTCCTTATCCAAATAATTACGTTAATTAGCTTGGCCACATATTATAGATTAAAATTGTCCTTTACAGTATATAATTCAAATGAAAACTGTAGAAGATATCACGAATTTCACAAACACGCGTCGCAAAATTAATAAAATATTTGCAGTGAAACCACAGATTAGGTCATAGTTACTACAAAATATTATTATAAGCTTAGCTATGCTGTAGATCCCCACCGATCACAATCAATTTGAAGTCAATATAGTATATAATAGTATATATTATTTAGTATATATTATATAGTATATAATATGATCTATTGTATAAAATAATATTCATCTATATATATAATAATATAATATTTTAAACCACCCCGACTGATATATGTATAATATTTTCATTAAAAGCATTCCAATGACTCTAAACACGACATTTAAAATCTGAGCTGTAAGTTGGTGAGGATTTAAGTATTCTGTAGTCCAGAAGATGTCCCAGCATCAGGTCAATGCTTCCATGTTCTTACAATATCGTTGAAGAAGAAGATTTTCGAATTGATCAGACCTATGAAAGTTGATTTCATAGCGCAATTAACTAGAAAAAAGCTCATAATTTTATAACGATTGAACGAATTTTCATGAATCAACGCTAAGAACACTCTCGATGAAGACATCTATAAAAAAAAAATCAATAATAAAATCTAAATCGGTTCATCCGGTTGGGTGCTAAGATGCTACAGACACAGATACACACGTTAAACGTATAATACCCCTTCTTTGATCCCATGATTTGATTGATTTTGATCCAATGATCCCACTACCTCTGTACGAAAACCCATGATTCATAAATGCACATAAAACTTGCATTGGTAGGCATATAGCTAGGATAAGAACCAACGACCCTCGGGTCAGAATCAGGGTAACTATCCTTTACGCCAAAGGGCCGTCCAATATCACTACGTAAGTATTATAAAACAAAGTCCATCACTGCGTCTGTCTGTCTGTTCGCAATAATCTCAATAGCTACTGAACGGATTATCCTGCGGTTTTCACTAATAGCCAGAGTGTTTAAGGTTTTGTGTAAATTGGTTGAAATATGACGATGATTGTAAAATATGTTCATATTTCATATTCGATGCAACAAACTGATGCAAATTTTGTAGGCATATATGTTCTACCCGTGCGAAGCCGGGGCGGGCTGCTAGTTGTTAATAAAGTGACGTGTTCAGTATATTATATTACTGTTTGTACTTAGGGCGATGCCTTATTTGCTTGTGTTTTAAGTTTGCGGCATAGGAAGATGCAACTACTTATACAATATACAGCAGTGTTTTTCAACCTTTTTCATGGCGCGACGCCTAAGTATGAAAAAAAAATTCGTGACCCTACCTACACTGTTTATAATATGGATTTTATTATATTACTAGCTTCTGCCCTCGGCTTTGCTCGTGTGGCCTACAGGAAACAATGTACATATTTTTCTTCAGAAACAAATATTATAATAGGCGCTCTCACTCCCTCTCAAATACAACACCTACAAATAATCTTAAATTAATATTATCCTAATAAAAGTATGTTTTCAAACTTTTTTTTTACTGAGGCTTCGCGACCCCCCAGGGGGTCGCAACCCACGCATTGAAAAACACTGCTATACAGCATACAGCCTGTTACTCTAACAAGCAGATCTGGCACAGCGCCTCTATGACATACATGTAATTATTATTATATTTGGTGGGCTGACAGTGGTCTGACACGGGCTGATGATGCTGATTATTATATTTACATTTAGGTATAAGAAGCTAAATAAATATAAATAAAATAAATAAAAATGTGTTTATTGCCATTAAAAACATCAACATATATTATTACATTTAGATTACCTATTAATTTTTAATACATTAAGCAGATAAAAATTTAAATACGAAAATAACAGTATCTACTATAACGGTCAAATAATTGTATTTATTCTAAATATTGTTTTATTTTGAAACCCGCTTTTCTGTGTCATTTACTTGTTTGAAAATCTTCACATTTATTGATTACGTTTTCTTAAAGGTGTCATTTTAAAGTGATGTGATCCCATTATTTGTTAACTCTGAGGCCAATTCAGTGTGCCGCGCGGACGGTAACATGTATTAGGTATATCAGAGCATTCAGTGCGTCTCCTCCGAGCGCGGACGTCCAATTGATTCTAATAGGCAGAAGTGCTCGACGGATGGTCGTGCGGGGTGGACCACCAAATTCAAATGTTAATCCCTGACTATGAATGTACCACTCAATCAAATCCGCATGAACGGCGCATTCATCCGCGACTGACGCAAGTGCTACTCCGCGCTAACTAGCTGTCCCGCGACTTCGTCCGCGTGGAATACTGTCTTTGGGTAGCTTCACCTATAAAGACACATACGTATCCCATCTACACCGCACCGCACCACGCCACGCTAATCCCCCCTTCCCCCTTCCCCTCACTTCCACCTCCCCTCCTCCTACTTACCCTTCCCCTCACATACCCTACCCTCCCCCTCCTCTTCCCCGTCCCCTTACATACCCTCCTCTTCCCTCCCCTTCCCCTTACATACCCTACCCTCCCCCTTCCCCCTTACACACTTTGAATGTCATATCCTCCCCTCCCCCTCACTTCCACATCTCCTCCCCTCCACTCCCCCTTGTCCCTCACAAACTTTGAATATCATATTTATTTATATCAAATCAACAGCCTAAATAATAAGTTTCAAGCTTCTAGCTTTAAAAATGACGATACTTCCATACAACTTTTCATCCCCCCTTACAACCCTCTTTTCGCATTATAAAAAGTAGCCTATGTCCTTTCTCAGACTCCTCTTTTCGCATTATAAATAGTTGCCTAGTCCTTTCTCAGACTCTAGACTATCTGTGTACCAAATTTCATTTAAATAGGTTCAGTAGTTTTGGCGTGAAAGCGAAGTTACTTTCGCATTTATAATATTAATAAGGATAAATAAAACACAGAGATGGCGCTAGCGTAGATTTTAATAGCTCTCCTTTAATTAATATTGCCTAAATGTATGAGATCCTGCATCGCGCAAAATATATTATATTGAAAGTGATGCACTTGCTTAGGATTAAATATCTCAAAAGTTGAACTCGTTCAAAAACGTTTTCTCTTTATAATATTAGTCTGGAATCTGGATAATGTATATTGTGTGTGTGGATCCCTCATCATCCTAGGTGGATCCTGTCCAATCGGCGGTACAGTGCCACAAGTATAACTTGGCGGTGGTGGTTCTTGGAACTAATTATTTTAATTGAAACTGTGAGTTTGACGTTTGAGAGATTACCGCGACATTATTGTTGATAAATCTGCTACATTAAAATAGTTCAATAATGCCAAAAGTAATTAAAAGTGGTTTAAAAGAAACTGTTATCAAAGTACAAAGTAAAAGCACAGTGGCGCACAGGCACGCCAAGTTATACTTGCCGGACTGTATCAAAGTCAGAAAATGTGGCAAGCAATGTATTGTAAAATGAAATATTTTGATTGAAGAGAAGTATCACTGTCAAAATGTATACATTTGTCAATGTCAGACTTCAGTCAACAAACGTCTATTCAAATTCTATCAAGAATCAAATAGTTTATTTTTCTTTTGTCTTTGTTAATTGTTTGTGGTGCAACTATAATGTTTAAGTTTTATAAATAAAACTTAAATCATGGATAATAGCTATCACGAAAACAAAAATGCTATGTATCATTTCCCGAGTCAACATCATTATCCGCACCACCTGTACCCGCAATGTCCCACGACCGTGGATCACACCAAACTACACTCTGTAAACACGGTGGTGTCCGACAAGTTTGGGACTTTCATGCCACAAAACATAGTTCTAGACGAGCCTTTGCAACTGGCTGAACCTATTAAAAGCACACAACTCGAGCAGAGTGATGTAAAAAGTGAAAAGAAGAGGGGTCGCAAACCTAAAACCGAAAAAGCTAAGAGCGATGAGTCTAAGAAGAAATCCGATAAGACTGTGGATACATCCGCTTTCACCATCGAAGAGAGGCTGGTAGCCGCCGTCTGGATACACGAGAGGCACCATACTCACCACACCATCACTGAGGTAAATAGGAGTTTATTAAATGAGGAGAGTTTATCAAACATTGCAGACTACAATGTCTTACAATACTTTAATGTTAGACCTCTGTACAAGAACTAAACAAGCCAATCATATTCGGGGAAATGATTATAAATTGTAATATAATAATTTATTTCGAAAACACAAGTAAAAGGTTTGACACAGTTTAAGCTTATGAACTAAACATAGCTTGTGTTGAGCACTGAAACACACTAGGACAATCCTGTGTTGTGTGGTTCAGTATCTTCCTATAAATAATGAACTCTCTTTGAATAAACCAGCTTTTTACGACCAGTTTATGAATAATCACCAGTATTCATTTGTGTTGTGACTAGCTAACTTCAATTCTAAGATATTAACTTCATGAAATTGTTGTAAATACAGATCAAGGACAAGTTCCTGAGAAGATTTGCTCGGGAGCCCCCGTCGAAGACAACCCTGTTTGCGTGGGAGCGCAAGTTGTTTGCCACAGGCAACGTGTGTGATGCTCCCCGCCCAGGCAGACCTGAGAAAAGGTACGCTGCTACAACACTCTCACATTGGTAAATATTTTATTAGAATTATAGTACATTTTTTACTTTTGTTATGTGGTTATTGTCATAGATTATTTTTCTACACATTTCTTTTAAAAACACAATGTTTATTTACCAAAGTCAAAGTCAAAGTCAAAGCATTTATTCAGTATATGGGCAAATTAAAAATTAGCACTTACACACGTCAAATAACATTAAATAGATCATATTCAACAAAAAATATAGATATAACAGAAACATAACGCTTTGAATTTACAAAAAAAAAACAAAGGTATTGAGCCATTCAGCTTTCATCTAGACGTCGAACGTCACACTTAAAACACATGTTTAATTCCCCTTATTAATGTAGGGTTGCCAACCGTACCATTACGTGCACCCGCAACCCAGTGCATGTTTCAGTACTTCAGACAATTTTTATCCAAAAAATTGTGAAATAATGAAACATAATAGATAAATAAAACGCAGACTAATTGCAGTACAAATCATGTTCCGAATGGAACTGATTGTCCGACTATCAGCCGCATAATACCGTCGTAACAGGCAACCCTAGATCTGCAAACAAAAGATGAAAACTGATTGACTGTTGAATCTACTGGTGTTTCGGAAGTACTCCCATCAGAGAAGAAACACCAAGAAACTCTATGGGGCTTGTCACTTATTTTAATTCATTTTTTTTAATTCATATTAAATAAATGTTTAATGTACAATAAGTAATTCTATTATCATACAATTTATATTATATCTTGGAGCTTGGGGCATTCAGGCCAAGCATTTTTGTCATTCATATAGTCATTTATTGTATAGTACGATTTCTTCATTAAATTGGATTTTACAAAGGTTTTAAATCTGCTTATAGACAGTTGATCAATATCTTTAGGAAGTTTATTATAAAATCGTATACAGTTCCCCAGAAAAGAACCACTAACTTTCCACAACCTGAATTGAGGTAGAATTAATCTATTTTTGTGTCTTGTATTGAAATTATGTACATCGGACCTCTTATCATACTCATTCAAATTTTTGCGTACATACATAATATTTTCATATATATATTGACATGCCACTGTGAGAATTTTAATCTCCTTAAATTTTTCACGAAGTGAGTCTCGTGACTTCATGGTATATATAGATCGAATAGCTCTTTTTTGTAAAACAAATATAGATTGGATTTCGGCGGCTTTCCCCCACAATAAAATGCCATAGGACATTATACTATGGAAGTAGCTAAAGTAAACCAATCTAGCAGTGGATTCGTCAGTCAAGTTTCTGATTTTACGTACTGCGTATGCAGCGGACCTCAATCTACCTGCCAGAGCCGATATTTGAGAACCCCATTGTAGTTTTGAATCCAGGGTGATGCCCAAGAATGTAGCGGATTCAACAAATTCTATCGGTACATCGTTTATTAATATCCTGCTATTAATGACACCCTTTCTTACATTTGGCAGCGAGAATTTAATACATTTAGTTTTTTTGGCGTTCAGTAATAAGTTATTGGTTGTAAACCAATTCAAAACCTGTGCGATTGATTTGTTAACATCGTCAAATCCAGGCGCAATCCTATCTATTTTGAATATTAAGGATGTATCATCCGCGAACAAAACAATGTCACATAAGTTTTGCACGAAAGACGGCAAGTCATTAATATAAACTAGAAATAAAAATGGTCCTAAGATCGATCCCTGCGGAACTCCCATTTTTATGAGGGATCCAGATGACCTGACGCCATTGACCTCAACCATCTGTATTCTATTACTGAGGTAGGATGAGACCAGATCAAGTGCTTTTCCGTTAACGCCGTAGTGTTTTAATTTGCAAATTAGCGTTTTGTGACAGACACAATCAAACGCTTTAGATAAGTCACAGAAAACGCCGATAGCATCTTGTGCTTTCTCCCAGGCATCAAATATATGTTTAAGAAGATCTACTCCAGCATCAGTAGTAGAACGCCCCTCAGTGAAACCATATTGTTTGTGATTTAAAAGATGATTAATATTAAAATGTGCCAAAAGCTGGTCTAATATAACTTTTTCAAAAACTTTACTGAGCGCCGGTAATATAGAGATTGGTCTATAGTTTGAAGGGTCATTTTTGTTCACTGATTTGTATAGGGGAATTAATTTACTTTTTTTCATTACATCAGGAAAGACACCTTCATCGACGCATCTGTTAAAAATAAACGCTAAGTGAGGGCTAATTGCATTAATAATATAACTAAGTACTTTGGTTGACATACCCCACAGATCCTCGGTATTCTTTTGATTGAGCATTTTAAAAGTTTTGATAATTGATATTGAAGTTATGTGTCTGAACTCAAACATAGAGTCACATACATTCACACACTTCGATAGTAAAACAAAAGCATCCTTAGGGGAAGAGTTTAAAGGCTGAGTAGTAATAATAGGTACTTGTGAGAAGTACTCAACAAATGTGTTAGCGACATCATTATTATCTATGATTAATTTATTATTAACTTTTAACATAATTTTACCGTCCCTCTGCTTAATTTTTCCAGTTTCTGTATTAATGACTTTCCATGTTGATTTTATTTTGTCATCGGCATGCTTAATTTTTCTACTTAGATGCAGTGATTTTGCTGTCTGACAAACAACTTTAAAAGTTTTTGAATACAATTTTAAGTGATTTATGAATTTAGTATTATGTAAATTAATGGTTTTTTGTGAGTACAAGTTATACAAATTGTTTCTACTTTTATAAATACCAGGAGTTGCCCAGTCATCGAAACGAACCTTCGCACCCTTTCTAACCATTTTAATTTTAAAAATATCATTGAACTCTGCATCTAACATTTGAAATAAAGCACTGCATAGGTCATCAGGATCCTCAGAAAATCTTAGGTTCATTAATTGCTTGTCAATGATATCCACAAACTGTTCAACCCGTTTGGTGGTAATGGGCCTGTAAAAATGTTCTTGGCCTTTGATGGATAATTTACATGAAAAAGTGACACTTTGTCCCAGATGGTCCGAGCCAAGTTTATCAAAAATTGCAATTTTTTCGGGTTCACAGTTGCAGAACACATTGTCCAAGCAGGTAGCTGACGAGCTAGTGATTCTTGTTGGCTGATTAAAAAGATGCTTCAGATTGAAGCTTATAAATAAATTTTTTAATTTGTCGCTGAGCGGAGACTGCTCAATTAAATTAACATTGAAATCGCCACAAACTATTAAAGATTTAGAGGTGTTGAAGACTTTGCTCATTACTTCTTCCATAATTGTTTCAAACATTTTATAATCAGCCGATGGAGGTCTGTATACACAGATGACTATATGTTGCCCCAGCTCTATACAAGATAATTCAACACATCGTTCCACAGACAAAGCTACTATGTCTTTACGCTCTTTAAAGTTACAATTTTCAGTTACATATATTAGTGAGCCACCACGAATTGCCTTTTGTCTAATGAATGTGCTGGCAATTGTATAATTTTTTAATATTGGTAACAAAGTACCTTTCACAAACCAGTGTTCAGTAATACACATTATGTCAACTTTATAATAATTGAGAAATAATTCTAACTCTAAGGCTTTGCTGGAGAGACCTTGTATATTCTGATGAAAAATGTTGATTGAGTCAGGCCTCCCCATTGTCTTAGACATTAGTTTAAACTAACTAAGTCTACTACGCTACAATTACCCTGCATAGTAACACCACTACGTTGGGGCTCGTCTTTGTGATCTGTTACAATATGTAAAACAGGGTCATAAATATTGTATGCTAATAACTTAGCAATGGTCGACTTATTAGTCTTATTGAGATACAAAGTATCCTTTGTCAATATTACTTTACTAATAAATTTGTTGGTTTCAAAATACAAAAAGTCGCTGAAGCGACACGTCCAATTGTACAGTGCCAAGTTCAATTTATGAGCATGCTCATTATAAGAGCAACTACTTGTTTTAAGATACCATGTACTAGTAGTTTATTTTTAAGAGCTGTATGAATCGGTCTGGTTGCCTGTTGGTTGTTGTAGTTGGATGACGTCTAACAAGTCTGCAATACATCTTGTTAGTAATTCTTGATCACAAGTTGCTGTTTTGAAATTTGATGTGCAATAAAGAATACAAATATATTTTATGATTATCACTCGTTTGTGATGTGCAATAAAGAATATACAATATATCACACCATATTAGTTTTTTTTTTTTTGTAGTGATTTATCTACGTAGAGTAGATATCTCACTGCTATTACAATCTAGCCTTATAACTAGGCTAATAAGTAATTTGATTTTAACTTAATTTACTATTAAAATATTACTAAGAATGTGTCCATTAACACTTTTCCTAATGTCTCTATTAAGGGGAAGACACTTTGTTATTGTGTTCTTTTAAATAGCATTCACTATCACTACACTTATGCTCACTTTGTAAAATATCACTGAAGTAACTCGAAAGGTTTTACCCTTTTTAGTCTTCTCACTATGTCTGTGTTGTCGAGGAGCTGGATAGCCTCGACGTTCACATGATGGTGAAGTCTACGATCGTGAGCTTCAGCATACTGTTTTATTGTTTTAGCGATTTGTTCCACTTTTAGGTCCCGATGGAGGTCGTCATTTCTACTGTACCAGGGTGCCTTTACAATGCTCCTGAGCACTTTATTTTGAAATCTTTGTATAATCTGTACGTTGCTCTGTTTGGTGCATCCCCATAGCTGGATACCATAAGTCCATATTGGCTTAAGGACTTGTTTATATAATAGCATTTTGTTATGCACTGACAGAGATGAATATTTTCCAAACAGCCAGTGCATATTCTTGTAGCGAAGCTCTAATTCTTCACGTTTCTTTTTGACATGCAGCTTCCAGCTTAGCTTTGCGTCTAATGTCATCCCTAGATATTTTGCTTTGCTATCGTAAGGTATTGGTTGATTATTTATGAACACTGGATGGTAGTTTGGTCTCTTATTTGTGAAATCTACGTGTACAGATTTACTTTCGTTGAGCTTTATTCGCCATTGCTTTGTCCATGCAACTATGGAGTTGACTGCTGTCTGAACTTTTTCTACTGCTTCCTCTTGGGTGACACCTGTAGCCATAATGGCTGTGTCATCTGCGAAGGTTGCGATAGTGTTATTTTCTAAATGAGGAATATCACAGGTGTATAATACGTACAGGACCGGACCTAAAACACTGCCCTGTGGTACTCCAGCCTTCATCTGCTTTAGTTCTGAGTATGAGTCATCCTGAACATCCTTTGTGTTAAGTAAGATTCAAGAATATCTGCAAACTGTTTTGGAAGCATATTTGTCAGTTTGTGTATGAGGCCCTTATGCCAAACTTTGTCGAACGCTTGAGCTACATCCAAGAAGACGGTAGTGCAAACTTTCTTTTCTTCCAGAGCATTTTCTATGATGTTGGTGATTCTATGAACCTGGTCTATGGTGGAGTGATTTTCCCTAAATCCGAACTGGTAGTCAGGAATAAGGTTTCTTTCTTCTATAATGGGTTTCAGCCTTTTCAAGAGCAGTTTCTCGAATAACTTCGATATTATTGGTAGCAGAGATATTGGTCTGTATGATGTTGCAGCTTGTGGTGGTTTACCAGGCTTCTGGATTATTATAACCTCAGCTATTTTCCACAAGTCGGGCACGTATTGAAGTCTGAATGACGCATTTATGAGTGTTGTTAATTTGATTACCGCTTTTCGGGGAAGATTTTGGAGTACTTCACCTGAAATCAAATCATATCCCGGCGTCTTTTTCTTTTTTAGCTTTTTGATTTCATTGTAAACTTCTCTTGGTGTTGTAAGTTTAATTTCAATATCATCTTGGGATGTTTCAGTTAGCACAAAGTCATGGTTCATATCCTCGTTAGGCTGAAATATCAACTCTAAGTGTTGTGCAAATCTAGAAGCTTTCTGTTCATTGCTGACGGCCCAACTTCCGTTATTTTCTTTTATAGGTGGGACCTGCAGAGTAGGTTTTTTAAGGTTTTCCACAATGAGTAGTTAGTTGAACGATCACTTGTCAGCTGACTCAAGTAAGTGTTCATGGATTCGTCATTGAAAGCTTGTATTGTCTTTCGAAGTTTTTTTGTTAAGTTGTTCAGAAGCATTTTGTCTTTTGGACATCTTGTCATGTGCCATTGCTGTCGCTGTCTTCTTTTATTAGCTATCATATCTCTTATTTCTATGGGATAATAATTACATCTATTTTTCTTTTTGTATTCTGGTGTATTTTTCCAGGCACATTGTTGAATGTCAGTTATGAATTTTTTAAATCTATATCTACTTCATTTGGGCATTTTAATGAAGTTTTTAGGTCAGTTATACTGTCTAAATCTAGCTTGAAGCTTTCCCAATCTGTGTTTTTATTTGCCAAAGAAGGGCTGGTTTCTTTCTCAATGATGTTCTCACTTACCGTTAGAATTATCGGTGAGTGGTCAGAGTTCATATCATAACCTTCCTGAGTATGCAAAAAGCTTGGTGATATATTTTTATAAATAAAAAAATCTATGAGGTCAGGAATCTTCAAAGGATCAGTGGGCCAGTAAGTTGGCTTGCCTGTTGATATGATATCACATTTGCAGTCTCTAATGGCTGTTAATAGTTCTTTTCCTTTATTGGTAGTAAGTCTCGATCCCCAGTAGGTATTCTTAGCATTAAAATCACCTCCCAGTATAAATCTGTTACCTAGTTCTTTTAGAAAACTTATGTACTGTTCCACTTTTAGTGCGTGCTTAGGCGGACAGTATATCGATGATAATGTGATGGGATACCTTTTAGTTTCAAGCTGAATAGCAACTGCTTGTATATGTTGTTCTTCAAACTTATGTTTTTCAAAGTGATTGATATTATCTCTTATGATGATGGCGCTGCCACCTCTTGCGGTATTATCCGGGTGCAGAGCGTGGTATGTTTTATATCCTTGTAGTCTGATGTAGGATTCACGTGTAAAATGTGATTCGGAAAGAAGACAAATATCGATATTTTCTGTATTGAGGACTACCTGTAGTTCATTTCGATGATGAAGCAGTCCATTTGCATTCCACGCCATTATATTTAGTGATCTATGCATGATGTATGTTTGAAGTAGCCATTTTAGTGCTATTTTCTATTTTTTTCAACCTACTGTCGAATGAGGTCATAAGTGACAAAATTTGATTAACTTTTTCGTCGATAGTGGAATTTTTCTGTTGAGTTTGAGGCTGTGGTAATCGCTGTTGCTGAGTTCCTTTAGTCATTTGAGCGTACGTGATGTTTTTAAAGTCCCTGTCACGAGAAGCTATAAATTATGTAAACAAGTGTTCAGGAGTTCACAACATTTGGATTATCAAAAAAAATGAATTTCGTACTCGTACGCATTCGAAACTCGAATGACGCGTTTATTTCAAAATGGCGTCCCGATAGTTTACAATCCCTGCGTCCGGTACCAAGAAACACAAACGATAGCGCTTTGCGTCGTTAAAATATGATCCGACTAAATTAAATAGGTTGTTAATTTCATATAACCCGTCTATATTTCATGTCGATTGAATATGGTCAATTTATTATTATCTCGCAGTATAAAATGTTTACTTAGTAAACGATGTTTGTTTACATAATTTATAGCTTCTCGTGACGGGGACTATAGTTACGCTTTGTGCCTTTTTGGTATTATTTGCACTTGGCGCTTGGGTAGTGGTAGTTGTGACATTTTTCTTTGTATGCTTATTTTTTAAGCTTTGTAATTCCTTCGCTACTATGCATCCCCTGTAGTTAGCGGGGTGCGGTTGACCACAGTGTACACATTTCGGTTTAGCATCAGCTGGCTTCTGACAGTCTCGAGTCAAATGCTTGCCTGTACATTTAACGCATCGTGGTTCCTTGGAACAGTACTTTTGCGTGTGCCCATATGAATGGCACCTTTTACATTGGGGGAGAAGTCTGGAGGTTTTCACAGGTTCAATCTCCACTTTGCATCCTAATATTATCCTTATATTGTAAATTTCATTTATGTCTTCATCTTTTTCGAAAGAAAGCAGAAACGTATTAAGTGGTTCCTTCTTCCTCCAGCTGAGTTTGTTGACCGCACTTAGAATTTTAAGAATAGTGAGTGACCTGACCCTCAATGGATTTAAATCCATTGAGGGTCAGGTCACTCACTATTCTATCAGGCATACACGAAGAATGAAGATTTTTAGCCATGACTCTTATAGGTCTATCCTGCTTATTTTCGTAAGAATGCCAACGTAAGCTCTGTTGTGACAGCAATTTCGTAATACTTCTATACGAATCTTCATCGCGCGCATTTATCTTCGCACATTCACTGTTCATTACTTTTATGATGAACGTGTCCTTAGGAACGCTTGTCAATAAAAAGTCGTAAAACGCCTGATAGTTTCGGACGTCTTCAACAACAATTGGTGGAGGTTGGGGAGGTTTCTTTAACTTTTCTTTGGCGATCGGACTAGGGGGATCATCTTGCGTGGGGGAGGGAGACTTTAACAACTTCCTTATCTTCCTACCTTTTTCTCGCACCCACCCGGTTTCTTTAGCGAGTTCCTCCTCGTCCGTCTCGTACTGGACTGCGGCTGAAGGTTCTTCATTATTGGGCTGTTTAGTTGGAACAGTGTCATTCTGCTCCCGAACATGTTTAAGATGGCACTGAAGCTCGTGGATTTGGTTTTGTAGTTCACCAACAAGATCCTGTAATTTAATACGTTGTCTTCTTTCTTCTTCGAAACGATCATATAGCAATCGTTCCGTTTCCGTTGATAAAGTTATTTTTGTAGGTGAAGCCATCGTTATTAGTTGCTTCGCCTTAACATTTGTTTACACAAAATTAGCTTGTTTCACTCACTACGCGTATCTGGGTCATCGCGACGACCGTATAAACAATGCACTCGCGACGGCTAAGTAGGCTGCTGCTGTCAGCGCCTTACCCGAGTGGACTAGAGCAGGCGCAACGCGAACGCAACCTTTCTCTACGGAAGTAGCAAACTCACTGATACTGACACCATATTAGTGATCAGATAATTGAATGTATAATTTACCTGAAGTTATTTTTTAATAATATAGTATGGAAGAGGCTTCTTAGTATATTTTGCTTCGCCAAAATCAGTCGATAAAGGTGCTGGTGAAAAGCAACCATATTACATTATTACAAGGCACCTGTTGTTTGTGTTAAATCTGGTTTAGTATGTGTCACCGAGTATACACTTACATTTTATAACCTTTTGAGCACCAAAGTCACGTACATCACAAGCACTTGTACCTCGAGGCCTGTACTCCAATAACATCTATAGAAGACAAAAACCGTACAGTACCGTACCGTTTGGCATATAGGACACGTGAGTGCATTTATAGCGTGGGACTCGAAAGGTTAATAGGGGAATATTTTTGTAGAAAAAGTGCTTTCCGTAATAGGTAACGTCTAAACTTTAGTAAATATGTATCTGAATATCTGATCTCTTATCATCATCATCTGTTTGAGATGTGCAATAAAGAATGCCGTCATCATTATATACATAGGCCTCTCCAGCTCCACACCACTGAGCAGGATCCCCGCCTCCTACTAGCTACCTTACGAAGATCATCACTCCATTTATTCTATGTGTCCTATGCTAATCTCTACCTATGAGGTCTCTACTCAAGAACTTGTTTGGTCTTACAGTTATCAATCAGTTCTGTGGCTGATATGGCTGGCTCACTGCCAGTTTAGATTGCTAAAATACTGAGTATGGCCTTAGTTAGAGTTTAGGCAATACACCCACTGCCCCACGCCACGCTGCGGGGTGCGTGGCAGCGGAGCCACGCATCTCCTTGCGTGAGTGAAGATCTCCGTCCGCATGCAGATTTTTTGTATTGATTTCACACGCGCGGGGGTGCGTTTTTCGCCGCATGTAGGCGCGTGGTCTGGAACACTGCGCGTGAATGTGCATTCAGTGTGTTGGACTACGCGTGTTTTCTATACAAACGCAGAAACAACAATAAACAACGTAAGATCACGCACTCCCGCTACGTTGTGTGAGTGCAGTGTGAGAATCGCCTTAATTGAAAAAGCTTAGGATATCATAATGGTGAGCAGCTGGTCACCATGATGGTATGTTTGGTAAGAGTGTGAACGTTGCGGTGTGCAGAAAGTCGCACGTGCCGGAGGTGGCGGCGTCGCTGCGCAGCGCGCCGGCGTTGTCGCTCCGCGCGCGCGCGCAGGCGCTGCGTCTGCCGCGCACCACGCTGCACAACATCTTGAAGAAGGACCTGCCCGCGCCCGCGCCCGGGAGAGATAAACTCGACAAGGGGAAACCTTCAGGTACTTCATTTTTTATTATATCTTATAGGCTAGCGTACCACTATCTGGCCTGGTGGTAAGCGAGTTGTGTGTTGTGTGCCATAACCTTAGTGTTCCAGGAGCACCTGGAACACTAAGGTTATGGCTTACATACTGAGGGTGACACTAATTTTATTTATTGGCCAAAACACAGTTTTGTGTAGCCTACATTTTATTCTGTAGAGATTTCCATTTCTTGTCTATTTCAGATTGTATTTTAAATTTTTTTTTAATAACTTATAGGGCTAGCGTTTGACCACTATCTCACCTTTTGGTAAATGATGATGCGGTCGAAGATGGTAAGCACGCTAGGCCTAGAATGGGAACTGGCTCTCAAGGATAGCTGCCGGAACACATTAGATGTTTTGGGACAGATTTTCTAACTTGAGGGTGGCAGCTGGCCAGGCGGACACTAGATATGTCCTACCACCATGCGGGGGTTGTTGGTTTCTTAACGATGGTTTCCTTCACCGGAGGGCCATCTAAGAAGCGGACATACATTTTTCGATAGAAAAATCTATTGGTGCACGGCGGGGTTTGAACTCGGTACCACGGCATCGAAGCCGACTGTTCTCCCTATTACGCCACCGGGCCCTATTTGTTGCTGTATTAAAATTATTTGTAAAATTGTTTCTATAATAAATTAAATTTAATAGAATAGAATCAAACGTACTAACTAAATTCATCGTGAGATATCGACAATCACTCTAGACGCGTCCCATTTCTATTTCACAGCCTCATATCTTAATAATTCTCGTTGGTGTAATGTCCGTGTTCTGCAGACAAGCCGCCACCCAAGCGTCGCGTGAAGCAGCCGCCGCGCAAGACGCCGGGGGCGGCGGGCGCCCCGCTGCCGCTGGCCGCCGCCCCCGCGCCCGCGCCGCCCCCCGCGCTCGCGCCCTCCGCCGCGCACCCACACATGCACTACGTGATGCACGCCATGCACACGCACACGCACACACACCCATACACGTGAACGGGCACATGTTGGTAGGGCAGAGTCTAGTGAGCTTGTAAGTAGAGGCCTTTATATTTTATGCTGCACTTGTAAAATAAATGTGTGTCTTCCGTTCTCTTCATGTAATATAACACGATCTGACTGGCAGGCTGCTTCTTTTACATCTGGATTCACAGACAGAACATTGATTTGATGGAAAAATGTTACAACGGTGTTGGAAAGATTGTATTCATACAGATTAACGATGTCAATGTATTTTTTTTTAGTTTCATTATGGCTCCACACGTTTAGAATATATAGGCAGTGTCGGAGCATTAAAAATGTTCTAGATATAATTTAAGTTGTAATTTAGAGCCAAGATAGTCCAGTGTGAGTCACACCCTCAGTAAAGATGTGGACTTTACTGAAGGTTATATGTGGAATTTTGGTATTTGATAGCCTAGTTGTGCTGACACATACGGCTTGAAAAAATAATATTTCTTTAGAGTTATACTGTGTTCATTTGCTGCGCTCGAGCACATACCTAAATCCCACCTTGGCTCCCCTACTCTTAGGGAGCTGGACTTAACTGGGTGCTTTCTTCATCTATGTATCAGTTTTTACACCAACTAAAAAAAATAAACATGACAGGCAGTGTTTATTTAAAATTACTTATGATTATACCGTATACTCTACATTGTAATTGGTAGCTATAGAATATTGAATAAGTACAATAATTAAGTAAAACTATATTTTAATTAAAAATAAAACACTATTATATAAATGATATCAACATGTTTTATTTTTAGAAGTAAAAGTGACACCA
Organism: Cabera pusaria; assembly: GCA_954871355.1. Lineage (NCBI taxonomy): Eukaryota > Metazoa > Arthropoda > Insecta > Lepidoptera > Geometridae > Cabera > Cabera pusaria. The sequence goes on along the minus strand of OX940903.1, from coordinate 308,126 downwards.
TTGTACAGATTAAGGGCCAGTGTCACCGGTTCCTGGCAGCCCTACGAGGAACTTATCTGACAAATGTTTGACGACTTTTATGTGGCGTCATATGTCAGAAAGAACTTATCATGTACGGGTGAAAATGGCCCTATTAGGATATATATTTTAAATTATGTCTTATGTTAACTTTAACCCCTAATAAAACATAGGGACATACTTCCCACCTTCCAGATCGTAAAAAATCGTGATGTGTTTTCATATGGTCGCACTAAATAAACCCTGAACGCAGTTGAAAACGAGAGAATATTTATAGCACAGTGTGACCTAAATCCGCACTTTACGCACGCTTTTCCGTGACTTAAATAATCGATTATTTCACGACGTTAAGCACTCTCGCTGCGCTCGGGCACAGAATAATGAATAGTCTCGGGTGCCAACTTCACGCCGTGCAATAATCTTCTATTTGACGGAAAAGCGTAGCAAGCGTAAAGTGCGGGTTTATGTCACACTGACAGCTATAAAATAATATACGATACTCGTGACTTAAGTAGTCTATTATTGCACGGCGTAGCACCCGAGCGCAGCACCCGAGCGTAGCACCCGAGCGTAGCACCCGAGCGCAGCACCCGAGCGTAGCACCCGAGCGCAGCACCCGAGCGTAGCACCCGAGCGCAGCACCCGAGCGTAGCACCCGAGCGCAGCACCCGAGCGCAGCACCCGAGCGTAGCACCCGAGCGCAGCACCCGAGCGCAGCACCCGAGCGTAGCACCCGAGCGCAGCACCCGAGCGTAGCACCCGAGCGTAGCACCCGAGCGTAGCACCCGAGCGCAGCACCCGAGCGCAGCACCCGAGCGCAGCACCCGAGCGTAGCACCCGAGCGAAGCACCCGAGCGTAGCACCCGAGCGCAGCTAGCTCGCCGTACAACAATACACTACTTAAGTCACACGTATCGTAATATACTATTACAATGGCAGCACATGCTAACAAATGTTGATGACAGAAAGTTCATGTCATCATTGTAAGTACACGATGAAAAATTCAAAGAAAGATGTGGATTACGCTGAGAAAAAAATATGATTAGTAAGAAACTCTGTTTGTGAAACTTGTTTTTAGAAAATCTGTCACCAAACATCTAATATGATAATGATAATGAAAAATATGATTAGTAAGAAACTCTGTTTGTGAAACTTGTTTTTAGAAAATCTGTCACCAAACATCTAATGTGTTCCGGCAGCTATCCTTGAGAGCCAGTTTCCATTCTAGGCCTAGCGTGCTTACCATCTTCGACCGCATCATCACTTACCAACAGGTGAGATAGTGGTCAAACGCTAGCCTATAACGTATAAAAAAAAAAAAAAAAAAAAAAAAAAAACAGTCATATAAATGTAATAGTTATTTTCAACACATTTGTTCAAAAAATGCATTTACGAAGCCTGTACATGAATTGTAAGTTACATTGATCGAAAGTTACGCAACACAACAGAGCGTGCGGTAAAATAAGTACTCTTACCTAAGTACACTGTACATTATAATCAAATTTAATATGAAGGGCTCAGCCTACTTTACAAAAATATACTAAATTTTGCCACCATTCCATCAATCTTTCAATCAACTAATTAATAAAATTTATTTAAAATCTCTCAACACGTTTGTATCCTATCCACATATCGGTACGATATAGTGTTCACTCTGATGTACACTATTTAATTTGGAAACTCTGCCCTGCTATCTCTGTCAGAGTGGTCGCATCAAGTACAGTTCCACGGTGCACGTGACAAGAGAAGAGCATCATCTTCATCCAATGCCTCACGGCTGGTTCACCACCGTTATTGTGGTGGTCAGTGTTACAACACAAACATCACTACAACAGCCGTCCTGCATACATTGACATCATCAGTTACTTCCACGTATTTACGCGATACGTTTTTGTTTAGAGCTACTCTAGACCTGGATGCGTATATCAAAGTATTAAACATTGTTATTTCATTGTGAGTACGCCGTACGCCGGAAAGAGCAACACAGTGCTATAATATCGTAGAGTATCATCGCGCTATCTCAGAATAGTAATACCGACATAGGCGTGTTTTAAACCTTAAACTTTTTAAATGTAACTTACAGAATAATATGATCTGTTAAGTTGTCACAGCACTCTCATAACAACATGTTTCAACGGAATATATAATATGTTCTTCAGTATTTAAGAGTTTTCTATATTTCGGCGCTGGAGAGAGCTGTATCACGTAATATTCCGTTTAAATTAAATATCTCAGAGTTTGAAAATGATCAAAGAGTTCATACATTGTTACACACAATCCAAAATGTCATCGTACCGACGGGATTCGAACCCGCACCCACCTGGGTAACATGCCCAGGTGCTCTCACCAACTAAGCCACAGTACGATCCCATCGATACGACGAAAATTTGAATATAATACAGATCAGTAATAATGCTCCAACAAGTTCCGACCCCTATAGCTGCATCCCGCGGCTGCGTGCGTCCAGGCGCGGCTGCAAACATGTCACTCAAGTACCTCGGTGGAAAGTTGCAGAACATTGAAATGAGTCGGAGGAGTGATGTGGGTAGACGCGGTCCCGCCGCCGCCGTGCCGCCGTCAGTGCAGTCAGAGCGAGTGTTGCGGCGCGGCGTCGCGCGGCGTCACGTAGTTGCGGCACAGGCCGTAGAAGCGACGCGGGCGCAGCGTGCGCCGCACGCCGTCGAACCTCCACCCCACGTGCGACTTGCAGCACGAACACACCGCGATCGACCACGCGTATCTGATAAACACGTACACATATATTATTATTACATGGAATATATTTACGTACTCGGTCAGTATTGTATCTATTCTCAAGGATATCCTTGCTTTCGAGGCCTGGAGGGGGGACCAGTGACTTGTAAAGAAACGATAGGCTAGCGTGGTATGGACGTCAGAAGTCAGAAGACTCCGAGACCAGAAAAGCGATGAACATGAAAGTAGATGGGTATACTGCTAAAGAGGAACGAGAAGACTGACGAATGTTTGGATGGACTGTGTGGTGCAAGATATTGTCGCTGGAGTGACTAAACCATGACAGCTGATAGAGGTAGAGAGCGGAGAAGGACATTGTGCCGACTCTACGTAGTGTAGTTCGGCAGCCTAGTTCTGTTCATTTCAGTTTGTGTAATAGAATGTCTATAAAGTGATGATGATTTGTCATCATATCAGGTAGCCAGTGAACCAGGAGAAGTGCAGAGTGCACACGTATTCCCCAGGTGGTACAGCTGCAGGTGTGTGTGTGTGTATACGTTACCCGGGGAACCAGGAGTACTGCAGGCTGGGCGCGCCGGAGAGGTCGGTGTTGATGGCGCGGCGCACCGTCACGATGTCGTGCACGTACCCCCCCAGGTTGGTGTAGCTGGAGGACACGCCGCAGGAAGACATCGCGAACACGCTGTCTTGTCGAGCCAGCTCCGACCCGCACCCAGCACAGCACAGCACGCTTTTCTGTAGACGGTACAGCGGGAGGTGTTACCATGCTTAGTGGTTCTGTGGACGGTACAGCGGGAGGTGTTACCATGCTTAGTGGTTCTGTGGACGGTACAGCGGGAGGTGTTACCATGCTTAGTGGTTCTGTGGACGGTACAGCGGGAGGTGTTACTATGCTTAGTGGTTCTGTGGACGGTACAGCGGGAGGTGTTACCATGCTTAGTGGTTCTGTGGACGGTACAGCGGGAGGTGTTACTATGCTCAGTGTTTCTGTGGACGGTACAGCGGGAGGTGTACTATGCTCAGTGTTTCTGTGGACGGTACAGCGGGAGGTGTACTATGCTCAGTGTTTCTGTGGACGGTACAGCGGAAGGTGTTACTATGCTCAGTGTTTCTGTGGACGGTACAGCGGGAGGTGTTACTATGCTCAGTGTTTCTGTGGACGGTACAGCGGGAGGTGTACTATGCTCAGTGTTTCTGTGGACGGTACAGCGGGAGGTGTTACTATGCTCAGTGTTTCTGTGGACGGTACAGCGGGAGGTGTACTATGCTCAGTGTTTCTGTGGACGGTACAGCGGAAGGTGTTACTATGCTCAGTGTTTCTGTGGACGGTACAGCGGGAGGTGTTACTATGCTCAGTGTTTCTGTGGACGGTACAGCGGGAGGTGTACTATGCTCAGTGTTTCTGTGGACGGTACAGCGGGAGGTGTACTATGCTCAGTGTTTCTGTGGACGGTACAGCGGAAGGTGTTACTATGCTCAGTGTTTCTGTGGACGGTACAGCGGGAGGTGTTACTATGCTCAGTGTTTCTGTGGACGGTACAGCGGGAGGTGTACTATGCTCAGTGTTTCTGTGGACGGTACAGCGGGAGGTGTTACTATGCTCAGTGTTTCTGTGGACGGTACAGCGGGAGGTGTACTATGCTCAGTGTTTCTGTGGACGGTACAGCGGAAGGTGTTACTATGCTCAGTGTTTCTGTGGACGGTACAGCGGGAGGTGTTACTATGCTCAGTGTTTCTGTGGACGGTACAGCGGGAGGTGTACTATGCTCAGTGTTTCTGTGGACGGTACAGCGGGAAGTGTTGGTATGCTCAGTGTTTCTATGGACGGTACAGCGGGAAGTGTTACTATGCTCAGTGTTTCTGTGGACGGTACAGCGGGAGGTGTACTATGCTCAGTGTTTCTGTGGACGGTACAGCGGGAAGTGTTGGTATGCTCAGTGTTTCTATGGACGGTACAGCGGGAGATTGTTAGTATGCTCAGTGTTTCTAGTGGATGGACTCCTGCCAGTCAATTTGGAGCGATACCGCCATTTTGTCAGGTATTCAATCATGCCATGACATAGATTGTTTTTCAATGTTAAGGACAAAATGACCAGTAAGTATTGGGATACTACGCTTCGACCGAACCTACTCCAAACCGTTGTTGGATCCGAAACATTCCAATTAAAATTGGAAAATCAATTCGCTGCCTTGGAAACCACAGATGACGTAGACCAAAAACTCGAAGAAGTGGTGGAAATCCTCAGGGATGAAGGGACGAAGTTTTGCGAGAGCAAGCGTACGGGCAAAAAGTCCAAACTTTCGGCAGAAACACTTCGACTAATGGAAGAGAGACGAACAGACCCTTTGTCAGCTTTGTCAATTATTCAGGTGCGCAATAAAACCATTAAGAAGCTGGTACGACAAGACCTCCGATCCTCTAACGCGCTCTTGATTAAAGAATCAATTGAGTAGAATCGGGGTTCGAAAGTATTCGCCCAGCCTCTGGGTAGAAGCCACATCACAAAGCTGACAACGTCAACGGGGAACGTCGTCGCATCCAAGTCGGAGATTCTGTCAGAAGTTGAAGACTTCTACGGCAAGCTCTACGCATCGCATGCTTCAAGGCCCGTACCCGATACTGAGGATTGTAGAGCCACCTTGACCCGCCACTTCACAGAAGACCTGCCCGAAGTCAGCCGAGATGAGATCGTGATGGCCCTTAAACAGCTCAAAAATGGAAAGGCCCCAGGTGAAGACGGAATCACAACGGAGCTTCTAAAAGCTGGAGGAGTCCCGGCTGTAAGCCAGCTTAAACAGCTCTTCAATTCTGTTCTCTTCACTGGGAGAACTCCACAGGCATGGAACAGGAGCATGGTGGTTTTGTGTTTCAAAGAAGACAAAACCCTGTTGAAAAATTACCGCCCGATTTCGCTTCTGAGCTATGTCTACAAACTGTTTTCAAGGGTCATCACGCGAACCGTCTTGCGCAAAGACTCGACGAGTTCCAACCTCCGGAACAGGCCGGATTTCGAAGCGGTTACGGCACCATGGACCACATCCACACGGTGCGGCAGATTGTACAGAAGACCGAAGAGTACAATCGGCCCCTGTGCTTAGCGTTTGTGGACTATGAGAAGGCCTTCGACTCAATCGAAACTGGTCTGTTCTGGAGTCCTTGCAGCGTTGCCAAGTCGACTGATATATCGAAGTGATGAGATGTCTGTATAATGCCGCAACGATGAGTGTACAAGTACAGAACCAGCGTACTAATCATATCCACCTGCGTCGAGGAGTGAGACAGGGGGACGTCATATCCCCGAAACTGTTCACTAACGGCTTGGAGGATGTGTTTAAGACGCTGGACTGGCAAAATTGCGGCATTAACATCAACGGCAAGTACATCTCTCACTTACGATTCGCAGATGACATCGTCGTTATGGCAGAGACGCTGCAAGACTTACAAAGGATGTTGAATGGCCTAGCTGATTCTTCTCGTCGCATCGGTCTCCGGATGAATTTGGATAAAACCAAAGTCATGTACAACGAGCACATTGTTCCGGATCCGATTGCCGTAGATGGAATCCCACTCAAAGTTGTCAGTAAGTATGTTTACCTAGGGCAGACGCTCCAACTAGGCAAACATAACTTCGAAAAGGAAATTCAGAGAAGAATTCAGCTGGGCTGGGCAGCATTTGGAAAACTCCGTCGAGTCTTCTCGTCGCATATACCACAGTGCCTAAAGACAAAAGTCTTTAATCAGTGCGTCCTACCCGTCTTGACATACGGAGCCGAGACGTGGACACGCACGGTTCGACTGGTCCACCAATTTAAAGTCGCTCAGCGAGCTATGGAAAGAGCTATGCTCGGTGTTTCTCTGCGGGATCGAATCCAGAACGAAGTAATTCGCCACAGAACTAAAGTGATCGACATAGCTCATCGGATTAGCAAACTGAAGTGGCAGTGGGCTGGTCATACCTGCCGTAGGACCGATAACCGTTGGGTAGACTGGTTCTAGAGTGGAGACTGCGAATCGGTAAACGTAGCGTAGGACGCCCTGTGACCAGGTGGAGCGACGACATTCGCAAAGCGTTGGGCAGTGACTGGAAAGAGCCGAATATCGGGCTCAGTGGCATGACTTGGACTTGGGCTTGACTATGTCCAGCAGTGGACTGATGATGAAGTATTGGGATGATATTCAGTGGCAGCCAGCTTAAAACGTTGGTATAAATGCGCTCTGTGGATTGCACTAGTCTGCAGCTGTAGCAGCAGCACGTCAGTCACCAGCAAAAACAGTGGGCCGCGGGGTGACCCGTCAGACGTGTCACTCAGTGTGCATATCTATACCTCAGCAATATGTGAACACTCCTGGTATAGTCGCAGCAGCACGTTGTCAGTCACCAGCAGTGACAGTCGGTCGCGGGGTGACACGGTCAGATTGGATGCCACCCAGAATGATAACGCCACCGGTTCCGAGGGTAGCATTTTTTCTGAAAGAATTAATTAATAAAATTGTTTATAACCGACTTCAAAACAATGAAAAGGTTCTCAATTTGTCGGAATCCTTTTTTAGTTTGAAAGGGTATACTTCCCAGGTGGTCCCAATAAAATCATCGCTGTATGTTCAGTGATATAGAGATATGGAGATGAAACAGCTCAAACTTGATACTAAAAATGACGAGCGTTGCATTTGATCGATTCTTTTAGTTTTTAAATGATCTTAAATCATGTTTAAAAGAAGAAATGGAGACAAGACCTCCACTCTCTGTATGTATATGTATACACTACACTACACGTACCGAGCCCCAAGGCGGTGAAGTACTGACGTATGACGTCACACATACGTCCGTAGTCCAGCATGTGGTACACGAAGCGTGGCCACGCACACACCGCCGCGTCCACCACTCCCACCAGCGCCTGCTCCCTGCACAGCGCACACACATGTCTTACACGGCACGTTACTATCACATCACATCCATGGAAACTTGGACGATGGATGCGAGCCGAGCCCGATCGCCCTTTATTCACTGACATCAGGTGAGATCGTATCTAAACATATGCTCAGTCTATGACCAGTTTCACCGCTTCCTGATAAAGTTTCATCTGACACATGACACCATATAAAAGCTGTCAAAAATTTGTCACATAAGTTGCTAACTAGGGCTATCAGGAACCGGTGAAAATGGCCCCTAATCTAGTAAAGTTTGAGATTATTATCCGACACATAAAGCGTCATGTAAAGGTGGTGTCAGATAAGTTCCCGGCAGGAGTTTTGGGGACTAGTGGAACTGTAACAAGGTACACAATAATAGAGGTACGTGCCGCAGCGGCGGCTGCAGCACCACCTCCGGCAGCAGCACCACCTCTCACTGTGTGTAACAAGGCACAGTGTATGCACACCTGTGCGGCGGGCGCGCGCTGCGGCGCGCGGCGAGGCAGGCGGCGGCGGAGCGCACGTGCCGCAGCGGCGGCTGCAGCACCACCTCCGGCAGCAGCACCACCTCTCACTGTGTGTAACAAGGCACAGTGTATGCACACCTGTGCGGCGGGCGCGCGGTGCGGCGCGCGGCGAGGCAGGCGGCGGCGGAGCGCACGTGCCGCAGCGGCGGCTGCAGCACCACCTCCGGCAGCAGCACCACCTCTCACTGTGTGTAACAAGGCACAGTGTATGCACACCTGTGCGGCGGACGCGCGGTGCGGCGCGCGGCGAGGCAGGCGGCGGCGGAGCGCACGTGCCGCAGCGGCGGCTGCAGCACCACCTCCGGCAGCAGCACCACCTCTCACTGTGTGTAACAAGGCACAGTGTATGCACACCTGTGCGGCGGACGCGCGGTGCGGCGCGCGGCGAGGCAGGCGGCGGCGGAGCGCACGTGCCGCAGCGGCGGCTGCAGCACCACCTCCGGCAGCACCACCACCTCGAACTCGCGCACCCTGCACACACCGCACCAAACAACATTCATTTTATTTATTTCAAAGCTTAACTAATCTTACGAACTGACTGTCATGAACAACATTTCTGTCGAGTAGGTCCAAGCGTTGTGATAGTTCATCTAAACCATCCGGAGAATCACTCAATTACACAGACAAAAACTCATCAAAATCAATAGAGCCATTCAGGAGTTCTGTCACATACGCCCGGGCGAAAGAAATGTACAAATGAAGGTAGGGTTAGTTCTGTGCGCGAGTGAGAGTTACCTGACGTAGAGCGCGACGGGCAGCGCACAGCCGGGCATGTCCTTGAACCGGCAGCGGTTGAGGGCACGCGCCTTGAAGGTGACGGAGCAGGCGGGCCGGCCCGCGCCCAGCGCCGCCTCGAACACCTCGCACACCACGCCATACCCCGACAGCACCTGCCCGCTCTCGCTGCGACACACCATTTTATTAATACTACGAGTACAGCTGATGCAATCCCTTATAGCAAAAATGCGAGATTCAACGGACAAGTCGGTAACGTTCAAAATATGCTTAATCCTTATCTCTCGGTCAGCTCGCGGGCCGTCAGCTGTCTTTTACTGTAAAGTTGAGTGTTGTGAGAAAACAGATTGAATAGTAAAGTAAAGGCGCGCGTCCGATCGAGAGCGCGCGTGACACTACTGACTGAACTTGCAGCCCACGGGCTGCCGCTTATGTGTACTAATATTTTCATGTGCTACAGCGCAGAGTGCGACAGGCCTGCTGCAACACCGAACCTGCACGTTAAAATCACACCCTTATAAAAATATAATTTGTTTTATTAATCCCCTTCATGAGGCCACTGAGTTGAGTAACAGTATTCAAGTTCTTTATTAATTGGGGATGTGGGGTAGGGTGTGAGTACATGTTTAGGTGATAAACATGTATAACGAAATAATGTGACATTTCAATCTAGCACGTACTATGTGATAATGTTTAGTATATAAGTATCTTTAAGTATTTGATCAATATAGAATTGTCATTATGTAAAGACTATACGTTGTTTCTCTTACCCTGGTCCCCCAGTAGTAGACCACACTACATGGCGACCATGCCAGGATTATTTTTCTTTAAATAACATATTTTTCTTTTATCGGGACGCCACTTCATCGAGCTGAGGTACGGCATGGCAGCAACGAGTGGCGCTGCACGACATGGGAAGACGGCGGCAACCCCGGATATTCTGATGACCCTGGATACGATCTACACCCAACCGACGGAGCAAATTGTCTACTCGGTATCAGCGTGATTCATCATGACTCATAAAGGAGCACCAGGGAGAGACAACGTGTGAGTTTGTTATTTTTATTCGTTGCATCATGGGCTGTCCATATTACCACACGTCTACGTAAAGAAGAAGTGATAATTGCTGAAGTCTCTCAATATCACCAGTATAATTATAACATGCTGTTTTATCGAAATACATAATTGGATTATAATGTATTTTTACGTCATTGCCATAAGGCATGGATCAGGGACGAGTTCCGGAAGTTAGGCGAGTTGTTAACACCGTGTGAAATATAAATAATTAATGTCGACGAAAATTTTAATGTACCATGTTTTAATGTATAGTGTCTTATTTTATTTACTTTTTTTTCATTTTATTTACTTAATAATATTAATTGAAGTGTAATTTTTTGGTCATTTTTGTATTGAACGTATTATAAAATTAATGTACAATTTAAATTGATAAAAGGCCGAATTTTTAAGGCCTAATCGACGTCAATGGGATAATTTTGAATCTAATGTGCAAATGCATTTATCAGAGATGAGGTTAAAAAAAAGCTGTTAATGAATATTGTCTTACGATCGCGATTAAATCGCTCATGGTCAATAAAGCGCGAAAGTATTCACTTATGCAGTTTCGAGGGCATAATAGTAATGTTTACAGATCGGCACGTGGTAATTACATAATAAAATAACAGACGTGCCTAATATGTTGTTTATTTACATTATGTGTTGAATGAGTCGGAATGCGATGATTTAGCATTTTTTTGTTTCGTGACGAATTTGCAGTTTCTCACAATGATCGTTTTAATTGAGTTATTTTGAGTATAGATTATACAGAAGGTTTTTTTTTTTGATACTGTGTCTCAATGGGTGTTAAAATGTAATTTCTTGGTAATGCATACATTTTATATTTTTGATGAGTAGTTTACTTTGCAAATCTACTAAATATGTGGTCAAGATGTTTTTTTTACAAGTTAATAAAATCGGTATAGATTTTAACTCTGTGTGTGTGTTAGTAAATCGGGCACAAAAGTGTTCCCATTTATTGCCTATTCGTACTACGTGTCAATAGTACCGTGGTGTGAAGTAGTTAAAATATATACCCATTAGTATGAATAAAAAATGTGTAGTTATGCATGATATAACAATGTGTAGATGGGGTAGATAGAGTTCGAAGAGTTATTGAAAAAAGAAATTAAAGGCCTCCGCTAAATAAAAAAAAAGGTTGCATATTATATTTGCCAGATAAATCAACTACGTAAGGGTAAAGGTTGTCTGGAAGAGATCGCTCTTTTAGCGATAAGACCGCCCATTGTGCAACTTAAATTAAGCCTATTGTAGTTTAAGAGTTTCATGTAATTTGTGGTGTACAATAAAGAGTTATCTATCTATCTATCTATCTACGTAGTTATGCTCACTATAAATTCTGATCGGCATTATCGCGAGTCGAACTGTTGAAGGAAGTAGTAGCTTTATGTAGGAGAGTGGAGTATAGATATGCTCACTATAATTCCTAATTAGCAAAATCGCGAGACGAATTGCTTAAGGAACTAGTAATTTTATGCAAATAAGTGGAGTTTTAATGAATGGGTAAATAATTCATTAGTAAGAATATTTGCAGCATATTATAAGAATAACCATGATATAGATTTTCATGTGAATGTATTAAAAGGGGTTGTATTGCCTACAAAAAATTGATGCTAGGAAAGTGAAACGCGTTACACCACATATGAGTTGGTGTTTAGATAGGTAGGATACCTTCGAATTTTGACGGTTCACAAATTGATCCGCTCTATAATTTTTTATAAAATTATATAAAACGCAAGAGAATATGTGTTAAAATGTTGAGTTGTGAAATTAGCACAAGCCAAGCACGGGAAAATGTATTAAAAAATCAAAAGTAGAGAACGTTGACATAAAATGTAACATTATATCTTAAAAGAAGAATGATTTGTTATTAGTGTTGAATAACTTTAGAAGTAAATTAGATACGTGGTATCTAGGACCTTATAAAATAATTAAAGACTTAGGATCTAATGTAAAAGTAATGTGAATGTTTAGACAATAGTTACAGTTATATTTGTATTAAGTTTTTTATTAGTAGGAATACAGGAATACAAGATGTTTATTAAATTAAGTTAGTAGAGGGCTAGTAGTTACTAAAGTAAATCTCTATTGTTGTTGTTTAATGTGTAATTTTTTTTTCTTAATCTTTAATTTTAGATTATTACAGTAGGACAAAGCAGTAAGCAAAATTATGTAATAATACCTAATATCTACTTTTATTGATGTAAACAAACGAATAATGTTGAAGAAGCAAAATGATTACTGGTTAGTTGAGCTCAGAATGCCGACTTGAAATATTTAGTTGCGTGCACATTTTTGAATGAACTTAGCATATGTTCATATTGTGATGATGAGAATTTGTAAAATTATTTGTTGTATTGTATAATTTAAAAAAAAAACTAGATTTTAAAAATTATTTTTAGAAAAGCCGGTGATGTAGGGTGTAAGTACATGTTTAGGTGATAAACATGTATAACGAAAGAATGTGACATTTCAATGTAGCACGTACTATGTGATAATGTTTAGTATATAAGTATCCTTGAATTTGACCATGTTTCAGAGTTCCGCTCAAAACTTAATTGGCTCCCTATCCGTCTTTGCCGGAATACTCATATCCTTTCCCTTCTATATACCATATTGTTCAATCCCTCAACTCCCATTTATTTAAAAGAACGTTTTCAGTTTCTCTCTTCCACCAATACCCTTTCTCTTAGGTCATCGGAAAACTTGGTCCTCAACATTCCAGCACATAATACTAACTTTTATAATGCGTCATTCTCTGTGCAAGCTGTGCGCCTCTGGAATGATCTACCAGTTGATATCAGACGTGCTCAGTCTCTGTGTAGTTTTAAAGCTCATGTCAAAAATTATTACTTGTCACTTAAATAATATTATGTTAGTATTAAGTCATTCGTTTCAGCATTAGAAATATTATAATTTGATTATTTATTGTGCATCTATATATATATATAGTAAATTATATATAATACACACATCAACACTGTCTAGGGATATTTCGTAAAAATGTCATAAACTCATAAAATACTGGACGGTTTAAAAATATTTTAATGTAAGCTTATTTTGTAGGTTTTAATGAACAATTACAAATTTGAATTTGAAAAATAAATTAAAAACAAAAGATTTGCCCGGCATAATTGTAGCGAAGTTCGAATGTTTTTAATTACCTAACCTAGCTTTTGTTTTGTTTGTTTCAAATTAAAGTTTTTATAAAAATCATCGTTTAATTTCGAATTTATGTAACTGTATGCATCATGCAGCGGCGCCATTTATCGAGAGACTAGATGTTAAGGGCAGTAGGCATGCTTCAAGCTGGGGCTACTCAACGGAGTATAGCCGAGGAGATTAGTACAAGACAAAACGTGATATCAAGGTTGTGGTCACGTTATCGTACCACTAGTGACGTGGCTGAAAGGCCCCTAGGCGGGAAGCGCATAATCACCTAAAGACATGACCGATTTTTGTAAGTGGCCGCGAGAAGACAACCTAATGCTACGGCCATGCAGTTGGTTCATAGGCTCCAATCAGAGCACCAGTTGCTTGTCAGTGACCAAACTGTGAGGAGAAGACTGCATGAGGCTAACCTTCATGCTCGCAGGCCGCTTTGTACTCTAGCACTACGCAGAGGAAATCGCGGACGAAGATTAGAGTGGGCTCGAGAACATTTGCTCTGGGAAGATAACCAATGGTCTATAGTGCTGTTTACCGTTGAGTTTCGATTCGGTTTTTATCCTGATTCACGAAGAGTACGTGTATGGCAAGTTCCTGGACGTGAGAAGCGTCTGCAACAACTTCAGGAAGTCCATCCATACCACGGCGGAACAATTTTGGTTTGGGCGGGTATTTGTGTTGGTGGAAGAATAGACCTCGTTTGGATCAGAAACACCATGACTGCAGAAAAATACCGAAATCAGGAGCTAGCACCAATAATCTATCCTCATCGAATGCAAATGGGCCAAGCTTTCACGCTCATGCACGACAACGCTCGTCCACACACTGCGCGAGTCACACTGTCACCAGCTGGCTACAGGAGCACGACGTGTCGGTCTTAGACTGGCCCGCGCAATCACCAGACCAAAACCCCATAGAGCACGCGTGGGACATGCTCCAAAGAAGGGCTTTGAGGAATTTTCCTCCAAACAGTGCGACTGAAAATCAACTTTTTTTGCATCTTAGCAGGACCTGGGACAATATCCCGCAGCAGACTTTGATAACTTGATTCGAAGCGTGAAAAACCGGTGCAGGACCGTGGTTAACGTCATGGGCGGTTTTACTGACTACTCATTTTTCGGGTAACTGCAAAAAACCTGATAATTTCGCTTTACTTTTACTTTTTTCTTAAAAAGATATTCATCTTTAGGTTTACCATTATTTCACTTTTTGTCTTTATTTCATAAAAAAATTATTTACGCAAAACAAATAACTTTGTTTTACTCTAAAGCATAGTCTGATAAATGGGCTCTATAAAAAAATATATATGTTGTATGTTAGTTGTAACACATTCGGAAAAAATTAAGAAAATCAGAATATCCCTAGACAGTGTTGATGTGTGCATATATATTTGTATTATGTATGTATATGTTTATACATGTAGATTATTAGTAAGTCTATGTATTTTATATTAATTTAAACCCTTTCCTCGTCATACCTATCATGCCACCGTCCATGCTCAACATAATTAAATATAATTTCCATCCTAAGGTTGTCTGGAAGACATCGCTTTTAGCGATAAGACCGCCCATTGTACCAGTAATTTACTAAGTGCAAATGTTTGTATCTTCTTTTTTGTGCAAATTGGTGTCAATAAAGAGTTATTGTATTGTATCCTTAAGTATTTGATCAATATAGAATTGTCATTGTAAAGACTATACATTGTTTCTCTTACCCTGGTCCCCCAGTAGTAGACCACACTACAAAGTCATACCTTGTGTTTTATATGGCAAACCATGGCTTGGTATTAAGCGTAATGTATGCGAATTCCAGCTACGTGGAGCAATGTTATACGCAAGCCTGGCAGGGCCTGGCAACAAAGAGCTGAAGATCGAGCTCATTGGCGTGCCATAGGAGAGGTTTATGTCCAGCAGTGGACTGATATAGGCTGATGATTACAGGTGACTTAGTTACTTTGACAGCGGGGTAGGTCAAATTTTAATAACTTATGATCCTTAAGACAAGATTGTACTTTGACTAGATAGTAGTTCTAATGATATGCCACAATTATGACATATCATTACAGAGGGGAAAAGAATGTATATATATATATATATAGCTGACTAGCTGATACCCCCCATCTTCGTTCACATACACCAAGAATTTAGTAGCCTATGTTCAACCTCATGCTATGAAGTATTTAGTATCTCGTTGTTAAATTTCAGTAAGATCGGATCGTCCATTTAGGCGTGATTAGGTAACAAACGTTTTTATAATATTAGTGTGGACGATGTCTCACTCAGGACACAGCAATCCAAACAGCTTATCCTTGTTGAGAGTAGCGGCTATCATAGCAGCATCATGC
Source organism: Cabera pusaria (assembly GCA_954871355.1). Taxonomy (NCBI): domain Eukaryota; kingdom Metazoa; phylum Arthropoda; class Insecta; order Lepidoptera; family Geometridae; genus Cabera; species Cabera pusaria. The sequence continues at coordinate 292,633 of OX940903.1, read as the reverse complement.
TCGTTGTTGAGCAGCATGGGCACGGTCTCACCAGGGAACACCACGCTGTGATGTGCCAGCACCGGCACCGTGCCCGACCACCCCGCCTCCAGCACCACGCGACCAGACACCGAGCTCAGGGACTCGCCCATGTACTGGAACATCACATTTATTTATCAACACTACATTCAGTACATTATTTGTGCTTCTAGCTACTTGGAACCTAATTCCATCCAAGTATAGTACTGAGAGAGGCATTTGAATAAAGTCTAAGGAATTCTCCAATATGCAAAAAGTTAATTTACCCGTTTTCTTTTCTCAGCTAAATGGCTTAATCAATTTGACTAAAATTTTACACAGGGATAATATTTGAACAGGTAGAATATGGTATTCAAAATAATGCGAAGCCCAAGTGCAAACCTAGTATAAATAAATATAAATCCTGAAGTTTTATTTTTTCTCGTCATTCTTTTGTCTCGTTAACCCCTCCATTAATTGGAGGGGTTAACGAGACAAATTGACTTAAAACTGAGAACTTAAAAATGCTAGTGTCTGGAGTGACTTCACGTCAATAGTGCAATGGGTGGGGATCAAATTCACTACCTCTTGATCACAAGTTGCATCACAAGATGTTGATGAAGATGGATGGATGGCAATTTTCTCTGACGCAAAGTTTATGCACAGAGAGTTTGTTGGTTTAACACTTTAACATTTACAATTCAGAAATAATACAACTGTAAAGTATTTTTAGCCCATAAAGCTAACAGAATGTGTGGCTGCAAGTGTGATGTCGAAGTCTTGTCCCTCCGACTCGTCCGAGTCCTCTGCATCCTGGAAGCTGAGGTGTTCACTGTCTGTAGACGGTGTGTCTGCACCACTGTCTCTGCCCTCATGAGTATCTGCATCCTCAGCGTCTGCCTCCACTGTAACAGACAGTATTTATTTACTGTGACCACAAGTCATTTATGGTTACAAGTATTCAAAGTCAAAGTCAAAGCATTTATTCAGTATATGGGCAAATTAAAAATTAGCACTTACACACGTCAAATAACATTAAATAGATCATATTCAACAAAAAATATAGATATAACAGAAACATAACGCTTTGAATTTACAAAAAAAAAAAACAAAGGTATTGAGCCATTCAGCTTTCATCTAGACGTCGAACGTCACACTTAAAACACATGTTTAATTCCCCTTATTAATGTAGGGTTGCCAACCGTACCATTACGTGCACCCGCAACCCAGTGCATGTTTCAGTACTTCAGACAATTTTTATCCAAAAAATTGTGAAATAATGAAACATAATAGATAAATAAAACGCAGACTAATTGCAGTACAAATCATGTTCCGAATGGAACTGATTGTCCGACTATCAGCCGCATAATACCGTCGTAACAGGCAACCCTAGATCTGCAAACAAAAGATGAAAACTGATTGACTGTTGAATCTACTGGTGTTTCGGAAGTACTCCCATCAGAGAAGAAACACCAAGAAACTCTATGGGGCTTGTCACTTATTTTAATTCATTTTTTTTAATTCATATTAAATAAATGTTTAATGTACAATAAGTAATTCTATTATCATACAATTTATATTATATGTTGGAGCTTGGGGCATTCAGGCCAAGCATTTTTGTCATTCATATAGTCATTTATTATATAGTACGATTTCTTCATTAAATTGGATTTTACAAAGGTTTTAAATCTGCTTATAGACAGTTGATCAATATCTTTAGGAAGTTTATTATAAAATCGTATACAGTTCCCCAGAAAAGAACCACTAACTTTCCACAACCTGAATTGAGGTAGAATTAATCTATTTTTGTGTCTTGTATTGAAATTATGTACATCGGACCTCTTATCATACTCATTCAAATTTTTGCGTACATACATAATATTTTCATATATATATTGACATGCCACTGTAAGAATTTTAATCTCCTTAAATTTTTCACGAAGTGAGTCTCGCGACTTCATGGTATATATAGATCGAATAGCTCTTTTTTGTAAAACAAATATAGATTGGATTTCGGCGGCTTTCCCCCACAATAAAATGCCATAGGACATTATACTATGGAAGTAGCTAAAGTAAACCAATCTAGCAGTGGATTCGTCAGTCAAGTTTCTGATTTTACGTACTGCGTATGCAGCGGAGCTCAATCTACCTGCCAGAGCCGATATTTGAGAACCCCATTGTAGTTTTGAATCCAGGGTGATGCCCAAGAATGTAGCGGATTCAACAAATTCTATCGGTACATCGTTTATTAATATCCTGCTATTAATGACACCCTTTCTTACATTTGGCAGCGAGAATTTAATACATTTAGTTTTTTTGGCGTTCAGTAATAAGTTATTGGTTGTAAACCAATTCAAAACCTGTGCGATTGATTTGTTAACATCGTCAAATCCAGGCGCAATCCTATCTATTTTGAATATTAAGGATGTATCATCCGCGAACAAAACAATGTCACATAAGTTTTGCACGAAAGACGGCAAGTCATTAATATAAACTAGAAATAAAAATGGTCCTAAGATCGATCCCTGCGGAACTCCCATTTTTATGAGGGATCCAGATGACCTGACGCCATTGACCTCAACCATCTGTATTCTATTACTGAGGTAGGATGAGACCAGATCAAGTGCTTTTCCGTTAACGCCGTAGTGTTTTAATTTGCAAATTAGCGTTTTGTGACAGACGCAATCAAACGCTTTAGATAAGTCACAGAAAACGCCGATAGCATCTTGTGCTTTCTCCCAGGCATCAAATATATGTTTAAGAAGATCTACTCCAGCATCAGTAGTAGAACGCCCCTTAGTGAAACCATATTGTTTGTGATTTAAAAGATGATTAATATTAAAATGTGCCAAAAGCTGGTCTAATATAACTTTTTCAAAAACTTTACTGAGCGCCGGTAATATAGAGATTGGTCTATAGTTTGAAGGGTCAGTTTTGTTCACTGATTTGTATAGGGGAATTAATTTACTTTTTTTCATTACATCAGGAAAGACACCTTCATCGACGCATCTGTTAAAAATAAACGCTAAGTGAGGGCTAATTGCATTAATAATATAACTAAGTACTTTGGTTGACATACCCCACAGATCCTCGGTTTTCTTTTGATTGAGCATTTTAAAAGTTTTGATAATTGATATTGAAGTTATGTGTCTGAACTCAAACAGAGTCACATACATTCACACACTTCGATAGTAAAACAAAAGCATCCTTAGGGGAAGAGTTTAAAGGCTGAGTAGTAATAATAGGTACTTGTGAGAAGTACTCAACAAATGTGTTAGCGACATCATTATTATCTATGATTAATTTATTATTAACTTTTAACATAATTTTACCGTCCCTCTGCTTAATTTTTCCAGTTTCTGTATTAATGACTTTCCATGTTGATTTTATTTTGTCATCGGCATGCTTAATTTTTCTACTTAGATGCAGTGATTTTGCTGTCTGACAAACAACTTTAAAAGTTTTTGAATACAATTTTAAGTGATTTATGAATTTAGTATTATGTAAATTAATGGTTTTTTGTGAGTACAAGTTATACAAATTGTTTCTACTTTTATAAATACCAGGAGTTGCCCAGTCATCGAAACGAACCTTCGCACCCTTTCTAACCATTTTAATTTTAAAAATATCATTGAACTCTGCATCTAACATTTGAAATAAAGCACTGCATAGGTCATCAGGATCCTCAGAAAATCTTAGGTTCATTAATTGCTTGTCAATGATATCCACAAACTGTTCAACCCGTTTGGTGGTAATGGGCCTGTAAAAATGTTCTTGGCCTTTGATGGATAATTTACATGAAAAAGTGACACTTTGTCCCAGATGGTCCGAGCCAAGTTTATCAAAAATTGCAATTTTTTCGGGTTCACAGTTGCAGAACACATTGTCCAAGCAGGTAGCTGACGAGCTAGTGATTCTTGTTGGCTGATTAAAAAGATGCTTCAGATTGAAGCTTAGAAATAAATTTTTTAATTTGTCGCTGAGCGGAGACTGCTCAATTAAATTAACATTGAAATCGCCACAAACTATTAAAGATTTAGAGGTGTTGAAGACTTTGCTCATTACTTCTTCCATAATTGTTTCAAACATTTTATAATCAGCCGATGGAGGTCTGTATACACAGATGACTATATGTTGCCCCAGCTCTATACAAGATAATTCAACACATCGTTCCACAGACAAAGCTACTATGTCTTTACGCTCTTTAAAGTTACAATTTTCAGTTACATATATTAGTGAGCCACCACGAATTGCCTTTTGTCTAATGAATGTGCTGGCAATTGTATAATTTTTTAATATTGGTAACAAAGTACCTTTCACAAACCAGTGTTCAGTAATACACATTATGTCAACTTTATAATAATTGAGAAATAATTCTAACTCTAAGGCTTTGCTGGAGAGACCTTGTATATTCTGATGAAAAATGTTGATTGAGTCAGGCCTCCCCATTGTCTTAGACATTAGTTTAAACTAACTAAGTCTACTACGCTACAATTACCCTGCATAGTAACACCACTACGTTGGGGCTCGTCTTTGTGATCTGTTACAATATGTAAAACAGGGTCATAAATATTGTATGCTAATAACTTAGCAATGGTCGACTTATTAGTCTTATTGAGATACAAAGTATCCTTTGTCAATATTACTTTACTAATAAATTTGTTGGTTTCAAAATACAAAAAGTCGCTGAAGCGACACGTCAAATTGTACAGTGCCAAGTTCAATTTATGAGCATGCTCATTATAAGAGCAACTACTTATTTTAAGATACGGGAATGAACAAACTATTCTTTTACTAATGCCTCTGCTGGCAATGTCTGACAAAAGTTTAATTAGAATATTAATATCAGCTTTTTTAACGTTTGTGCTATTACCTAGCTGCAATACAATAGTACAATTTTTGTGATTCACTCAAAATGTAAGAGGTAACAGACACCTAAGGCACCCAATCACATTTGTCTATATACAATTCTATAAATTGTTAAACACAATCCAAAATTTCATCGTACCGACGGGACTCGAACCCGCACCCCCCGGATTACACGTCCAGGTGCTCTGCCAATTAAGCCACGGTTCGATACATCGATACAACGAAATTAGTGGATTGCATTTGTTAACCCAATTATGCATTGGTGGCGCCATCTATGACTACTTATTACGTAAGTTAATCATTCGGAAGAAATCATTACAGTTTTTCAAATCCGGCGAGAGATGTTGCATTGCGTAAATCAAATATTATGTTTCTTTGAAGTGTCTCACACTTTATTTTTTTTTTTTTTTTTTTTTTTTTCGAACCGTGGCTAAATTGGCAGAGCACCTGGACGTGTAATCCGGGGGGTGCGGGTTCGAGTCCCGTCGGTACGATGAAATTTTGGATTGTGTTTAACAATTTACAAAAAAAAAAAAAATATAAAGTGTGAGACACTTCAAAGAAACATAATATACAATTCTATAGTTTCTTAAGCTTGAAGTAACAGCTGGAAGTGTATTGTATAATTTGTGTTAACAGTTAAATTCACTTCAGAATATGTTGTATAATATCATACATGTATAAGTCATTGAAAGTAATAAACATATTTTACAATAGTATGCGACCATGTTGAGTAGTGAGCATTAAAAAGCAGAACTAGACCAAAGTAAACGAAAGACCAAGTAAACTGGACCGAGTACTGAGCGAGTTGAGTGGTCTCACACAGAGTGTAGTTGCTAGTGGAGTTGTTCCTGCCACTACCTACTTTACACAACTCAGTCCTGCTTGTGTAAACTGTTGACTTAGCTGATCGTCAGTTTTTGTTATACATTTGTATACATGCAATAAAATGTTAGAGATCCATTATAAGCTCTTACATATTAAGGTCTGTTTATATCTACAGACATTGAGCATGCCAGACACGTTCCCTAGCAGACACTGTTTATTTATATCTGAGGAGAATATTATTTTGTCTGCCACGGAACGTGTCTGCCCCGCTTAATGTCTCGCCGATCCAACATTTTCCAATTTACCAACTAAGGCTCAGTACTTACTTCTACCAGAGGTTACTGGGCCCAATTACTTTACCAATTTAATTGGTGGAAAGCGAGTCTGAACTGGGCCCAGTTTGCGCCGAGCTGCTGGCGTAATGTAAACCCTTAGATAATTTACTTGTGTAAACCTAGCTTAACATGGCATATCAGACAATAAAATATGCGTCTTAAACTCAATGGAAAACCAGAATACAATTAACTCACAGTTTATATCCTCCTCTGAATCCATGACTGGCTCAAGTAAAACTGAACATAGAATTTAATTTATCGCTAGTTCTCGTTTTTTTTTTTCATATTCATTGCGAAGTTAACATATTGCAACAAAGAGAATATAATACTACGTTAATATTGCAACAAAGAGAATATAATACTACGTTAATCAAATCTAAGTTAAGCAAATCGAATCAAAAATCAAAACAAAACAAAATTGAAAATACCACAGTAGGGAAGGTACGTATTTACGTTACAAGGTTTTAAAACCTGGTTTATGCTTGCAAGTACGCCAACCAGGGTCCGACCTTAAAGACTTGCAAGACTTAAAAGTATTTTATTCAACAACTCACTCGTTAACTTGGAAGTCTTTTTTATGTAACGCTATATTGCGCCTTATTTACTATAAATAATAAGAGTCAATTTTCTATGCAAGTATTTTCAATTCCTACGCTTGGAAGTATTTCATTTTTATACACACGATATTCGCCTCTATTCTCTTAAGCACATGGATCAAATTCCTATGCAAGTATTTCGGCTAGTCTTAGTCGCATCGGACGCGCCCATCTCATACGAAATACTTTGAAGGTTTTTGCAACTTGCAAGTCTTAAAAGTTGTTTTTATTGTGAACGCTATATTGCGCCTTATACCGATAAGAATAAGGGTCAATTTTATATGCAAGTATTTTTGATTCCTACACTTGGAAGTATTTCATTTTTATACACACGATATTCGCCTCTATTATGTTAATGCATGTATTATATTCCTATGCAAGTATTTTAGCCGGGCTCGATAAATACTTGAAAGTATTTTGAACCCTGGTTTTCAGCCCTGGTAGTTGATGGTGGTCGTACTAGGTAGCCCTGGTACTGGATTTATCAAGTACGACCCATCGCTATACCACAGACAGAAGGTAAGTAGAGCAAAGGAAAGCGCGGGAAACTCCAACATGGCGGGCGTGTTTTAAATTTGTGAAATTGGAAATATTATTTTACCTTGTAAAGATTGGTCAGGAGAGTTGAAACTGTGAATCGTTTTAATTTTTATTGTATATAGTTTTAAAGGCGCGGGTAGGTAGGGCTACCTATCGCCTTTGTTAGGACGAGGTCTGAGGTCGCGTCGAAATAAAACGATGGTTGTTGCACTATAAGATGTTCTTATTATAATTTTAGTTGCTGTCTCTGTGTAATAATTCTGGCGGTTAACTCCCTTATATAAACATATTTCGTTCTCACGTCAACGTCACTTTGATGTGGGAACGCGCGCTGTCGTTTTATGACATTGCGCTTCGCACATCAGAGGCATTTTGCCACCCGAATGGTTGTGCAAAACGCCACACCACCCCCCTACGGAGAAGGAGAATCCGTGGAAAAAGAAAAAATAAATAAAAAATCAAAGGTCAAAAGGTTTGCAAAAATGAACTTTACGACCTGACCGGGTAGTGTATTGTGGTGAATGTGAGGAAGGAGCAGCGGGAGAAGATGAAGAGGATCCAGAATGAGGAGAGAGAACTCTAGAAGGATGTGATGATGACACTGGTTGATGTGCAGGAAGAGACGGCGTCGATACTGGATCAACAGGACTCGGCTGTTCGATGAACGCTGGCTTGAGCCTGTCGATACTGACAGTCACCTGTCTGCCTTTTACATCGATCGAGAATGTCTTTCCGTCCTCAGATCGAGATATCACTCGATGAGGGCCAGAATAGGGTGGCTGCAAAGACCGACGAACAGTGTCATCCCTCAGCATGACGTGAGATGCAGTGGATAGGTTTTTAAAAATAAAAACCGAAGGCTTAGAATGATGAGAAGCCGAAGTGGGTCGCAATTTGGACATATATTGCCTTAACTTGACGACAAAATCCGAAGGCTCCTCATAGCCAGTAGCTTCGGGAGAAACAGTTAAAAGTTCCCCTGGGAGCGCTAATGTCTCACCATACAGCATTTCTGCTACGGTTGATTTTATATCCTCTTTAAATGCAGAGCGCATGCCTAACAAAACAAGAGGCAAGGCACTCGACCAGGAACTGTCATGACACATCAGGGACGCTTTTAACTGCCGATGCATGCGCTCAACGAGCCCATTAGCGCAAGGGTGATAGCTGGTGGTACGAATACGTTTGGCACCAAACAGATCGGTAAGGCGTCTGAAAAGGTCAGATTCGAACTGCCGTCCCTGATCAGTCGTGATGACCGCAGGGACGCCGAATCGAGCTATCCAGCCATCCACAAAGGTCTTGGCTACTTCCTCTGCCGTTATCCCACTCATAGGCCACGCTTCGGGCCACCTAGTGTAACGGTCAACAGCAGTGAGGCAGTATTGAAAACCAGAGGAAGAAGGCATAGGTCCGATAATGTCTATGTGGACATGCTTGAGCCGAGATGTGGGACTGGAGATATGTCCAAGCGGAGACTGAGTATGCCGAGTCACTTTGCTTCGCTGACAAGCTATGCAAGTTTGGCACCAGCGACGGCAATCCTTGGCAATACCTGGCCAAACGAAACGGTCAGAGACCAGACGAACAGTCGCCTTGGTACCTGGGTGACTCAGGTTATGCAGTTTGTCAAAAATACTTTTCCGCATAGGTTCCGGTACAAATGGTCGCGGTCGTCCTGTGGAAGTATCGCAGACCAAAGTTGTGTTAGTGCCGGGAACAACGATGTTCTCTAATTTTAGAGAAGAATCTTTATCGTTACGATACTTTTTCAACTCGTCGTCGAGTTGTTGGCAAGAAGCAAGTGCAGAGTGATCTGCTTCGATACTAATGGCTTCGATGCGGGACATAGCGTCTGCTACCGTATTATCAACCCCTTTTACGTGGACAATGTCCGTGGTAAATTGGGAGATAAACGAGAGTTGATTTAATTGGACCGGTGGAAGCCTCTCGCGACGCTGCGAGAAAGCGTAAATGATCGGCTTGTGGTCCGTGTAAATTGTGACTTGCTGCGCAACCAGAAAATGGCGATAATGCTGCACACTCTCGTAAATCGCAAGGAGTTCCCTGTAATATGCTGGCCATTCGGACTGTCGGGGCTTCAGCTTTTTGCTGAAGAAACCCAAAGGTTCCCAAGCATCACCAACTTTCTGCTGAAGGCAGGCACCAACGTGCGAGTTCGAAGCGTCGGTGAAGAGCCCCAGCTCAGCATTCGGCAATGGGTGAGCCAGAAGAGCAGCGGATGACAGGCTGTCTTTACAGGCCATAAAACTCTCTTCAAGTTCAGGCGTCCAAGAAACCGGTGTGGAACCTTTGCCTTGGGAAGCCACTATCGCATTGACCAGCGGTGCTTGCAACTCTGCAGCGTTTCGCAAAAAACGTCGATAGTAGTTGACCATTCCAAGAAAACGGCGGAGTCCCTGAACGGTCTTGGGCAAGGGAAAATCCTTGAGAGCCTGAATGCGCTCAGTTGGTGGCCGCGTTCCTTCAGAGGAAATGCGGTTCCCGAGGAAAGTTACCTCAGGAGCACCAAACACGCACTTTGCAGGATTGATGACGATGCCGTAATCTTCAAGTCGCTTGAAGAGTATACGGAGGTGCTCAGCGTGCCGAGTGGCGTTGCGAGAGTACACTAAAATGTCATCAACGTAGGCAAAGCAGAAGTCCAGACCCTGTACAACTTCATCCATGAACCGTTGGAAAGTTTGGCCTGCGTTGCGCAAACCAAAGGTCATGTAGTTGAATTCGTACAGGCCAAAGGGGGTGATGATGGCCGTTTTACATATGTCTTCAGGCGCAACGGGAATCTGCTGGTATGCCTTGACGAGATCGATTGTACTAAATATAGTACAACCAGCTATGTTATGACCAACATCACCAATATAGCGTACTGGGTATCTATCGGGCACTGTGCGTGCATTCAGTGCGCGATAGTCACCGCAAGGTCGCCAGGTGCCGTCTCTTTTAGGTACCATGTGAAGGGGAGAGGACCATGGACTTTTTGAAGGTCTTGCTGTTCCACACTGGACCATGTCATCAAAAACCTTTTTAGTCTCCTGAAGTTTTTGAGGAGCCAGGCGCCTAGGACGACAAGAGACGGGGGCACCTTCAGTAGTCAGGATGTGATGGACGGTGTTATGCTTCGGTTCCCGAATGAGTCCTGGTGGCTTTGTGATTGATGGAAATTCCGCAAGAAGCGCACCAAATCCGGACGATGGAGCAGAAACAACTTTAACACTGGTCTGATCTAGTGTTGCAACGGCAGCGATACATGACAACCCAGTACTGCTATCGACAAGCCTTTTACTGGCACAATCTGGCATAAGCCGATAGTGTGCCAGAAAGTCGGAACCGATAATGGCGGTGTTGACGTCAGCGACGATAAACTGCCACTGAAAGGCGCGTCGCAGACCCAGATTGAGCGTCATTTGTATGTGGCCAAAGGTGCGAATCTCACTACCATTGGCAGCAGCCAGTGTGTAGTTTGACCGCGTTGGCTTATTCGCTAGCCATTGGTACGGATAGCAGGAGAGGTCCGAACCTGTGTCAATTAAAAACCGGCGTTTCGAAACGCTTTCGGTGACAAATAATCGGCGACTCTCCGAAAAGCAGTCAGTCGTCGCCGCTAATGACTGCTGTTTGAGTTTCCCGACGGCGGGGACGTCCAAGTGCATGGTTTTACACATTTAACCGCTTTAGTACCAAACCTCCTATGGTAAAAACAAAGTTTGGATTTACCAGCGGACTGTGAGCGTTCACGCTGGTTTGAGTTACTCCGTGACCTATCCCTACTCCGGTCAGCTGATAGTGCAGCGATCTGGCGCGTGAGATGATCAAGACGCCGTGTAATGTCGTCTAGCGATGAAGGCGAGACGGCAGAAGTGCTCGCTGAGAAAACAGCTGATGACCGAGGATCTGCAACACCGGGCGATACTTCTAAAATTTTGTCTGCTAGCTCTGCAACTTTATCTAAAGCAAGCTCAGACTGAGCAGCCAAAATTGCCTGAAGGTGTTGTGGGAGGCGGCGCATCCAAAGCTGGCGAAGCAAATTTTCATCCGAAAGAGTGTTCCCAGCCAAAGACCTAAGATGTCTTAAAAACTGGGAGGGGCGGCGATCGCCCAGCTCCTCATCGCTAACAAGCTGTCGGACACGTTGCTCCTCAGATGTGGAAAGCCTACGGATAAGCTCAGCTTTTAACCTACCATATTTGTCTGCGGGCGGTGGATGAAGAATAATATCTTCAACTTCTCCAATAACCCGAGTGTCCAACTGAGCAACAACATAATTAAATTTTGTTAGATCAGCGGAGATACCTGAAATGGTAAATTGAGCCTCAACCTGAGCAAACCAGATAGCGGGCCGGTCAGGCCAAAAAGGAGGAAGCTTGACAGCAACTTTACATATTGCGGGGGAAACGGGGTCCGAGGTGGGTGTGTTAGTGCTGTCACCTTTAAATTTTTGCAATTCAGCAAGCAATAAAGCATTTTGTTGCTGTAATAATGAGTTTTGCTCTTGTGCGGATTGCAAGTTAGCTTCCATCTCCGTAGTTGGGTTAGTACACTATAAAAAGCCGTACAATATAAATGGTTATAAGCTATAAAACACACACAGTAATACAAACACAAGACAATAAACAAGACAGCAATATAAAAGGCAAAACACAGATAAAATATATAGTTAATGTTATCAAAAATTAACAGCCCCAGTGTAAAAAAAAAGGTAAATATTAATAATTCCCACACAATATAATAAAAACAAACTCAAATGCAATTTTGTTATGTAAATGCCAATGTCCACAGTTGTTTAAATAATACTAATAATAACCACACAAAATAATAATATAAAAACGAAGTCGAATGCAATTTTGTTAAGGTTATGCTAATGTCCAAAATTTTAGTAAGTCCAGGCACCAATATTAGTATAGGAAAAAAAGCACGTACTAAAATCACTCCAGCGCAGTATTGGTCTCCAGCGACAGGCCTCGGGCACACGTATGTCTGCACGTCGTTTCGTTGTAGAATCCAGAAAACTGATTCCATGTATCGATGAAGCGAAGACACGTCGAGATAGCCACGAATGTGATAGACACTCGTCGCAGCTGGCGTCGTATCACGGGGATCAGGAAACTAATTACGAAGCGATGACACGTCGTGGTAGCCCAATGTGGTCGTCGTGAATCCAAAGACTCGTTATGTGAGGATGCATTGGGAAACGCGGATTGTTGACCTCGTCGATGCGTACGAGTAGATACGTCGATACACGTAGAATTGAACTCTGCTCAGACGGCTGAAGTCGGGTCACCATTAAAGGCGCGGGTAGGTAGGGCTACCTATCGCCTTTGTTAGGACGAGGTCTGAGGTCGCGTCGAAATAAAACGATGGTTGTTGCACTATAAGATGTTCTTATTATAATTTTAGTTGCTGTCTCTGTGTAATAATTCTGGCGGTTAACTCCCTTATATAAACATATTTCGTTCTCACGTCAACGTCACTTTGATGTGGGAACGCGCGCTGTCGTTTTATGACATTGCGCTTCGCACATCAGAGGCATTTTGCCACCCGAATGGTTGTGCAAAACGCCACAGTTTAATTAGTTGCTTGAATTATCTGTCGGTAAGCACTTTTTCTTTGTTTTTTTTTCTGAAATGGAGGAGCCCCCCGACCCCGGGGGCTCTGTTCCTCCTGTGGGTAATGATATCACTATTGAGACTACTATCGCATCTACTTCTTCATTAGTAATGCCAAATTCAACAGCACCTATGTCTGCATCTAATGAGTCTGGTATGGAGACCGATGGCTCCGTAGGATGGAATAGAGCCTTAAAACGATCTCGACCTAGCAAAATGTGCCGGCACTGTAATAAGCGTAGACGTAAACGTAATTCAGTGTCAGAACCAAAGGAAAATGACTGCGTTTGTAATACAACGGAAATAATTGCCGAGACACCTATGATAAAGAAACAATTGGACTAAAAACCAGCTTCAACTCCTGTTTCCACAAATGATAATACACATCCTCGTCCCTCACCAATCGGCAGGGAATTTTACGAATCCACAGATGTAGCACCATACCTAGTTCACATTCAAAGGGAGTCTAATCCTGACGACAACACTGTTTTACATCCCATCGCGTTCGGTAAATTATTACAGAAGCAACAATTTACAAATATTGTAAATGGTAGTTTAAAACGCATAGGCAGAAACAAAATAGCTCTTGCTTTCACGCACTTTGATGCTGCAAACACATTCCTACGCCACGAAAGTTTGCCTAAAAATAAATTAAAAGCATTCATACCAACATTCAATTTGACGCGCATGGGCCTTATACGAGTGTACCAGCTGAGTGGTCCCCGGAAGAGGTTACCGAAAATATCAATGTTCCCGTAGGATGTGGTAAAATCATTAAGATTAGACGTCTGAATTATAAGACAACTGTCAACGGGTCCCCAGTCTGGAAGCCATCTCAAACAGTAGTAATCACGTTTGATGGGCAGGTTCTGCTCATAAAAGACTATGATATGCCACCTCCTGCCAATGGTTGTGCGTTGAAAGCACAAAGTAGTACTGACACTGAACAGCAATCTTTGACAAACATTATTGTCGCTTTAATTAGCACATTATCTCAGACCAACCTATTGAAACCAGACAACGCTGCCCCCATAATTGAATTACTAAAAAAAATCATACAGATCCATAATGGATCTAAGCCCTCAAATGAACACGAACTGTAGTCGCATTTCGGCGGTTCCACTGCATCGCACCAATTGTGTGATGATGCAGTGGAACTGCCGAAGTGCGATTAGTAAAAAACACGAAATCATTTACCTTGTAAATAAATTTAACCCTTCTATTATTGCCTTAGCAGAGACCTGGCTTAAACCAGGCTCTGTTTTCAAATTAAATGGTTACTCTTGCTATCGACAAGATAGGAGTGACGGATATGGCGGTGTAGCCATACTCTTTAAAAGTAATCTTTTCCATAAACCAATCTCTCTGCCACATCATGATGATTATAGTGCTTCTGCCGTATTAGTAAATGGCATTTGCCACGTTTCCTTATATATTCCGCGATCTTCATCAAATATATTAAATCATTTTGATTCTCTGCTATCATTGCTTCCTAAACCGTTTGTTATTTTAGGGGATTTCAATATTCAGCATCAGTCCTGGGGGAGTTCTGTTTCTAGTGGTTACGGTGAAGATTTGATAGATATTATAGACAAACATAACTTATGTTTACTAAACACCGGTGCCGCTACACGGCGTACTAACCCTGATGAAAATGTTAGTGCCATTGATTTAACAATTTGTACTCCAGATTTAGCAACGAAATTTACTTGGAGCACACTTTTGTCAACTTTTGGTAGTGACCATTTCCCAATCATTATTTCCGGTTTTAAGAAAACTCCACCAATGATCGTACAACAACCTCGTCTCAAATACAAAATAAACGATAAGCATTGGGATAAATTTAAATCATGTGTAGAAAACAAATGCTTGAATCTGCCGTCCATTACCTCAAATAACAGTAGTCATTGCTCTGAAGCTTTATCAAAAGCAATCTTGTCAGCGGCAGATGACATTTTTTCACTGAAAAATGCAGCCATTGGTAAAATACCTTCTCCTCCATGGTGGGACTGTCCCGAGTGTACTGGTGCCGCGAATAAACGGAAATTAGCTGAAATTGTATATAATGATGACATGACAAAAGACAATTTTAAAACCCTTATAGAAACAATAGAAGAATCTAAAAAGCTCTTTAAGAAAAAAAAGTTTTTAAGTTGGAGAAATTTCTGTGTGTCTATTTCTCCAAACACACACCCGTCTATTGTTTGGAACAACATTAGGCGCTTCAAGTCTGGAATGTCTAATACTAACCGCTGCATTCTCCCTCGATCATTGTGTGATTTGTATCTAAGTAAGCTTGCGCCCCCATACGTTGCTCCTTCCTTACAATCATTAATAATGACTACCCCATCTCATACAGAAAATCTTAATTTGGCCTTTTCTTTAGTGGAACATAAAGGGGTTCTTTCGAACTTACGCGATTCAGCCCCAGGGGAAGATGGTATACCATATTCGTTCTTGCGCAATTTAGGAGATCAGACACTTATGTATTACCTTAATTTAATAAATTCTGCAATGATGTCTAACAATGTTCCAAATGCCTGGAAATCACAAATTATTTTGCCAATTTTAAAACCAGACAAATCACCGGCACTCATAGCATCATACCGACCTATAGCACTCTCTTCAGTCATAGCAAAAATTGCAGAGCACCTCATTAAAAATCGTTTAGAATGGTTTATAGAAAGTCATGCTATTCTGTCTGAATCACAATATGGTTTCCGTAAAGGAAGAAGCACTTTAGACAGCTT
Source organism: Cabera pusaria (assembly GCA_954871355.1). Lineage (NCBI taxonomy): Eukaryota > Metazoa > Arthropoda > Insecta > Lepidoptera > Geometridae > Cabera > Cabera pusaria. The sequence continues at coordinate 277,091 of OX940903.1, read as the reverse complement.
AAGCATTTTCGTAACAGATATTCGCATGGCATTCTCCCGTAAAGAATCTGTTGTTGCAGCTTTCCTCGATGTCAATTCTGCGTATGATAGCGTACTATTACCAATTTTGGCCGCTAAATTACAATCTGTAAATGTTCCATCAACACTTTCAAATTTTATTATAAACATGCTTTACGGTAGATCAGTTAAGTTAGACAACTACAATGAAATAAGATATGTTTGGAAAGGCCTTCCGCAAGGATCCATCATCAGCCCTTTGCTTTATAATATATACACATACGATCTTGATAGAACGATAGATAGCCCTGTAAAAGTCCTTCAATATGCCGATGACCTGCTCATTTATTGTGCTGATAGCTCCGTTGATAAAGCCAGTTTGCTCATTTCATCTGCTTTGAATAATTTGAAATTGTGGATGGATAATAACGGTCTTGAGCTTTCTGCTCTGAAAAGTAATGTAGTAGTATTTTCTAGACAGCGTAATCCCTTACATCCTGCTATCTCTTACAACGGGGATAATATTCCCGTTCGTAATGAAACAAAATTTTTAGGTATAGTACTTGACTCAAAATTGACATTCCTACCTCACTGTGAGTACCTTAGTGTCAGATGTGAAAGGCTTCTCAATCTCTTGCGATGCCTCTCGGGAGTTTGGTGGGGTGCGCATCCCTCTTCATTAAGGCTTGTCTACAATGCTTTGATAAGAAGTGTTATAGATTATGGCTCATTCTTGTTAGAGCCTTGTAGCTCTGCTGGACTGAAGAAGCTAGATGCCATCCAGGCCAAGGCTTTGAGGGTAATTTCGGGAGCTATGAAGTCGAGTCCTATAAATGCCTTACAGGTTGAATGTGGTGAACCACCACTTCAATTACGGCGACAATATCTTTCAGATAAATTTATTTATCGTTCGCTAAGATTATCTGATCATCCTTTGTTTTTGAAATTGCAACTGTTATCTGATGTCATTGTCTCAGGTGCTGACTACTGGACTCACAAATCTCGCCCTTGCTTGGTTTACAGTTGGATAAATTTCAATAATTTGACGGCTCCTACCCATCGCATCAACAAACTGTCTATATATCTTGTTGATTACGAATGTTTAATTATGTCGCCTAACATTGTTTATAATATCGACATTGATAGAAGTGATCCTAATGCAAACTCACATTTTAATTCCGTTGTTAATAACTATTGGGATGGATGGCATCAAATTTACACAGATGCATCGAAGCATAAACCTTCTGATTGTGTCGGTGTTGGAGTATACCATCCACAATTCAAGATTGTACAAAAAATTAAATTCCCACCCGAAACATCTGTCTTTACTGCTGAATGTTTTGGAATATTAAAAGCACTAGAATATATAATTTTGATGAAACTCCCTAAAACAATAATTTTTTGTGATTCTCTTAGTGCCCTACAGTCGCTTTCAAAATTTCCATTTAAATCACAAGTACATATTCCTATTATTATACAATCTAGGTATAAATTGTATCAGTGTACAATATTGGGTTTTACCGTGTCTTTTGCGTGGATACCAAGCCATTGTGGTATTAAAGGCAATGAGATTGCTGACCGCTTGGCAAATGAAGCAGTCGTGTGTGGAGATATTTTTCCATATCAAAACTATTATCATGATCTTATATCCTTAGCTAAAATTTCTCTCCAGGAATCTTGGAGTAGAGCCTGGTCTGAAAGCACTCGCCAAAAAGGCAAACATTATTTCAATATTCAAAAATCCATTTCACACAAACCATGGTTTACTATTCTTAAACTTGGTAAAAGAGCAACTTCTACTCTCATAAGAATGCGCTTGGGTCACGTCTGCACTCCGGCACATCTTGCTAGACTTAAAATTGTATGTTCGCCATCTTGTGAATGCGGAGAAATTATTTCAGACCTTAATCACTTAATTCTATCATGCCCTCTATTTAATTCTGATATGTTGTATGAGACCCTAAGAAATCTTAAGATTCAATTTCCCACTAATATTAATTGCTTACTCACAGATTTTCAGCCAAATGTGTATAAAGCATTAGCTGAATACATAGATATAAATAATATAAAATTATAGTAAATTGTATGCTGCATGTAACTTGTAAATATTTTATAATGTATATAGTTTATTTTTACTTGTTCATAAATTATTTATCATTCTTCTCTCCTGATAGTTAACTAATTATTTGTTTATCGTAATTGTTAAATTATTTTTTACATTGTTATTGTTTCCCTCGTTTTAAAGTCATTGAAATTCAACCAATCCATCTTGTAAAATGAAAACAACTCATGAAAAATGAACATGCAAGATCACTGCAAGATAGAAGCTGAAACTAAAACATGACTCTGGCAAATGCACAGAATGTGCGGCGCCAAAATCCCAGGATTGGGGAAAAAAAAAAAAAAAGTAGAGCAAAATAATTTTTTTTCAGTTTTATTAGGGCTCCACACCATTAGTGTATTTAGCCAGTGTTAAATATTAAAATTCTTCAAGTTTTTGAGAATTCAAAAGAGACTTGATTTGAATGAGATTTTGACTTGCGACTTTACGACCTAAATCTACAAAAACTATATACATAGTCTAGTACTAAGTACATTGACAATGGCTAAATACACTCATAGTGTGGAGCCATATTCATAAAAATCTATAAGTAGATAGGATATCTATGGTTCGTTTCGTTGACATTTTACGATCTCGCGATCGCACGTCTCGTCTCGTGAGGAGATATTTCCGTGAAATAAGAATATCGAAATTGCGCTTGAGAAATGTGAATAAACACTAAAACGTGGAAACAATTTTATCAATATGTATCGCAGAATAGTGTGGTGTTATTTAATAGTGCTAACGTTATTGGATATATCGCTCAACACTAAACTATCCGCTCAGGGAAAGAGCCATGGAAATGGTAAAGTCGATATATTGTCGTCGTATCGTATATATTGTTCAAGTTATTACCTTCTAATTAGATAAGTAATGGTCCTAAGATACAAAAGGAATGTGTAAAGCTACAGGGTTTGGGAGGCGCGGAGTGCGCGACGCGCGGTGTCGATGCGCGATGCGGTGTTATTTTAGATCGGGGCCGAGAAGCTTATTTGTCGTTTTTCGTTGATTATGTTTAAGATATTTTGGTGTCGAGAAGACGTGGTGGCGGTGGCGCGCGATCCTGCGGCCAGAACGTGCTTCGCGTCATATGTCGCGCACTTTTTATGACCCCCCACAGACTCATACTACAGTGATTTTGAATGCTTTTCAATGAATAAGCTGCCTTCTTATTCATAAATAAATATTATATATATATATATATATATATATTACCTGGCGAATTCAATTACAATTACTATAAAATTGAAATGATTACCTGTCAAGAAGCTACAACTACTAGTCTGATATCTTGATTGGTTTTGTTTGTTTACAGGAGTATCTGTTCATGAATCGTTGATGGAAGGCATCTCCCTACAGGTTGGTACTAACATACAACAATCAATCACTGTACATCAAGTTTCTTACTAACTCAATTATTTGGGCACTAGAACAAAATCAAACAATTGAATTGAAGTGTAAGTAAGACTTGCATGGATATCCAATTTAAGAAATTAGAACATTATTTAGGGTTCCTGTGATTTATATGTAGGCTGCTATGTATTCATATTTTTAAATTTTACACTGGAGGTTCAAAACTCTTAAAAATGAGTAACTAGTTTAAGTTCGCTTATTGGCTGAAACTTTTGGCCTTACCGAAACTCTTTGTATTGAGTTGTGTTTTACCCTCATTCAGTATTCTGAGATTGTACATGTAAATGATAAGGTAAATACCTTTATACTTTGTTTTTACTGGTAAGTAGAATATAATAGAAAAAATATACACCAACTTAAAAAGACACAAACCGAAATTAAGTTATTAGAACCATACAATGGGCGGTCTTATCGCTTGAAGCGATCTCTGCCAGACAACCTTTGGATGGACAAAATTGTTAAAACAAAATTGTTGTTAAGTTGACGGTGGCACAACTACAGTGCGAAAATATAATCAAAATAAAAACAAAACAATCAGAAATGCATAAGCCTCATATACATGTATTTAGATGTATGTATTAAGTATTTCAGATATTATTTTATTTTAATGGAAAATATTATTATTTTTGAGCAGCACAAAAGGGGTCTTTTTCCATTCAGATATTACATGGGTTTACATGTTTGTAGAAATTTGTCGTAGAATTATATTCTATACCCCATTCAAACATTGCAAATCAAACAATGTATGTAGATGCTGTGATTATACTGTGCGACTCGTAGTTACATAATTTTGAAGAAAGTGTTGGACCTTAAATTCAAAGTGCAAACGTAAGTTTGTGGTATGAGTTTCATGGTTTAGGTACTTTTATCCTCAAGGTCTATCACTACATATTATAAAACAAAGTCCCACACCATGTTTTTCTGTCTGTATGTATGTATGTTCACAATAATCATAAAAACCACTTAACTGATTTTCATGCGGTTTTCATCTATCAACAGAGTGTCTCCTGAAGAAGGTATAGGTGTATAATTTTTTAAGGTTTTGTGTAAATTATGATACAAATAACCGGCCAAGTGCGTGTCGGGCCACGCGCAGTGTAGGGTTCCGCAGTAGCCCATTATTTAATGCAAGTCTTTACTCGTTATAAACAAGCAAAGACGAAGTACCTATGTACTTCGTCTTTGACACTTTAATGGATTTATTCTAAAAGTCAAAAGTCAAAGCATTTATTCAGTATATGGGCAAATTAAAAATTTGCACTTACACACATCAAATTACATTAAACAGATCATATTCAATAAAAAATATTATAGATATAACAGAAACATAACTTATTGCTTTGAATTTACAAAAAAAAAACAAAGGTATTGAGCCATTCAGCTTTCATCTAGACGTCGAACGTCACACTTAAAACACATGTTTAATTCCCCTGATTAATGTAGGGCTGCCAACCGTACTATTATGTGCATCCGCAACCCAGTGCATGTTTCAGTACTTCAGACAATTTTTATCCAAAAATTGTGAAATAATGAAACATAATAAATAAATAAAACGCAGACTAATTGCAGTACAAATTGTATTCCGAATGGAACTGATTGTCCGTCTATCAGCTGCATAATACCGTCTTAACAGGCAACCCTAGATCTGCAAACAAAACTGATTGACTGTTGAATCTACTGGTGTTTCGGAAGTACTCCCATCAGAGAAGAAACACCAAGAAACTCTATGGGGCTTGTCACTTATTTTAATTCATTTTTTTTAAATTCATATTGAATATTTTTTAAAATTTACAACAAATAATTATGTTATCATACAATTTATATTATATCTTGGAGCTTGGGGCATTCAGGCCAAGGATAAGGATTAAGGCCTAAGGATTTTGTATTTGGTACAAAATTATCCAACACCCAAGTTCAACAACTATTACTGCTAAACTAATAAAGTTATCTTAACCGCTATAGTTTTCCTTGAAAGTTCATGAAATGCACTATTATCACGAATTTTTCCAGATTTTTTAAGCCAGCAGTTTAGCTTTTAGGGGGGGGGGGATGCCCTACTGAAACAAAAATTTGCACTTTAAAGTTAAATAAAAGTATTAGCAACTCTAAAGTCATTTTAAAAGACCTATTCAACGATAACCCACACGATGGGGTAGACGATGAAAAAAAAATTCATCCCCACTTCTCATGTAGGGGAGCTACCCAAAAAAAAATATTTTTTAAAATTTGATTTAACCCTTTGTTGGCGTAATTTATATACATACCCCTACAAAATTACAGCTTTCTAGTATTAACGGTCCCTTAGTAAAACCTCGGACATACAGATAGACAGACAGACGGACAAGACAAATCTATAAGGGTTCCTTGTCAAGACTACGGAACCCTAAAAATGTAGGAAATTGAGCTTCACACGGGTAAAGCTATATGCTTTACCCGTGTGTGTAAGCTCGGGTGGGTCGCTAGTAATTTATGTAATCCACTTCAATCGAAAACAAAAATAACACGTTACAAACGATATCCAAATCACAGTAAACTTCAAAAATCAAAATGTTTCTCACAGAATACTAGACACAGATTCAACAGTTACTTCGTTCGTTCTTTTGTCTTTCAATGCAATGTGTATACACAGTGATTTATCAGTAAGGCTGATAATGTCAACTACAAATTAAATTCAATAATTTAATACCTAACATAATTTATTATAAAACTAGTTTACATTTGCTGTATTGTATCCTCATGCCAGCTATTTGTAGAGTTTCCTCAATGGTTTTGACATTTGACCTTGTGTCAACGTCTCATCCCTTGATAGTTAGCTGTAGGTTCTGTCTGTACCCACACATTGAGCTAATTGAACATAGATGACAAGATGTGACAAAATTAGCTAGCTAAATCTATCACATACTATGTGTGTATATACCCAAACATTTTCTGAGTCTATGTTTGCTCTAATCTATACTGTACTATTGTTTGGCCTTATATTAACGTTTCACTATTATCGTTACCATATAAGGACCAATAACACGGTCGGTCAATAAGAATCTTTAGGTAGATCGCATGAGTGGCATAATATGATGGAGAGTCAACATTCCGCCAAAGGCAATCTGTCGGCGACTCTTATTTCCAACCGTGTAGTCGATCCCTTAGTCCCAATATCCCGTTGAGCTGAAAGAACTTAAATATTATAATGTTTCCAGGAGTGGGGTAAGGAATCTGGCAGCGGAGGCGGGCGCGCGGCGCCGCCGGACGCGGTGGCGCTGTGGCCGGCGCGGCTGGAGTTCGGGTCCCGCGCGCTGGCCGCGCCGCACGTGCGCACCGTCACGCTCACCAACACTGCCAACGAAACCATCCACCTCGCCTCCGTCGCCGGCACCACGCCAGACTTCCACGCATCCTTCTTCGAAACTAAGGTGTGCACTCATTATACACCAGCTTTAAAATATTGTGACGCCGATGCTTACTTCTTTACGCTTAGACTTAGCTGAGATTAGACTGGAAAAGAAAAGTTACACATCGGCTTTATTTCTCAGTTACTGTTCATCATTAGACGAAGATAATAGTCTCTATAAGATCGGCTGCCCAGTGTAAGCCACATATTTGGATGAAGACATCATCACAACCTACAAGCCTGTCTAGCCTGGTTTGGAAAAGAGCGAAGTGTTTCAAAGTCGGTCTATTTGGCTAACTCTGAAAATACTCCATTCCATCGGTCTCTTTCTCTGAGAATCATTGCACTCGTCATATTAATAAGATTGAGGAGAATACTATTTATTTAATTTTTAACTTTATTGTTCTTATATACCTCATGTCATGACTTCTGAATGTGATAAAGGGTTCTCAGTGATGATGGCACCAGGTAAAACAACCGAGTTTGGTGTTTTGCGATTTAAAAAAGCTCAGCAAGACGATTTAAGGCCAATGATTACACAAACCTCATGACTTCCTAAGGTGGTGGTTAGGGGTTCTCAGTGATGCTGATGGCACCAGGTAGAATTACCGAACCTGGTGTTATTTGAAAAAACCCGCAAGATGAGTTTAGTGTAATGATATACTGGATGGTTTCCGTTAGTTTAGGTGGTTATAATTAAAATGAGAATGCGAATGCGATAACGAATGAAAAACGGCAGTCGTGGGGTACGTCAGATCAGATCATTTGCTGATTTGCCTAAACTCGTCTTACTGAGCTCTTTCAAATGACACCAAAATAAAAGGCATACTGTTTCAAATCAGTGTATCAAGCAACCAACGTTCCATATCATCTGTTTAAACAAGAGCACCCCGACCGATGACAATGCACCCTTGTCTACATTATCGCGTACTGCGCCTCACACATTGATACGCGTCTCGATAAAAATAAATTAAAAGAAACGGAACAAGTGGAGCGTTGTTTTGTTATCAAACTAACACTTGCATTAGTATTGCGTAATTATTTATTACGCCGAGAAAAACAAACTTTTAACGCGACATTTGTATTTCATTTTGATCGGGGAACGAGTATGTTAACTCGCCTCCCGTGTAATCATTTCCTTATTGTAAAGTGCCACTTGAATAATGCTATTATTACTTTATTGAAATGTTCTAATATTTTCACAGTTTCAGACACTACTTTATATACACTCATCTATCTTCTTCTTCTTCTAATATTATAAGAATCTTTTTCCTGACATACTGACTGACTGACTGACGATAGACAACGCACAGCCTAAACCGCTGGTCGTAGAGACTTGAAATTTGGAGAGTATATTCGTCTTATTACGTAAGGGTGTACTAAGAAAGGTTTTTCCAAAATTCACCCCTTAAGGGGATGAATTAGGGGTTCAAAGTTTGTATGGAGAAGCAAGAAGGAGAAGATATTCTTTTCTATCCGAAACTTCACACAAGTGCTCAAGTAAAAAAATACGTAAATACGTGTTTTAGGTTTTTTGGAAATTCCACCCCTACGAGGGTGAAATGGGGAACAAAGTGTGAAAATCAATATTGTTTCGGATTGCGCTGAAATTTGGCATGCAGATAGTTATCACAAAGTTAGTTACCTCTGAGAAAGGATTTTCCAAAATTCACTCAAAGTTTGTATGGATTAACAAGATTAGATAGTATTTTCTATTCGAAACTTAACTTGTACTATTCATTATTCTGTGACTTAACATAAGTACTTAAGTAAGTAAATACGTGTTTCAGGTCCTTTCGAAATTCCACCCCTAAAAGCGTGAAGTGGGGTAACAATGTCTGAAATCAATATTGTTTCGGATTGCGCTAAAATTTGGCATGCAGATAGTTATTTTGACTTAGGTATCCGCTAAGAAAGAATTTTTCAAAATTCACTCTTCAAGAGGATGAAGCGGAGTTTGGATAGTCATTTTTTTCGTCATTTCACACAACTACTTCTGTAAATAAATAAGTAAATACGAGTTTCAGACTTTTTCAAAATGCCCTCCTAAGAGAATAAACTGGGGTAACAAAGTCTATAAATCAATATTGTTTCGGATTGCGCAGAAATTTAGAATGCAGATAGTTATTATGGCGTAGGTATCCGCTCAGAAAAGATTTTCTCAAAATTCCTCCCGGACGCGGAACGGGGATTCAAAGTTTGTATGGCGAAACAAGATGAGATAAAGTACGTGTTGTAGGATTTTTCGAAATGGGGTAACAAAGTCTGAAAATTTGGGTTTTACGGGTTTTATTAATGAATCCCGAATTGCTTTAGTCACGCGATAAAATGAAAACGGGTGAACCGATTTTGCTAATTCTTATTTGATGTCTTTAATGATAGAATCGTTTTTACATAAGTTTTGCTGGCGAAGCCGCGGAGAACTTCTAGTGATGTATAAAAAATTATTTAAAAAATGATTATTATATTCGATTCGATAATTTGATACGGGCAAACTCAGTGATGTTTAGTCTGAACTCTGATCGTAACCAAAGTCTAGTGAACTCTGGAGACGAATAGATCAGATGGCTTACAACATGAACGCAGTAATCTTTCACTATTATATAAGTCTGTCAAATCCCTTCTTTTCATTTGTTTGCGATTGATGTCGTGTCTACCGCTTTCATTTCCTAGATTTATTATCTTCAATGAACTTTGCTATAAGAAATAAATAATACACATTTTATGTTAAAATAATAAACTAAGATTCGTTTTAATACTTTTGAAAATGACATCTCAGTAGGTTCGCATCAAAAGCCACCTAGCGAGTGTTGCAGAACTATTTATTTTTAATGAAAATGGCTCATTAATTTATATGTAAGAAAATATTGATCCAATGAGTTGTCTTGTCTCTTGTCGTGCGCCACTTGAACTTAAACATAGATATTAGTGTGCGTCGATCATTAATAATATCTCTGTTGTAAAGTATATATAACGTAATATGTATGTATCGGGCTATTCTGGTGGTGACCTTTACTGTCCGCCCGCGCAATCCTCCGCTAGGTATTACGTCGGTAACCACGCGGATCACATACTTGCACAGAACTGTTTTACGCTTGACCGTAATAAACAATACTTCCGAGACTGTCATTGTTCGTCCTCTGATTGATTGTAATACCTACTATGTCAGTCATTTTCATAGATATTATTATCTTGATGAATAGGTACATTACATACATGATATTGAATCAATCATCTGTATAACTCTTACCAGATGACACCGAAGTGTTGTCAGCAGAACTTCGTCACTCGAAGCGTCGACTGAGCTCTTAAGTAATCTTATTTCCGTCTTACTTCGCCGAAAAGAGAGGAAATTAAAATTGAATTGAACAATTACATTAAATAAAAATGTGTCATACGTTGTGGTAGGCCCCCAGGTCTTGTTTTTTGTTCTGACGAAACGTTGCGTTGCGTCATGTCATATTTTGTTTTGATTAATTTCGCAATCAAAATAAATCATAAATCGTTTTATAATGATAGTACGCTGTGAGGGAAGCAAGTGGTTCTGATAAGATAACAAGGTGGACGAGCGATCCCGAGACGTCGTAAATCATCACTTGGTTCATAACCGCGAGACCGAACCGAACAACCGACTGTTTACGGGCTTTTAAACGCGACTGGTCTGGATGTTCAGTCATTTAGGCTGATAGGATAGGAACACTCGTCCCGTGGCACAGAATAAATAATAGTACCTGCAACCCGTGGCTAGCTCTCTCTCATGACGACGCAGCGACGTTACAGAAAATCACGGCTAGCACCTTATGAATAAAGATTGTTACTTAGAAAATTGTACTACTTATGTATACAAAACTTAAGTTTTATGAAAATTTACTTGAGTGATAAATTACTTTAAAACGTTCCGGTAACATGGATGACGTAGTGCCTCATTACTATGGGTGATGTAAGGTGCTTTTCCAGAGTAGCTATACAGCTATGCTGCGAGATTGTAAAAGCTAAGCTACGAAACTATTTGACCGTTTCCACTGATGCTAAGCTATGAATGTATGCCGCTGAAGCTGGTTTAACTGGTCCTCAGTGGTATCGAGATAGCTGGCATCGGCATAATCAAAGATGGGGAGAAGGGATAGCTTCGCTGAACCCGTTTCCACCAGAGCTATGCTATGTTGGCCAAATAATATGATGCGGCGGTGGATAGTTTAGTAACGGCGCTAGACGTAACGTTACAATGACTGGTGGATATCAAACGCATCTATAGCAACGTAGCATAGCACATCTCCTGGTGATAAAGCATCCTTATTGTGTTGTGCTAACATTATGCATATAGGTTGTTACCGCTCCGAGCTGTGCCTTACTCGTAGTTATGGACGTCCAGCTCGCATTAGCGTCTTGTCAATTCTTATGTTATGGTAATTTATGATGAGGCGAGCCTCTCGTCTCCGTGTACAGCGAGCTGCGATCTCTTACATGAGTTCCGTGTCGACGGCGTTAAATGGATTGCCTCTGTTTACATGTAGATACCTATTGTTTAGTTTTATTACGTAAACTGGAATAACTTGTTCTATAAGCCTTGTATGTATTTAACCACTGTCCTTCAATGGCTTTAGTAGACATACAATAATGTGAACTAACTAATAAACTAACATAGACTGAATAGACATAAACTAATAGACTAATGCGCTATAACTCTATCTAGGTATGCGAATCAAAATTAGACCGAAACCATAGAATAGATAATAATCCGAAACTTAAATTAACGAAAGACTTTGAAACCATCCAATCGATGTTCCCCAAACCATTAGATTTCATTAGAAAAGCAATAATGCGAACATGGTTTTAGATCACTAAAACTACGCATTAGGCACATTTGGTCACATATTTTTTGCGAAGTAGTACATGCCGGGTATCCTCTAGTTAGGAATTAAAATGAATGCGAATCAAAGGGATCCCTGCAGCGAATTTGCGTCACATAAGTGTTTACAATCGTAATCAAAAGGCAAGGTTTTCTGAATACCATGTTTGCACGAGTATATCTTCAAACATAATAATACTTAATTTAGGACATTATTGAGTGCGATCTGTAGTATCTGAATGTCGGCTTCAGGGGGATGCCTTAAGATCAGCGGTGAGTGCGGTGACACTAGTGTTGAGAACGTAGAAGTTTTTTTTTTAAATGTTATTTAGACAAGCGTTTGAAACCATGTCATTTGATGTTAAGTAGCGATGCGGTCCAGAATTTACCACGTTTGCTCGGTGTCCCGTCACTGCAGGGCACTTCCCACTGTTATACATTTAAATTTAAATATTTGCGCGTATGCTTGCAGGCGGAATACTTGCACAACCCATATTTTAAGAAACTAAATGTTAAACTGTATTCTTGCAAATAAATACTTGATTATGATTATGTTCGCCGCCTCACTATAGCTGCCACCTATAATTATAAAAACATGAAAAAAATTACTCGATAACAATATTCTAGCAAAGGCACGTCTCAGACTGCAGAGGTAATGAGCTCCCTTGTACCAAACTGCCGCATCGCTGTCGTCTACATTTACCCGGGTAGCAACGTGGACGTTTATGTCGTGTCATCCGACCCGGCTCTCAGCTGACCGCGCTCCGTGGCGGGCTCGCAGACATGAGGCTAGCATTGTCACCAAACATGGTTGATATGATGCCCCTTGGATCGGCTTCGTCGCGCGATCTGCTATCCGCTGTCGCCGGTCACGCTTATCACCGGGGAGTTATCATTTGTCTTCAAATCGCAAGTGAACGGGTATCATCTGGGTAAGCGTGCTATATCAGCTGAGACAGTGGTCAAGCGCTCACCTAACCTATTTGTAGTATAAAAAAACTACAAAAAAAGGTACAATCTCCTTCTGAATGAAGGCCAATCTACCGACTGCCGTGTTAACTTCACGATTATGCAGATTTGCTCGCATCTTGTCTTGTGTATTGTGTCATTGCGAAATTGTCGACATTACAACGACTCGCAAACTGCCTCACATCTATAGATCGATACTTGATCGGTATTTTGAAGGTACCATTCGTTTGGTGATGCTAATTGATTCTGTAACTAACTCGACAAATATTCGCCTCGCCGTATGTTCGCTGCCACACATTTGTCGATCACTTGTAAGTTAGAAGGTCGACTTTACAGGATTCACAATATATTCGTTGAACTGGTTTCTGGGCCTTAAATGTCAAACATTCGTATGTTAGCCAAACATATTTATTAGTTTAGATTTGCTAATTATATCAACTTCTGTAATGAGGAAAGACTAAAACTCATGTTGTATTTAAGTACCTCGGTATTTGTTTTAAGTTTGATAATGTAGAGTGAGCAGTAACAAACGAAGCAAGCAGGCACTCATTGCACTTCATCATAGCATTCGTAGCCAATTCATTTTCCTTCCGTGAGTTTGTTTATGAAACATTGTTTACTATGTTATTTACGCATTTATGAATTACTTCTTTATCAATACATAATTATATTATATTATTAGATTTCTAATGTTGAACATAATTGCTAGAGTTTTCCATCATGATGATTGCATGAGCCTATACTAGTCCAGTGAACATAGGCCTCTCCGAGTTGTCCTCCGCTGAGCACGATCTGCTAGTCACCCTGGTCCGCGCCAGCGCCGCCTGACAATATCATGCCATAAACTCAGACATATCATGTCATAAACATAGGTTTGTTTATTTGTGTTTTGTACAGTAGCTACCTATATATACTTATGTATAAATAATATCGTTTAATAACTAAAAAAGATCCGACTTCAATGCCGCGCTATTCATTTTCAGTACCAATTTTGAAATTTTTATCTCAATATCTCTGGAGATACTTATCAGACCTCGATAAAATTACCATGGTACCACACTTGGGATATCTCCTTTCGAACAAAAAGAATAATCTAAATCGGTTCATAAACGACGAAGTTATCCGCGAACAAACATAAAAAAATATATATATACGGTCGAATTGAGAAACCTCTTCCTTTTTTTGAAGTCGGTTAATAAATGTTCTACCCAGTGAGAGGCGACTTTGACTGCGGTTTGGCCAAATTCTATACTCGTTCTGTACTAGCTGTTCCCGCGACTTCGTCCGCGTTAAATAGTGCTTTGGGTTTGGTGGTTTTTAATTATTTAGGTTAATTATTTTACAAATAAAACACATATGCATAAATACTTTATCGTCGTCTGTCTGCCCGTTCGGATAAGCATACTTTGGTATATTTTCCCACGTACACCGCGCAACACCGTGCCTACAATTCAGTAGAACATTCACATAAACCTTACATATTTCCATACAAACTTTCATCCCCTATTGTTATTTTACACCCTGGAGGGTAAATATCTTACAAACTTTGAATGTCATATTTAATTATATCGAATCAACAGCATAACAAATAGGTTTCAAGCTTGTAGCTCTAAAAATGACGATACTTCCATACAAACTTTCATCCCCCATTTCGACCCCTTACAACCCTTGTTTTGCATTAAAAAGTAGCCTATGTCCTTTCTCAAGCTCTAGACTATCTGTGTACTAAATTTCATTTAAATCGGTTGAGTAGTTTGGGCGTGAAAGCGAGACAGGCAGACAGAGTTACTTTCGCATTTATAATATAAGTAAGGATGAAGTTATGGCATCGCGTTGTAGTAAGAGGTGCGAACACTACGTAAAATATAATATTGCCATAGAGAGTACTAAAGGTTGACCCAATAGATTACACTATTGGTTTAATAACAACAATAACTGTATGTTTCATATAAGTGTATAGTTAATTAATTACATACGAATGTGTCTGTCCTCGAGCGAGGCGCGGCCGGCGGAGGTGAACCGCAAGTACCTACAACGTGGCCGACGTGGCCCAATTGCACCTCACCGTCCCGACCACAACCAATACGTACATCATCACATCACACACCACACACCGAGCAGATCGGTAGCTACTGAACTTAATGCCGACACTCATTCGGACCATCACTGTTAAGTGTTACGCTCACTCTACAAACAAGCTAAAGGGCTTAATCTAAAACCTTCTTCGATATCGCTTCTCGTTTTTCTGCGACAATTTGTGGAAAATGTTGCTGATATTACTATTAATATATTCGGTAATTATGAGTCGAAGGCCACAGTGGCCTTTACGTAAAGATTTGATAACATTCTTGTTTCCTTAATAAGTGTTGTCGTCTTTCTCTGCATATCATTAGAGAGATGTCGCGTCGTCTCTTTTTTGTAAATATAGAGCAGCAAACGAGCATGCGGCCTGATGGTATGTGGTCACCGCCGCCACTCAACACCTGCAGTACCAGAGGCAATACTGGTGCCTGCTCTTTTGAAAGAGGAAACTTTCCTTTTGAATAAACTCTGATCAACCATCTGTGGGAAAACATCGGGAGGAAGGTCGTTCCGCTTCTCGTATGTACGCGGAAAGAACAAACGCTTAAAACACGTCGTATGGGAGGAGCACGGAACACGGACCATGATGATGATACAATAAAGAATGTTGTATTATAATTAGCCGGTGTCAGTCCACTGCTGGACGCAGGCCTCTCCCGAGATACGCCACTGAGCCCGATCTTCGGCTCTGAAAAGTGACTGGAAAAGAATGTTGTATAGTCCTATGTAACCGTAAGATGCACACTTGCAGACGCTGGTCCCCGGAGCCAACACGACGTTCAGCGTGGTGTACCTGGGGCGGCGCGAGGGGCCCGTCAGCACCCACCTCTTCATACACACCTCTAAGGGAGTCGTCAACTATCATGTGAGTATAACACACACTATTTACGTATTATATTTTACAATAATAATTATTACTTTTATAACTAGGAATACATTAAACAAGATGATGTCAGTAATACTACATAGTATTCATTATTATCTTTTCTGTGGTTATACATCAAGAGGCTTGCGGCATTTTCCTTCAAAAAACCCAACCAATTCGAGTTGGACTAGCCCTACCAATTTCTCGAACTAGGTTAAGGGAGAAATAACTTTACAGTTCGATCCACGAAAGTGTCCTGCACCAACCGCACATAATAAGTTTGTAATAGTAAATTCACTTTTTTTGTTATTAAACTACATATTTACGGTGTTCAGATTTATTCTCGGTGCATGACCTTGCTTCTTGTCATATTTTATGATTCTAGGTCATCGGGAAGTAAAGTACCCTGCAGATTTTGATTCCCTTGTGAAATCGCAAAATATACGACATAAACGGTCATATCTTTTGATCGCGTTGACTAACTGATTTGATTTTTTCACAGCCGTAAGATACCGTAGATCCAAATACTTATTTAGTATAAATTTCAACTTGATACCTCTACGCATTCCGGAGATAAAGGTTCTTGACAGATGGACAGACAGACAGACAACGGACTACAAAGTTTGTCAATAAGGGTTCGTTTTTCGAGTGTTATAACCTGGAAGCTGGGAGGCGGGAGCCAGAGCAGTGTGTTATTGAAGGTGTATGTGTGTGTGTGTGTGTAGGTGAGCGCGGTGGGCGTGGCCAGCGAGTGGCGCGTGTGGCCGCTGGTGGGCGTGCGCGTGCCGCTCAACGCCACGCTGGAGCCTCTGCTGACGCTCTACAACCCCACAGATACCACCATACAGGTACCGTACCTACCTATACCGTCATATACATACCTATTGTAAACACTGCTGCTTATTTCTTTACTAACACAAACTATCTTTGTACTATACTACATTTATTACATTTAAATCATTTTTTTTAGTTTCGATTATGGCTCCACACGATCAGTGTATTTAGCCAGTGTCAAAGTACCTATTGAATATTTTAACTTTTCGTAAATTCAAGTCGTAAATATATCGTAGTAAGAGTGATGAAAAGACATTTGTTTACGATTGCTATAATTCAACTGACCCGAGACGGCCGCTACTAAAATCGCGACACAATGTAGTAATGTTGGCAAGCAGAACTCCATAGAAGTAAACATCGGTGTTTCGAATTATACCAACGACCACCACTGTACGTGTAAATACCCGACCGAAACCACTATAAACTCAAAAACTAAAGGACCGATTTCAAAAATTCCTTTTTCTAATGGAACGGGAACGGGAACATACGCGGGTGAAACCGCGAGGCACTGCTAGTGTTGGATAATAACCCTTTACGCTAACCAAAACGGAGATGAAGCTTATGAGACAACAGCCCAGGCTAGCGCATCCGGGAAAGAATGACATGCGTAATAGTGCGGGAAAATCTATAGGGTATAAAAAGGGAAGTAGGAAGGTAGGGTGAAGGTAGAAGCGTGGGTGTCCTCGGTGGTCGTGCGTGTGATATAATGTATGTGTGTGTGTGTCAGGTGAGCGAGGTGTACTCGTCGGCGGCGTGGGTGGGGCTGCAGCTGCCGGCGGGCGGGGGCAGCGCGGCGCGCGCGCTGTGGGCGCTGCCGCCGCACGCCGCGCGCCCGCTCGTGCGCCTCGCCATACGCGCACCGCCCGCGCACACCGCGCACGCGTACATCAGGTCATACACTACACTACACTACACACTAACACTGTTACTTATAAACATCTATTGATCTATTGCTGAACTGCCTCTCAGCTGAGAAGCTCTCGAGGACTTGATCATTGCTCTACTTTTTTTTCACTCATAAACGTTAGTCAGTCGTTGCTTGCTTGAGACACGAAATAAATATGCTCCATCGGCTGTTGGTGTT
This sequence comes from Cabera pusaria, assembly GCA_954871355.1. Lineage (NCBI taxonomy): Eukaryota > Metazoa > Arthropoda > Insecta > Lepidoptera > Geometridae > Cabera > Cabera pusaria. The sequence goes on along the minus strand of OX940903.1, from coordinate 259,512 downwards.
TGCTAATTTCAACCTCGCCTGCCTAGACAAGCCAGACAGGCCAGCGTCGCTGGGCCCGATGAGAAAACGCCTTAGGTTGAGTCTAACATACGTGTCCACGGATTGTCGTGGCGCTAAACTTAAAACTAATTAACTAACTTAATACTAAGATTATCACCCTGTGTTCCTCGGTGCCGGCGTGTAGACCCTACCTACCGCACCTAATTAACCTAACTCGGCTAACCTCGTAGCCCCTCTAAACTAACCCCAGAAGCCTAACCCCCAGGCCTGGACTAGTTCCCTTAGAGAAATGAGAGCTGTCTTGTACAGCTCCGGCTCCACGCCGATCACGATGTCTCCGGTCCTCCGGATTTGGTCGGTCACCACACAAACAGTTCGAATGCCCGCGTCTCCCTGTGCACGGGCGTTTTGTTATGTATCAACAAACTAAAAAATAGCGCGGCCGGCCCACACGGCTCATAGACGGTCACTAAAGCGGCGCGTGAAATCACGCGCTGCAATGCGGCAGGGTCCCTGCCCCCCGCACCGAACCCACGCGCGACCTCGCGCGATACTTGTATTTTATCCGAAACTGTTGGCATAGATTATAACCAAATTAAGCAACTAAAGAACGATTCCAGCCCCCAGATATTCATTTTTTATCTGTAACGGACTAGATTTGACAGATCAAGTAAGAATCAATACCGCGAAATCCGCGCCAGTCTAGACTTGGCATATATCAGCTGATCGGTTCTGCCAACGCCAGCTTGCCTGTCAGCAAGTGACTAACAAGTCCCGGCGCTGGTTAACTTTGAGAGCTGTCAATGCAATGCTCAACGACCTCTCAACTTTGATTACTGTTTATGAGCAATTGCAGAACTATCAAGTCCTCGAGAGCTTCTCAGCTGAGAGGCAGTTCAGCAACCGATCAACAGATTTTTATAAGTAACATTGTAACTGATGAACATCGAGTACCGACATGGAGACAATATGTAACGTGTCGATTGTATGTGTGTGCAGGATCAAGACGGAGGGTGCGGGCGGTGCGGGGGGGCTGGTGGTGTGCGTGGAGGCGGGGGGCGGCGCGCCCGGGGAGTACCTGGACCCGCTGCACCTGCGGCTGCGGGCGCGCGCCGAGCACGACCCGCCGGAAACGGTCACCACTCTCACTAAACTTGTTCTTTTCTAACCTACCGCTACTTGTTCCAACAGTTTGTTACTTGATCCATCATCATCATCAGCGCACATCAGTCCCCGGCCGGTCGTAGCTCTCTCCCGATGCACGCCACTGAGCTTTATCTTCAGATTTTCTCTCGCAGTCCCTGCCCGCTACCATTATTGATTATTGAACTACAGCGCTAAATTGTTCTTACAAAAAAAATGTTAAATGGGGTTAAAAGTCACTCACCGTTACTGGACACATAAGTAAGTAGAACATAAAAAACACATAAATTGACTATCCCAACAAAAGAATACTAATTGTTCTGTACTTGTACGCTCATCGTAACGGCATTTTACAGACATCTCGTCTATTCGATATATCGCCAGTCGACTCGGCAGCGCTGCAAGGACTCCAGAACGGACCAGGTTTCGATTGAGTCGAAGACCTTCTCGTAGTCCACAAGTGCAAATCACAGGGGCCGATTGTACTTTTCGGTCTTCTGTACGATCTGCCGCACCGTGTGGATGCGGTCTATGGTGTCGTGACCGCTTTGAAACCCGGCCTGTTCCGGAGGTTGGAACTCGTCGAGTCTTCGCGCAACACGTTTCGTGATGACCCTTGAAAACGGCTAGTAGACATGGCCCAGAAGCGAAATCGGGCGGTAGTTTTACAACAGGTTTTGTCTCCTTTTTTGAAAAACAGAACCACCATTCTTCTTTTCCATGCCTGTGGAGTGATCCCAGTGATAAGAACGGAATTAAAGAGCTGTTGAAGCTGTTAAACTGCTTGAGCTCCCCCGGCTTTTAAAATAAAAGCTCTGTTGTGATTACGTCTTCTCCTGGAGCTTTTCCATTTTTGAGCTGTTTAAGGGTCATCACGATCTCGTCTCGGCTAATTTCAGGCAGATCTTCTGTGAAGTGGCGGGTCAAGGTGGTTCTAGAATCCTCAGTATCGCCGATATCAGTATATATATGCGATGCGTAAAGCTTGCCGTAGTAATCGTCAACTTCCAACAGAATCTCCGACTTGGATGCGACGACATTCCCTGGTGACGTTGTCAGCTTTGTGAGGTGGCTTCTACCCAGAGAATGGACGAACACTTTGAACCCTGATTTTGCTCAATTTATTTTTTTATCAAGAGCGTGTTAAGAGAATCGGGTGTTGCGTCATACCAGCTTTATAATGGTTTCATTGTGTTAATTGACAATGGGCCCCTCGTCTCTCTTCCATTAGCCGAAGTGTTTGCGGCGAGAGTTTGGACTATTTGCCCGCACGCTTGCTCTCGCAAAACTTCGTCCCTTCATCCCTTAGGATTTCCACCACTTCTTGGAGTTTCGAGTTGGTCTACGTCATCAGTGATTTCCAAGGAACCGAATCGATTTTACAATTTAAATTGGAATGTTTCGGACCCAACAACGGTTTGGAGCAGGTTCGGTCGAAGCGTGGACTTCATCAATCAGACTCTCTCGGCTTTGAAGTCAATATCCAGAGAGCCTCGTACAAGTCGGTGGTCACTTCCGTTATGTAATCACTGAGACTAAATATGCGCCGTTTGTCCTTAATGGTGAAGTCAATCTCGTTTTTAGTCACAGTGTCGGGGCTTTGCCACGTCCACTTTCTTTGGGGTTTTTTTTAAAGAACCTAGCCTAACCTTTTTAAAGAGTACATGACTTGAAGGAACTTTATACTTGACACTGGCTAAATACACTAATCGTGTGGAGCGATGACCCTTATTAATGTGCGGTTTACCGTATCGACGGGATAAACAATTGTATATGATTGGCAGTTTCTTAACCCAGGAACATTTTGGCAAAATAATTTGTCTTATATATATTTTTTAGGTCAATTATTCATTGTTTTTAATACTTATTATCCTATTCCTGACAAAGACTATTCCATAAATACAAAAATCATAAACATTTATCCAGCCGTTCTTGAGTTATATACATACATACATACAATCACGCCTTTTTCCCATTGGGGTAGGCAGAGACTACTTCTTTCCACATGCTACGATCCTGACATACCTCCTTCGCTTCTTCCACTTTCATGAGCGCCTTCATACATGCTCGCCGGTTATAGGTACTTTTGACTTGGCCTTCTTTAAAACGTCTCCGATCTAGTCGTGATACGTGCGCTTAGGTCGGCCTCTACCAACTGGCCCATTCACACACACACATTCACAGTCTCATAAATCTGTTTCGTCAATCTTTCTTCATCCATCCTCTCTAGATGTCCAAACCATCTAAGCATCCCTTTCTCTATCTTTGTCACTACATCTTCTACCACACCACAACATTCCCTAACTAACACGACTTTCTTTTATATATATATAGATATCATAATATACTATCATTTTAGTAGTCTATTTTGAGTATTATTATTTTTTTCTGAGATCATTAATTGTATTGTACGCTACCCCCAAGTTTCTGTTTGTATTCTTCTATTCCATGCCAAGGTTGTCTGGAAGAAATTGCTCTATGCGATAAGACCGCCGATTGTATTGCCTTATTTTTCTACTGTCTTTCATTACATAGTATGTACAATTTGTAATTTCTTTGGTGATCAATAAAGAGTTATTGTATTGTACTCCCACTTTGGCGTCGAGTGAGCCAGGGAGGACGTCATATCCCCGAAATTGTTCACTAACGCGTCGGAGGAAATGTTTAAGACGCTGGACTGGAAAGATTGTGGCATTAACATCAACGGCAAGTACATCTCTCACTTACGATTCGACACGACATCGTCATTATGGCAGAGACGCTAAAGGAGCTACAGAGGATGTTGAATGGCCTAGCTGATTCTTCTCGTCGCATCGGTCTCCGGATGTATTTGGATAAAACTAAAGACGTGTACAACGAGCACGTTGTTCCGGAACCGATTGCCTTAGATGGAATCCCTCTCGAAGTAGTTACGCAGTTTGTTTACCTTGGGCAGTCGTTAAAACTTGGCAAACAACTATGAGAAGGAAATCCAGAAAATAATTCAGCTGGACGAATTCCGGCTAATCCCGAATGCTGCCCAAGAATTCGGAAATCTCCATCGAGACTTCTATATCTATCGTCGCCTATAGCGCAGTGTCTAAAGTCAAAAGTCTTATACCAGTGCGTCCTGCCTGTGATGACATACGGAGCCGAGACGTGGACACTGTCAGTTCGACTGGTCCACCGATTTAAAGTCGCTCAGCGAGTTATAGGGTGAGCTCTGCTCGGTGTTTCTGCGGGATCGAATCCGGAACGAAGAAATTCGCCAGAGAATTAAAATGATCGATATAGCTCAACTGATTAGCAAACTGAACTGGCAATGGGCTGGTCATATCTGCCGCAGGACTGATGACCGTCGGGGTAGACTTGTCCAGGAGCGGAGACCGCTAATCGGCAAACGTAGCGCAGGACGTCCTGTGACCAGGTGGAGTGACTGGAAAAGATCGGACTCAGTAGCGTGTCTTGGGAGAGGCCTACGTCCAGCTGTGGACTGACACCGGCTGATTATGATGATGATGTACGAGATTGTCGTAATGTAGATACTGTTCGTAGTACTGTGTCCATAAATTTATACGAATTTCTGGGATAAAAACACACTTCAATAAGTTTTTGGTCGTTAGTACAATGAGTATATTCGTGGTGCAGTTCACGTTCTCTGCGGGGAGCAGCTCGGAGAGTGGCGTGTCGGTGACGGGCGAGGTGTGGGGCGCGCAGTGTAGCGCGCAACACGTGGAGCCCCCGCCGCCGCCGCCGCCGCACGCGCGCCCCGCTGCTAACGGTGAGTGTGACATACAGACATACACACGTGTCGGTGACGGGCGAGGTGTGCGGCGCATGAACTCGCCCCAAGTACAAGTTATAATGAGACATGACTTAATAACGTGCAGTGTATGTTGTCCTCGCAGGCGTGAAGCCGGAGAGCGGGGGCGCCCGCGTCACGTTGCTGCGAGACACGCTGGCGGCGCGGCAGGAGCCCACGCCCGCCGCCACGCTCACGCTGGACTGTAAGTGCTACCTACCGTTGTACCCTCTAGTCTAGTGTAACCTTGGTAGCTAGGTCCAACTAGGGGTAGTGGGTGAATTAAAATCCAGGTATTTAATAATTATTTAGTAGATATAATTTCTAGATTATCCAGTATATTTCCGCGAGTATATGGAGTATAGGGCACTAGAACAGGTCGATGGAGTAATGACTGGCCTGAACGCTGGGAGTAGTGCTGTAGGGCCCGTCCAAGGTGTCTCCAGTCCAGAGGCTGCGCGTCAGGGTCAGATCGTAGGATCCTGCAGCGGATCTGCGCTGGTACGGTGATCCTGGAATTGCCGAGGTTACGGGTCAGCGAGGTCTATGCGCAGACGGCCCCCGTATCGCCATGTCATTACTGTTAATAGCGCTAGGTGCCACTACATAGTAATTAAGCTCAAACACTAGTTTTAAAAGAACAACCATATTAGGAACTCACCCCAGCGGGAAAATATAAACACACGGCACAGTGACTATTTAGGCTAGATAGCCTTTCTAAGATAGTTTCATAGGTTTAAATAAAGTATTCATTAGAAAAGTTTAGGCAGACCGGTACGCGTTCGCGCCGTACGCAGTTGCCGAATAACGGTCTCTCAACCGCCCATAATGTCACTTATCCTGACAGCCGATTATCTGTAAGTAAGTAAATGACAGATGCCAGTAATACGCGACAACCTCGAGTCGATGTCACTGTCATTAAAATAATTAGATTAATAATTAAATAATTGTATTTCGATAATTGTACATTTAACTTAATATTATTTAGATCTATTCGATTTATTATTATGTGCCATTGCAACATGTTGCAATGGCACACTAGTCTAGTCCGTTGTTTTCACTGTATTCAATTCTGTGGTTACATATTTACATTGGCCTGTAGATGAAGAGCCGTCAAGTGCCCAATTCGGGCATCCAACGACTGTATGTGTTGTAAGACTGACAAGAAAGGTTGTCCCTGACCGAGTGACACTGACTGCAAAACCGAAGTTCGTGGGTTTGATCAAATAAATGTTTGTTAGATGTCAGTTCGAATCTCCGCTATGGCATAATTTTCTGGGGAAATTATATACCACCATACCACGAATGGCTAGTCAATGTTATAGCGTTCGACGTCTGATAGGTTATCGCTGGTTTTGCAAAATCACGCACTAAATTTGGTATCGGATGGAACAGCTAGAACTCCGATTTTATTGTGGTACTGATTTAGAACGTTAATTTTGTAAGGCGCAGCATGAGATGTAACACGAGTGTCCTCACGTACAGACGGGGCGCTGTGGGCGGGCGCGGACGTGGACAGCTCGGCGGGCCATGCGTGGTGCGCGGGCTGGGTGCGCGTGGGACGTGCCGCCGCGCCCTTCAGCGTGCGGCTGGTGCGTGGCGCGCTCACACTGCACCCCGCGACACTGCAGTGAGTATCATGTGCACTCAGACAGATGTAGCCGGTACGTACCGCGCCCTACAGCGTGCGGCTGGTGCGCGGCGCGCTCACACTGCACCCCGCGACACTGCAGTGAGTATCATGTGCACTCAGACAGATGTAGCCGGTACGTACCGCGCCCTACAGCGTGCGGCTGGTGCGCGGCGCGCTCACACTGCACCCCGCGACACTGCAGTGAGTATCGTGTGCACTCAGACAGATGTAGCCGGTAAGTACCGCGCCCTACAGCGTGCGGCTGGTGCGCGGCGCGCTCACACTGCACCCCGTGACACTGCAGTGAGTATCATGTGCACTCAGACAGATGTAGCCGGTACGTACCGCGCCCTACAGCGTGCGGCTGGTGCGCGGCACGCTCACACTGCACCCCGCGACACTGCAGTGAGTATCGTGTGCACTCAGACAGATGTAGCCGGTAAGTACCGGACCCTACAGCGTGCGGCTGGTGCGCGGCGCGCTCACACTGCACCCCGTGACACTGCAGTGAGTATCATGTGCACTCAGACAGATGTAGCCGGTACGTACCGCGCCCTACAGCGTGCGGCTGGTGCGCGGCGCGCTCACACTGCACCCCGCGACACTGCAGTGAGTATCGTGTGCACTCAGACAGATGTAGCCGGTAAGTACCGGACCCTACAGCGTGCGGCTGGTGCGCGGCGCGCTCACACTGCACCCCGTGACACTGCAGTGAGTATCATGTGCACTCAGACAGATGTAGCCGGTACGTACCGCGCCCTACAGCGTGCGGCTGGTGCGCGGCGCGCTCACACTGCACCCCGCGACACTGCAGTGAGTATCATGTGCACTCAGACAGATGTAGCCGGTACGTACCGCGCCCTACAGCGTGCGGCTGGTGCGCGGCGCGCTCACACTGCACCCCGCGACACTGCAGTGAGTATCATGTGCACTCAGACAGATGTAGCCGGTACGTACCGCGCCCTACAGCGTGCGGCTGGTGCGCGGCGCGCTCACACTGCACCCCGCGACACTGCAGTGAGTATCGTGTGCACTCAGACAGATGTAGCCGGTACGTACCGCGCCCTACAGCGTGCGGCTGGTGCGCGGCGCGCTCACACTGCACCCCGCGACACTGCAGTGAGTATCGTGTGCACTCAGACAGATGTAGCCGGTACGTACCGCGCCCTACAGCGTGCGGCTGGTGCGCGGCGCGCTCACACTGCACCCCGCGACACTGCAGTGAGTATCGTGTGCACTCAGACAGATGTAGCCGGTACGTACCGCGCCCTACAGCGTGCGGCTGGTGCGCGGCGCGCTCACACTGCACCCCGCGACACTGCAGTGAGTATCGTGTGCACTCAGACAGATGTAGCCGGTACGTACCGCGCCCTACAGCGTGCGGCTGGTGCGCGGCGCGCTCACACTGCACCCCGCGACACTGCAGTGAGTATCGTGTGCACTCAGACAGATGTAGCCGGTACGTACCGCGCCCTACAGCGTGCGGCTGGTGCGCGGCGCGCTCACACTGCACCCCGCGACACTGCAGTGAGTATCGTGTGCACTCAGACAGATGTAGCCGGTACGTACCGCGCCCTACAGCGTGCGGCTGGTGCGCGGCGCGCTCACACTGCACCCCGTGACACTGCAGTGAGTATCATGTGCACTCAGACAGATGTAGCCGGTACGTACCGCGCCCTACAGCGTGCGGCTGGTGCGCGGCGCGCTCACACTGCAGTGGGTGTAGTAACAAGTGTACAAGAGAGAGAGAGAGAGAGAGAGATGTAACGCTGGGTGTGGTCGCAGGCTGGTGACGGCGCTGGGCGAGGAGGCGTACCGCCAGCAGGAGGTGACGGTACACAACGAGCTGCGCGAGACGGTGCGCGTGCATCATGTACACTTCCCGCCTGACATACTGGAACATTTTCATGTGAGATATAAGTTACGATAAAACTAACTAATTTTGACACTGTCCGGGGCCTAATTATAACCATCTGAGTTTTTAATAAAATCTGTTAGTTATTTTGTATGATTTTCAATTTTGACATTGTCAAGTACTAAATTAATTCCTGCGTTTAGTACAATACTTGGAAATTAAAAAATCGAACTCAATGACTTACAGTTTAAAAACTCAGATGCTTATAATATTGCAGATGCTAATAAACAGGACCAGCGCAAAAATTTGCTACTTTACTTTAATGAAAAATTGCCAAGCAGTTTGTTTCACACTGTATTGTTGCTCGCTCAGAGTGCGAGGTGGAACTGCGTGCGTATGATCATTACTAATAATATGTGAGTACAAATAAAATGTAACGGCCGGCACAATAACGTACATCTTAGTACCCTGTGTCGTTCCCCTCGTTGCGCTTACGGAATAATGTGAGATATTGTTAACCGACTTCACAAGAAATGAGGTGAAGCTCAATTATTCGGTTTTTTTTCTTTTTATGTATGTTCATCGATTACTTTAAAACACACGAACCGATTTGGAAAATTGTTTTTTGTTTGTAAGGCTATACTTTACAGGAGGTAGGTCCCATTCAAATTTGCAGAAAAAGAAGAAAAAGGAAGGTTTGGGTTTTGTGTAAATTGGTTGAAATATGACGATGATTGTTAAAGATGTTAATATTTTATACTCGATGCAACAAACTGATGCAAAAGTTGTAAGCATATGTGTCAGTAGTAGGCATTTGAAGTCGGTTCTTTTAGTGTTTTAAAGGATGTGAAATGATTTATCTTAGATAATGTGTAGTGATGATAACGTAGACGGAGTCGCTCGCCCCGCTGGAGGTGTGCGGCGGGGGTCGCGGCGCGGCGGCGCGCCTGCGGCTGCGGCCGGGCGCGGCGCCCGTGTCGCTGCGGTCGGCCGTCACGCTGCACACCAACCTGTCCGACTACTCCCTGCCGGTGCTGGTCTACGAGGGTCGGCTGCATTTTGTAAGTTACTCATTCTTTCATTTACCGTTCATTTCTAGACGTACGACGGTATTCCTTCATTTTTAACCCCCGACACAAAAAGAAGAGTGTTATAAATTTGACGTGTGTATCTGTGTGTCTGTCATGCCATCCTAGCTCGCAAACGGATGTACCGGTTTTGATTTAGTATTTTTAGGATTCCGTACCTGAAAAGGAAATAAAGAACCTTTTACCCCACATTTTTTTTGTACAACTCCATCTGTTGAATTTTAGCGAATACGTCTTCGTAGTAACGCCGTTCTACAATAAATGGCGTTTATGTATATACAATTTAACATGACGTTTACGTCACTTCCGCTGCCTTCGGAACGTGACGCTCCACTTCCGTCAAATGTTAGCCCAGTATCCTTAAAAACAGGCTACATGCTACAGGCTACAGAAATTACAAAAGATGTTGAATGGCCTAGCTGATTCTTCTCATCGCATCGGTCTCCGGATGAATTTGGATAAAACCAAAGTCATGTAGAACGAGCACGTTGTTCCGGAACCTGCCGTAGGACCGATAACCGTTGGGTAGACTGGTTCTAGAGTGGAGACCGCGAATCGGTAAACATAGCGTAGGACGTCCTGTGACCAGGTGGAGCGACGACATACGCAAAGCGGTGGGAAGTGACTGGAAACAGGGAGCTGAAGATCGGGCTCAGTGGCATGACTTGGGAGAGGCCTATGTCCAGCAGCGGATCGATACCGGCCGATTATTTCGATGATGATGATTCATACAACAAAACATTGATGGAATCGGCGCATGCGTATAATGAGCGTAACGGGACACTTTTTCGTGCATGCATCGTCGTTCATCGATTTATTAGACGTTGTCACGTCAAAAATATGTTAGAGTAAAGGTGAGGTAAAGCTAAAGTAAGTCGTAACACTCGACAGGAGTGGGAGTGGAGTGGCGCTAGCGAGGACGGCGCGCTGCAGCTGGGCGCCGTGAGCACGTCGAGCACGCGGGTGGTGCGCGCGCGGCTACACAACCGCGGCGCCGGGTCGCTGTGCGTGCAGCACGCGCACAGCCGGCTGGCGGGCGGCACGCTGCGCGTGGTGGGCGCGCGCTGCGTGCCGGGCGGCGGGCACGCGGCCGCCGAGCTGACGGTGGTGGCGCCGGCGCGCGCCGGGCCGCTGGCGGGGCTGGTGGCGGTGCGCACGCAGCACGCGGACACCGCCGTGCGCGTGCAGCTGGCGGCGCACCACGGACACCTGCGCGTCGCGCCGCTGCTGCTCGACCACGTGGCGCCGGTAACATGCCTCTACCTCTACCTGTCCTTCTACATACATACCTTATTTTTTAATACTTTTGTTGCTCGGTTTTATTAGTGAGCGCACTCCATCATCGACCGCATCATCACTTAACATCAGGTGAGATAGTGGTCGAGTGCTACCCGGTTCGGAGTAAAAAAAAAGTTATTGTGCTATGGTACGGAACCCTGCGAGTGCGGATCGGACCTACGATTGGTCAGTTAATTAGTATTTGTTGTTATAGCGGCCATAGTAACGCATACTTTGTGAATATTTCAACTGTCTACCTGATGCGGCTCAGAAGATACAGCCCTCTGACAGACAGACAACCGAATGGACGCTCGGACAGCGAAGTCTCAGTGATAGAATACCGTTGGTATTCTCGTGCCGTTTGATTTATTTACAAACAAAGAATTAGAATTTACCCTAGTCGAGTGCCTCGTCCTGCGACGCACACGAGGAAGTAGTACCGACGCCAGCTACCCGAATGAGAAGGTCGCTAACCCTATCGAGCTCGAATTAATTCTTCGCCGCAGACGCAGTACTATTTTTATTTTTTAGAACGTAACATAACAATTATATAAAAAGTCTAAATCGTTCCATTCCGATGGTATCGGCATTTGACAATGAAGTGTTCTGTGCCACAGACCTCTCTCCTCGAGGACACTTCACTTTACATCACGTATCGGAACGCGGGCAAACCGCGCCCTTAGAATGTTCAGGTTCAGGAACAATCCTTCGACATTAGCTTTTTTGGTATCTAGTTAAAAGTGAGCCCTACATACACTAGTGGGGTATAGTTACGTGCAGGCCACTCGTTTTGTGATAAAATGTATAGCTTTTTTATTTATTTAATTAACTTAGGATAAGCCTTACAGTTGCCCAATTCGCTTACCTAACTAAATCTATTTAACAATACTTTGATTTTACACAAAATAAATTGAAACACAGACAGAAACATAAACAGGTACAGGTACTTAAGTAACATTAAATTGTAATAAAATAAAACAACTTTATATAAATTAAAGAGAAAACTAAAACTAGGATTATACAAACTCCAAAACAAATGGCATCGCCGCTTTATATATTTCATTTGGCGCACAGTGGATATACCATGGCACCACAGTGGAATCTGTCCAAATGTTCATTGCTCGATATAAAGGCGTTAAGCAAGCGCACCGCGCGCAAGAGCGGAGCTTGGCGCGCGTGCTCCGTTCTACACTTTACTTCAAAAATATTGTGCCGTCCTGCCCTAATGTAATTTTCTGGCACTGCGAGTGGTATTCTTTCTAAAACCGTAGGTAAGCACCTGCGGGCACCATATATCTAATATATATTTAAATAGATACATCATTCGCCGAACTTCCAAAGAATTGTATCCTGTCATTCCCAAAACGTAGTTACTAGGGTATATGTAAGGATATCCTATGTAGTATCCATACTGTTTTTGATATAACCATCTAAGGAACTTTCTTTGTATTTTCTCAATCATTTGTGTATATATACGCACGAGTTCAGGAAAGGTAAAAAAAAAGCACGAGTATGTAATAGCCCACATCCCGAACGCTATACGTCCCTGCAATACGCCACTTTTTTCGCAACTGTATTCAAAATAGTCGTTCAGTACACGTGCGGAACCGTCATTGCAACTTGTTCCGACTGTCAACCCTCGCGCCTCGGCTCGGGTAGACATTTGTCGGAACTCTTTGCAATGACAGCCTTTCCGCACTTGTAATGAAATATACTATTACCGCATCGTATGGACCACAAGTGCGGCTATAACTCCCGCCAGCTGTACCACAAGCAAGATTAACACTTTTAAATTCTCTCCCTCATTTCCTAATTGCTTTATTGATGATTACTTAAATGTAGTACTCATAAGAAAGAGTAATTTAAGAGCTGAACCACATAGATGTATAATGCTTAACCCTCCACAGTACGTGTGGTCGCGCGCGCCCCTGGTGCTAGAGAACACCATGTCGCTGCGCATGCGCGTCACCGGCGTCTCGCAGCCGCCGGGTGACGCGGACCCCGCGCTCTCTTACATGTGAGTTACATTTGTAATACCCGACTACGCAAGGAGGGTTATATTTTTCGAGGTGTGTATGTATGTATGTATGTAAGTGGTTTAACCGCGATTAAAAATGAAGATGATGATGAAAACTGTTCTGTTCTCCGACTCACAAACGATACCCTATGCAAAAATCACGAATCATCTTTACCCAACTTTTAGCTAAAGTCATTATTACTGGCAACATTATAAGTGCATCTGTGTGTGTGGCATGGCAAATAAACACAGCTCAGTTCCGCACACAGACTTGCTACATATTAACCTTGATCGTGTACACCGGCCCCCGTGAGACCGACCTTGAACGGAGTTTGTCCCTTTCTTTTGTATGGACGACTTATATATATATATATACCATACATATAGTATAGAACATATATAGGACTAGCAGGTTGTTAGACAAGGACACACTCCCACCCTGGTGTCTCTCAATTGGGCCGTTTTGTTCTACAAAGCAATTACAACCTTATCGTTAAAGCATACGGATTAAATTGAATTTGTCAAAACATCTGCAGTGCACCATCCTTTTATATTACGTGTATGGTTCCGCACACATTGCGAATTTTCGACCTAGCTTCCGAGCAAGCGTTGTAGAAAACCTACTTTCTGTAGGTAATAATTCGATGCCTTCCGGTGTTCCGGCAGCACACAGCCCTTGATAGTCACAGTATTCTAGGTCTAGCGTGCTCACCAACCTCGATCACATCGTCGCTTGCCACCAGGCGAGATAGTGGTCAGAACGCTAGCCTATAAGTTATAAATAAAAAACTGGCAGCTTTATGCGCCCCCGGTTGACGATAGGGCATATATTGTGAACACGACGTCTACCTAACAATATAGGGGATCTCAACTGAAAGATAATACCTAAATTTGACTTAGGTATCTAGAATCTAGACTATTCTAGAATATACTAGAAGACTCTAGACCATACTAGAAGTATTATAAGTGAGCTACTGTGACGGTGGTGCTGCGCCTTTAGTACTAGTTTTCAAACCAAATTCGATATCGTATATCGAACTTTTGTATGAAAAACAGTACAGCGTGTGTAGTGTTTCTCACACTTCACTTAATTTAGCCCAATCAGGGAGCCAGAACAAGTCGTAACTATCTGAAATATGTCAAAAGCGTTTGCGATGCAAACTCGTAGTAAGGGTACTGGGCTCGGGATGTGGAACAAACCTTGTGCGTGGTTGCAGGCCGGCGGAGCAGGAGGAGGCGCGGTGGGCGGGCGCGCACGGCGCCGTGGGCGAGCTGCTGTACGCGGCGGAGGCGCGCTGCGCGCCGCGCTGTGCGCTCGGTCTGGACACGGACGAACCGGGTATGTACACTACACCGGACATTGTATCACACAACACACGACTAATGTTTGCTTGTCATACCCCTCCCTCCCTCTCTATATCACATAAGGAAATAGATAAAAGGTTCTTTTGAAATGTAATTCAAGAGTATGGTATTGTAAAAGACACTGACTGACTTAAACCAATGAATACATACAGTGATAGTCTGACAAAACTTCGTACCTTTTGCGCTTTTCACTCATTCGGAAATGTTTGGTCGCAGTTACTAATATATGTCCATGTCATTAGTTAGCTGCGTCGTTTCTGATACTTTCAGGTGTAATTAACTTTAACAAACTGCCTGTACTAAATATCTATAAAATTAAAACTAATGTATAATGGTTCATTTGTGAAATGCGCTTCCCGTGCGTGCCAAATCCCTATCTTTAAATCCGTAGTAAAATCACATTATAAGTCCTAACGATTCTTATTTTATTTCAGTTTATACATTGTTAGCTACCGCTATCTTTTGTTTTTATACTTTTTTCAATGCTAAAGGTGTCTGGAAGAAATTGATTTAAGCGATACGCCCGCCGATTATATTGCTGTATGGCAATCAAACCGGGTACACCTTCCACGTATCGTCACGGATATGTAAAACTTATACAGGGTACATTTTTCAAGTGGGCCTAGGTGGCCAAATCAGAAACGGAGGAATAGCGAAAAATGCTCAGAGGAGTCTCGGGCCCGATTTTGATGAAAACTTAAACTGCATCAGGTTTTTTGAAAAACGAATATTCCTAGCCAGGAATCGAACCCGTTGATTTTGAAAAAAAAAAAAACTACTATTACACCATTCGATAGTGTCGCTAATAAGAAAGGAATTCTGCGAAGTAATGTAAGAATGCAACGGAAGTGACGGGGCGCCACGGTCCGATGTAACTAAAGAGACGTACGCGTCATGTTATATTTATAAACGCCCTCTGTCGTAGAACGGCGTAACTCCGAAGACGTATTCGCTATCATTCGGGCATTCGTTCCGCTAAGTTCTACAAATGAAGTCGTACAAAAGAATGAAGGCAGTTTCATTTCCAATGTTTAGCTTTCTATTGACCGTTTTGTTTTCTGTTCTCGTTAGAATAGTGGTACAATGTATATCTGTGTGTGCACACAGAGGGCGCGGCGTGGCTGGCGCGCGGCTCGCTGCCGGCGGAGCAGGCGCTGGCGGAGGACGAGCCGCTGTGGCGCGCGCGCCTGGCCGCCTTCCCCAGGGAACACTCCAACCTCAGGTCAGACCGCACTATCTCTCTCTCTCTATCTCTCTCTCTATCTCTCTCTATCTCTCTCTCTCTCTCTCTCTCTCTCTCTCTCTCTCTCTCTGTCTTTGTCGTACCGCGTACCGCGTACGGCGGCCGACATCTCACTACATTTTAATTTTCATAACAATATATGATCGAAGGCGTAACTTAAGGTGGTTCGATTTCCATACAAAAGTATATGCACTAATACGAGTAAATGGATCAAAAACTTGCAATGAAATCACATCTATTGGTCTTTATACAACTCTTTACATACGGGAAATCATATCTTACTACATAATTTGATAAAATAATATGAAAACTAGGATCGAGATTTAAATTCATTTTTGTCAATATGTGAGTGCAGTTTTTACAGTGTCATACGCTAAACTCATTAGTGTGCATTGTCTCGATTGTGAGACGTTGCCAAATCGTGCGCTCGCTGAAAAGGCGACGTTGCCAGACCGCTGACATGCAAGTCGCCGCATTTTCAGGACTTTCAAGTTTTCATTAGCATTACAGTACCTATTATTGTAGTTTGTAGTCTTCAAATATTTCGTCGCTTTATCGGTTAGGTTAGGTTAGGTTAGGTTAGGCTCTAACAAACTCTAATTTATTTTTATGTCGTGTGCACATTGTCTTTAGTTTTGATTCGTTTATTGTTTTTAACCGACTTCAAAAAAGAATGTTTGTCAATTCGACCTTATAATTTTTTTTAAATGTTTGTTCGTGATTTCGTGAATTACTTCGTCGTTTATGAACCGATTTTGATGATTCTTTTTTTGTTGGAAAGGACACATGATGTATGATAAGTATTTCCAGAGATATGGATTTTATTTTTATTTATTTTATTTATTTATTAACAAAATCCACAGCCCTTAATTAACATAGTTTCAATGATATTGTGGTACTTAAGGCCAATAACAGATTTATTTTTTATTAATGTAACATATTTTTTTCTGTAGACAGTCATACATTATTTATACTATTAGCTATAATATATATATAGTAGTATGATATACATATTTGATTAAAGAAACAGTTTATGTGTCTGAGTGTGTATGTTATGCGATTAGAAGCTACATAGAAACAATACAAATAATGATAAAAAAGTATATACGTGTGCGTTTGTGTGCGTAGATATGTTTATGTGTGTGCATGTGTGTATCTATGTGAGTTTTCATAACATTAAAGTTGTTGTCACCAGTCACACTGAGGACTGACATTCAGGGCTAATGCCTTGATTCAGAATCTTGAGTATGTCACGCTTGAAATTTGTTTTACTATTACAGAATAGATCAACAGGCTTAAATTTGTGGTTATAAGTATTTTGCAATCTTTTGGCGACAGAATTTTGGGCATATTGAGTGCTACAGTGAGGAACTGCAAACAGTCTAGTGTGTCGAGTACGCTTTTTTGGACAACAAAAACACATGATCTTGTGAAAGAGTTCGGGGCAATCAATATATCCATTGCATATACCGTGCAGAAAGGCCATATCAGAGAGAGTTCTTCTTTTTTCAAGTGTAGTTAACCTATGGTGGACACAAGACTCCTCGTAATCATTGGGACTAATATAACATCTATAATTTAGCTGCTTTGTAAATTTATACTGAATGTTTTCAATGGTTTCTTTATATGTTACATAGTGAGGATTCCAAACTATGGAACAATACTCGAGCACACTTCTTACATATGAATTATATAATAGTTTTAAACAACCTAAGTCTGAAAAGGGACGACTGACACGCAAAACGAAACCAAGGCTTTTGTAAGCTTTATTAGTAATATGCTGGACATGATCCGAAAAGGAAAGTTTAGCATCCATCCTAATGCCGAGGTCTACAACTAAGTCTACTCTTTTTAAGTCTATTTTATTAATTTGATAAATGAAATCAATACTTTTTTTCTTTCTCGTAAAAGAGATATATTGACATTTACTTATATTTATACCTAAACGATTGTCAGAGTAGTATTGTCCCATCCTGATCAAGTCAGACTGCAGGTTTATACAATCATGCGGGTTCGTTATTTTCATATATATTTTTGTATCGTCCGCATACATAAGAAACTTTGCATGTTGAAAACATCTACCAATATCGTACAAGTAAGATGCATACAGGAGAGGACCCAAAATCGAGCCTTGAGGAACCCCAGAGCAAATCTCCATAAAATCGGAACGAAATCCACCGATGACAACTGCTTGAGATCGATTGCGCAAGTATGACTCCATCCATCTCAGCAAGTTGCCACGAATGCCCAACTCAAAAAGTTTCTGCAGTAGTATGATGTGGTCAACGCGGTCAAATGCTTTTTCAAAGTCCGTGTAAACTACATCTACTTGCGATCCACCATCCATGTCCCTAAGTACACTATCAATAAAGACTCCAAGGTTAGTTGCTGTAGAGCGACCCTTCAAAAAACCATGTTGCTCGATTGGTAGAAGAGGAGCAATAATTGGATATATGTGACCATGTACAACTCTTTCAAAAAGTTTGCTCAATACATTCAGAATAGATATTGGTCTGTAATTCTCAACCAAACATTTTTGGCCTTTCTTATGCACAGGGACAATGTGTGCTTGCTTCCACACTTTCGGAAAATAGCCGTCACGGATACATCTATTGAAAATCAAGGCAATCGGTACAGCAAGGGATGTTGCACACTTTAGAAAAAATAATGGTGGTATTTTATCCGTTCCAGCACCTTTGGTGATGTCAACACTTTTTATTAGTTTCAATATGTCCTGCTCAGTTACCTGAACTGTGTCAATTATATTTGGATGTGAACTAATTTCTGAGGACGAGAACCCATATTGATTAGCCGGTTTACTAAAATTTCTTTGGAAAAAATCATTGAACGCTGAACATATGTCTTTTTGATTTTTGACAACAATATTATTAAAATACATTTGTTGCGGGTAGTTAGATTTATTCTGCCTTTTACTTTTTACGTAAGTCCAAAAGAATTTTGGGTGTGACTTGATCTTCGCTTGAGAGAAATTAATAAAATGTTGATAGCATTCGCCCTGCATAAGTTTTTGTTTAAATCTAAGTGCTGAAAAGTCATTATAATCAATTGGGTTATTGTAAAGCTTCCAATCTCGATGAACCTTAGTTTTTTCTTTAATAACATTAATCAGAGCCCTGCTGTACCAAGTTGGATAGGCTCTCTCACCGGAACTACGAATTTGTGGAACATGAATAGAAATTAGATCATTTAATATTGAATAAAATTGAGTTACAACATGTTCAATATCTGTTTCAGAATTAATAAAGGACCAATCTTGCTCAGTTAACGATTCATTTATATAATCGTAATGGGCTCTTCTAAATTGATATTTAGTGCGTGGACAGGGCCTAAATGGTGTTATTAAAATGTCCCTTACATTGACCGAGAAAGTTGGATGGAAGGCGTCTTCTTTAACTAATGATAATGTAGATCTTTGTATTTCAACTGAAAAGTCGGAAAAAACTAAATCCAGGGTGTGGTTATGAGTATTTACCAGTTTATTATGTTGTGATAGACCAACGAACATTGTCTGAGCGATCAGGTTAGACGCAGAGTTTTGAATGTCAACAGAACCTTTCTTAAGTACTATCGGCTCATTTGAGCTCCAATCGATACCAGGTAGATTAAAATCACCAGCAATTATCAAGTGATCCGATGTATTAATAATATTAATGGCGGAGATTGTATCAAGAAAAGATTGTACATGTGTCGGTATCATCGAGTTTGGGGGAATATATATGACAGCAACATGTAAATCACCAGAAGAACCTAATACATGTGAAGGTATAGTAGCCCACACACATTCAAGGTCATCACGTTCCCACTCCGGTCTAGCGCGAGCTTGCAGTCGCGAATTACATAGTAGCATAACTCCCCCTCCCAAGGTACCTCTATCTTTTCGAAATATACTGTAAGTACCATCACAGAGCTCAGAGTCAAATATACCATCGCACAGCCAAGTTTCCGTAACCATTACAATATCATGTTTACATAATAATAAGTTATTATAGAAAACGTTAGTTTTTGTCCTTAATCCCCTAACATTCTGATATAACAGAGTTAGTTCTTGTGGTGTGCTACCCATCATTAAAATATTTAAAAAGGTAGTCATGCAAATAATTAATTAATCCCATAATATTCCTACATTCCAAATTGACAGTATTCTTTTTTTCATGCATAGTGGCCAAGTAACTCTGTAATTTAGAGAAACGTTTAAACTTAAGGTATATTAATTGTTCGCTTGTGAAGTACTCTGCAAGCGAAGATATCTTATATACGGTGTATGTATATAGCAAATCAGGTACCAATATGGAGCAACTTAAGTGGTCAAAAAATGTAAATATTATTGTTTTATTAATGTATTGCTTAAAATATTGTAAATATATTCTATAATGTGTTATATTTTTGTTATAAAGTGACGTATTATTAGTGTAGCATGTTGTTGTAAAGCAATATTTATTGCATGTTATACGATTACAAGTACAACTATGCTTCTTAGTAACATGATGTGTATCAGTGTGTCTGAATATGATGTGTGTGTATGGTGTATATTTAGTTAATTGTGAGTATTGTATGTAGCATAATATTATAGTATCTTTCGTAATAAATTGATAATGAGATTCGAGATGTTTTAGTAAGTTATATATAGTATAGTGAATACTATTACTATGGTGATAGATAACGCAGTCAAGATATTTTATATAATAGTTTACGCTATTTTTATCAGATCCGCCTGGGAGGCAATGGGTATCGGGGGCGATGAATCGTTCCTTCTGACATAAATGCGACAGTTTTTTGTCCATGTATATTTATAATTGACTTCTTTAGCCTTCTGCTTACATGAACTTAGAAGCATCTTGTTCTCTTTTGTCAGATGCTCATTCACAAATATTCTAGATGTTTCGCCCCCGATGCCCACATCTTAATTATAAGGATTTAAGCGCTTCAAACTTGGTATTGAAAATTAATAGCGCGGCATTAGTTGGTTCTTTTAGTTTGGACCTCCTGGTAAAGGCCTTTGAAACAAAAAAATAATTTTCTAAATCGATTTAGGCATCTTCGAGTAATCGGTGAACATCTTTGAGTATTCTGGCTGAATACTCAAAGGTAAATTTAAAAAAAGCCATTAATTAGCCAAAAATACATTAAAAAAAGATTCCGACGAATTGAGAACCTCCTCCTTTTTTGTGAAGACGGTTAAAGAGTTATTATAGTTCGTTTATTGGTATACAAATACGTATTTGAGAATGACGAGTCTGTTCTGTAGCCAACACGAGTCGATGTTTTATGGTGAGCGATCCTGTCAGAACATTTGCAAACATAATATGTTTGTAGATAATCTGACATCGGATCGGATCAGATTATCTATGAATGAAAGGCTGATGTTGGTTTTAAATATAAATAAAACCGGCCAAGTCGAGTTGGACTCGCCCACCGAGGCTTCCGTACCAACGTTGATTAGTACCAATTAAGTTAGACCTTTAAATTGTATGAGAGCTCATATAACTCAGAGGCCAACTATGTATGTATAGGACACCCTTTAATTTTCAATGTATTTAATTTTTTGGAATTTTTCCTTTATTTGTGCTGTAAGACCTTGCTTCTTGCCAAATTTCATGATTCTAGGTCGACGGGAAGTACCCTATAGGTTTTCGACCCAAAACTTATATAGGGTACTTCCGGTTGACCTAGAATTGTCAATTTTGGTTACAAGCAAGGTCTTACAGCACAAGTAAAGGAAAAATTCCGAAACTTAAAAAAAGTTGAAAATTAAGGTACATTATGGTACTTACAAGTTTTTGCGAAAATCTAAATTTGTCCATATCTTTTTATCACGTTGAAAAAAATTGGTTTCATCAAACCTATACCTACGTGCGGGGTATACCTATACCTATATTGATACATTGATAGGTCTTTGAAAAATGACATTGAGGTTTCTAGCACCATTGTTTTGTTTGTTTGTTTGTTTGTTTGTAACACGGGTTTGAAAGATAGACACTTCTAAAGTGGTAAAATATGTGTCCCCCCCCCCCTAACTTTTAAAATAAGGGAGTGCAAAATCTAAAAAATATATATGCTGTAGATCTCAATAAACACTTTCAACGAAAATTGATTTGAACTAGCTATGTCTAGTTCAAATCAATTTTCGTTGAAAGTGTTTATTGAGATCTACAGCATATATATATTTTTTTTATTGAGAGCAGCAGTTTTTGAGATATAGCAACCGCAAATATAACTTTGTTTTTCATACAAACACTATGAAAAACAAAGTAAATATTTTGGTGACGAAAAATCATAGTTATAAAATACTCTACTGTGTTACGGAACCCTACGAGTGCGAGTCCTACTTGCACTTGGTCAGTGTTTGGTCATATGATTGGGGTTTTGCCACGTCCACTTAGGCCAAAGGTTCTTTCTGTAAGAAAAAGCCCCTCATTCTAGGGGAAGTTGACGAGCCCTCTAAATTTGCTTCCAAATCCGTGTGATCTTACTACCGATTCGCCGCTTGTTTGTACTCCCACTTTAGCGTTTAGATCCCCCATGACAACGTTGAAGTGGGCCTTTTGGGTAGTGTACAAGACCTAAGAAATGTCCTCGTACATTTCCTCCACTTTATCATCCGAGAGTGCCGAAGTCGGTGCGTATATTTAGATAACCTTGGAGCTATACCTCTCGGTGAATTTGATCACAAGATACGCTACTCTTGTCGACACACTGGAGATTTCTAAGACATTGTCAGAGAGGACCTTGTGTACTAAAAACCCGACGCCGCCTTGGGATGGGTGGTCTCCCTCTGTGAAGTACAAAAGATAGCCAGATTCTAGGGTTACGGTATCCACCTCTTCGGATAATCCTAGAATCCCAGAATGTGCTATCTTATGTTCCGTATGCGAGTAGAGCCAGATGTTCGTCGAGCCGTAACGTGCGTTCGATATACGTAGCCAGAGTCAATCAGTGATAGCGGCCTACCGTAGCCCGGATACGTCAATAAACTGGCCAAGTGCAAGTCGGACTCGCACTAGTAGGGTTCCGTACCACACTACAATATTTTATAAGATCGAGCAAAAAATACCACTATCATTTTTCGCCAGCAAAAAATAATAATTAATAAACATTTTATTTCTTATAACGCCATCTAACGTCTAACAAAGGTGTTAGGGATCGACATTTCAATATAACGCCATCTATGGGTGATATGTATCTATATCTGTATTGTCGGTCGCATTGCATGCGCCGCTGACACCGCGGGTAACCCGCCAATAGCAAGCCAGTAATAAACCAGCGTTCCACGTACTCGGTTGTTTCCTTTATCGCCCATACACATCAATGGGACGTTTACATAACTAAGCGTACATAGATAGCGTGAAATGCCGAAAAAAACACGTTTCTTGTATGGGGACCCTCTATTATTTTTAACTTGATTCTGTTTTTAGTATTTGTTGTTATAGCGGCAACCAAAATACATCATCTGTGAAAATTTCAACTGTCTAACTATTACGGTTCATGAGATACAGCCTGGTGACAGACGGACAGACAGACAGACGGACAGCGGAGTCTTAGTAATAGGGTCCCGTTTTACCCTTTGGGTACGGAACCATAAAACTGAAGTATTGCTATTTTTAACCGGCTTCACAAAAACGGAGGAGTATCTGAATTTGTCCATTTTTTTTTTCATGTTTGTTATCTCGGAACTCCGTCAAATCTTAACCGATTTGAAAAACGTTTTGTACGATCATAAATTATGTTGGCTATTTCTATAACACATGACATCACCATTCTCAAAATTTTACGTGACGTTTTATAACAAACGTGTTACCAAAATTGGTAACGTTTTATAAAAATTGTGTTTTACCTGAGATTGTACTGAGAAGAGTACCTACGACATAATCTAAAATTGTTTAGATTTTTTTTTGGTAGGTACAAAGAAGTAGTATCAGGCATATAGTTTCCTGATGTCCGGATTAGCAAACTAAAGAGGCAGTAGGCTGGTCATATCTGCCGTAGGACCGATAACCGTTCGGGTAGACAGGTTCCACTGTGGAGACCGCGAATCGGCAAACGTAGCGTTGGACGTCCTGTGACTAGGTGGAGCGACGATATTCGCAAACCGGTGGGAAATGACTTGGGAGAGGTCTATCTCCACCAGTGGACTGGTACCGGCTGATTGTGATGATGATGATGATACCAGCGCCAGTTCTCGAAAATGGACAGGATCGACAGGACTATTTAGCGAATAGCCTCGATCAACATCTCTAGAGGCTCTCGCTAGACGTTTGGTTAAGGTATAGACACAGCAGGCGGTCATCCTGGACACGGCACATATTGTCAGGCAGAACTCCTCACTCTGCAGCTTTAACTACCGGTAACATATGCCCTGCGCCCCTGTTTAGGTTTTTAATAATATCTATTTATTATTTTTATATAAATATATTGTAATTGAAAATAAAATATTGTACACCAATAAAAGGAAAGTATACCTATGTAAGTAAATTAATTTACTTTATATATGACTTACTGCATTATTTACTTTATATTATTTTGTTTGTAATGTATAATCAGCTAATGCCTTCTACTCGCTGTCGTAGCCACATGACAAGACATGTCAAGAGTAGTCTGATTTATTATCCGACTCACATAGGCTACATTTTATCACAAATAGCAGTATCTGTTAGATTGTGGGTGAAGCCGCTAAGCACAACTAGTACGCCGGTTGCTTCACTTTGGGTACTTAGTACCATTATGTTCTGTGCTTTGGGATCCACTCCTTCCTCATCTTTGGGACTCCAGCAACGAAATATCCGTTGAACCTCGTGGACTCAAAATCACCCAATACTTAGCGTTAGTAAGAGTACTTCAGTTTACATCAAAAAGTGGTACAAATCTATATGATATTTGGTATTTTGTTATTAGCGAGAGTAATGTAGACAGTAAATTATATAAAAATAAATAAAAAGGTAATGTTCAGAATGGAAAACGAAAAAATTTCGAAACTATGGAAGGGTTCGAATCCGGTCCCTTTGGCACTTCATCCAATAGTCCTCACCAACCGGCTAAATTACTCATTTACAAAGTGACAAAATTAGCAAATGCTTTCGTAAACGTCAAAAACACTATTGAATAATCTGTGATACAAAAATACTTTCGCGAGTGTGCGTAATTAGTCTTGACGCTACGCTTTTGGACAAATAAAAGTATTTAAAGAGTGTATATATACTTTAGATATAACTGGATAAATTAAAAATGATATGCTTTATGCGGAAAATCATTGGTTTCTATTTACCATACACTATTTGAGTCATTAAAAAATTAAATACGTCAAATTAATGTATCAGCGCATCTATTGGCACTGCTGTAGTTAGCTCACGACGAGCAACCACCTTAATGTTTCGTTGTCGTCAATCGATCCTGTTGTTTAGTGTTGTGTGTAATGTTGCAGCGTGTTGGTGCACACGACGCGCGTGCTGGTGTCCCCGGCGGAGGTGCGCGCGCGGCACGTGTGGCCCGCGCTGAGCGCCGCGCCCGCGCCCGCGCGCGCCGCCCTGGGCGCGCCGCACGCGCTGCGCCTCGCCGTGCACAACCCCAGCGTGCGCCCGCTGCTCGTGCAGGTACGTGCCGTGCCTTGTCTGCCGAGTACCGCCGACTGCGACCTCACACGCTATACTGCTTGGATCTTAATCAATCGACCGCTCGAACGCTTTCAATTACGATGTAGCACCGCGCAAAACCTGTCATAAATTATATTATGGACGTGAGAACGTCTAATAAATCAATAACGTCGGCTGCACGCATGCACGAAAATGTGTCCAGTTTCGCCCATCCCGTTATTCCATTATGCCACTATCCCGCTCATTCTACGCCGATTTAATCAATGTTGTATTGTATGAACATGAGCATGAGTATGAAAATGAGCATCAACGTTTTGTTATGACGTTGTCACGTTAAACTATCGTCCGTAAAATTAATTTAGAATTAATATATTTAAAAATAAATAAAAATAATAATTGCCTTAAACTAATCAGAACTAGCATTATTATTTTATTGTCAATGTGTATATATATATATATATATATATGTATATATTTAAATATATTATTTATTTTTATATTTTAAATTCCTGTTTGTTTGATTGATATGGTAAGTTAATAGTATTGCAAAACGTTTTGCTGTTAGTGTCATTTGCCCGTTTGGTATATGACTTCTTACACTACCAACGCAATATTTATATCTTTTTTATTTTATTTTTTTACTATTACTGTTTGAACTTTTAAACATTTTTAATTACGTTTCTATTGGCGAAAGCTCCTTTAGGCTTCTCGGTCTAAAATTATTTTGTTTTTTCACTCATGTATGTATTAGCTGTTAGCTTTCCATGAAATAAATAAATAAATAAATAAATAAACCAACTTTACAGACAATTAATTTTTTAGGTACAGAATCTCTCAGAAGTTTGAACTGCATAATGTACATAAATGTCGACAAGTTGTGTAACGATGATCGTATCGGCAGGCTGTGATCGGCGGCGCGGAGCGAGCGAGCGCCGCGTGCGCGCACTGTGAGTGGGCGGCCGGCGCCTTCAGCGTGGGCGAGTGGAGCGGCGCGCAGCCCTGGGCCGCGGGCGGCGGGTACGTGGTGGTGCCGCCCGGGGCGCGCGCGCACCTCGCGCTCTCCTTCCAGCCGCCGCGCGACGCCACGCTCGCCGCCATGCTGTATCTCAGGTGCGTGCCCGCGTGCCGAGCGTCCCGCCCGCCCCGCCCCGCCCCGCCCCCGCCCCCGCCCGCTGACCTCCCGCGCGTTGCAGGAACAACCTCACCGTGCTGGAGAGCGTGCCGCTGCGGGGCCGCGGCGCGCACCCGCAGTTCTCTCTGGCCGGCCGGCGCGCCAACTCCTCCGCCGCGATCGTGGTGGAGGTGACGGCGTGCGGCGGCGCCGTGCGGCGCGCGCTGCTGCTGCGCAACACGGGCGCCGTGCCGGTGCGCCTGCGCGACTGGCGGCTGGCCGGCGCGCCCTGCCTCGCGCGCGGCTTCCGCCTGCGCCCGTGCGGCGCGCTCGCGCTCGCGCCCAACGAGACGCGCGAGCTGACGCTCTCCTACACGCCCGACTGGACGCGCGCGCGCGCCGCCGTGCCGCTCTCCGTGCGCGCCGGCGCCGCGCGGGCAGACTTCGCGCTCGTGGGCGCCGCGCCCGCGCGCCTGCTGGCCGAGTGCGCGCCCGCCGCGCCGCGCCCGCCCTTCGAGCCCGCGCTGCGCACCGCCGGCGCCGCGCTGGCGCTGGCCGCCCTCGCGGTGGCGGTCGCGCTCGCCGCGCTGGACGCGGAGCGCGCGCTGCGCAGGCACCGCGGGGCGCGCGCGCCCTCCGCGCCGCGCCCGCCGCTCGACCTGCGCGCGCTGGGCCGTGCCGAGCCGGCGCCGGCCGCCTCGCGCCCGCCGCCGCCCCCGCGCCGCCGCCGCACGCCCCGGCGGCGCGCGGGACCTACGGACGCGGCGGCGGAACGGCGCGCGTTCGAGCGCTGGCGCGCGGAGGTGTCGCGGCGCGCGCCGGGCGAGGAGTCGCGCTCCAGCGAGGAGGGCGAGGCGGAGCCGGCGACGGCGCCCCCCGCGCCCGCGCCCGCGCCGCGCGGTGACGCCTCCAGCTCGTCGGCGGACTCGTCCCCACCGCCGCGCGACCGTTGCGACAGGTACGTGCCTCCCGCCCCCCGCGTGTCTCGCCTCTCCCCCCACACACAATATCACAGTATCGTCCTCTCCGCAGCTACCCGGGCGCTCGGCCACGAGCGTCGCTGGCGCCGGCGTCGTCCGCGTCGGACACGTCGGGCGGGTCGGAGCGCTCGGAGCCGGAGGACGAGTCCCCGGCGCGCGCCCCGCACCTCGACCACGTCACGCCGCAGTGCGCGCCCGCACCCGACCGCGATCACGATCACGATCGCGACCACGACCACCAAGATTTCACCGCACCTTCTGATCCGACATCAGGTATTATCAATGGATCGTAATTTAAGCTACAAAGGTGTAGGCATCATATACAGGACCATTAGTATATAGTATAGGTAGTTTTCGATTTCGAGACGACTCATTTTCACGATTTATCGCCGCCGAAGCTTTTTCAAAAGTTATCATTCAAAAGAGACAAACCGATTGTTGATTCCAGGAATCCAAAACGGGAAGATCACGGTTTTAGGAGAGAAGCGTGCCGTGTCTCGTGAACTCCCGATTCCTGGGTCAACTGGTACCGCGATTCGCGGCGTTCCTAAGGGTGATTGATGAAATGTGAGGGCTGATGCGAGGTTAGGCACTCACCTTGTGTGATTTTTGAATCATATAAACAAGCCTCCTGCGAGTGGGGTTTCCTACTACTAACACTCAAAATTGCAATTTAAATTGTTATTAATTGTAGTACTTCCCTGACTCGTTGCGATAAAGTCCACATGGCTTGACGGTCACCAGATTCACCACAATACACGTTTCCAAAAGCTCTGAGTGAGCTGTTGGACAAGCTCAAAGCGTGAAAGACGATTCGGTTTTACATCCACAAAAGGATACTCAGGCAGGGCGACAATTGGACGACCAATCAAAAAATGGCCGGGCGTAAGTGCCTCAAAATCATTTGGGTCTGAAGAGACCGGGCACAACGGACGCGAGTTCAATACGGCCTCAATTTTGCAGAACACCGTTGCAAGTTCCTCAAAGGTTAAAATGGTTTTTCCAATAACCCGTCGTAAATGTGTTTTGGCCGATTTTACAACGGCTTCAAATATACCACCCCAATGGGGGCAAGCTGGTGGATCAAATAGCCAGCTTAATCCACATTTGGTCAAATTATTGCCAATGTCAGTTTGGTTTGCTGTCAGAAAGGCGTACAAAATAATTGCTGGTGCCCTTGTAGTTTGTACCGCAATCCGACCTAATCAAGGAGGGCAAGCCACGTCTAGAGACAAACCTGTCCAGGGTGGCGACAAATACCGGGGTCGACCCCGAACTGCGAACTGACCAATTCCAAGTGGACTGCCTTGGACGAGAGTCAAACGAAGACACACAAATAGGCCTTGACGATCTTGGAGTTGCGAAGGGTGGACGTCCGGACCGAAAAAGGCCCCGCAAAATCTGTCCCAACCCCGTCGAAGGACCTGGTCTCCGTAACGCGATCAGCAGGCAAGTCGCCCATCAAAGGCTGCATGGTAGAGGCCTTAAGCCTGTAACAGGGGATGCAGCGAAAGACGATGCTACGGATCGTTCTTCGAGCCGAAAATATCCAAAATTCTCGCTGCAAGATGGCCAGCAGGGCATTGCAGCCGGCGTGCGAGTTTTTAATGTGACGATCAGTAACCAATAAGTGTACCAAGTGACCTTGCTTGGGCAACAAAAGGGGGTGACGGGCCCCGTAAGGGAGGTTGGCGTTCCGAAGACACAAAATACAATCCAACACGCAAAAGTCCCGAGTCATCCAAAAAGGGGCTCAATTTGCTGATGGCTCCCGACAATTTAGCCTTCCCTGCTTTCAATATTCCAATTTCCCGTTTAAATTCGACGGTTTGCACCGAACGAACCCAATGCAAGAGAGCCTCCAGTCGCTCTTGAGGAGCGAGAACCAAGCGTTTATTGTGTGGGTGTCGACAATTATACATAAAGCGCTTGATCGAAGCGGTGACGCCTAACAATTTGTCGAGGGAGCTGTATTTATTAACCGACGAAAAAAAAACGGAGCAGGTTATCAAGTCAACGTGTATATTTTTTTTTTATGTGTGACCACGCATAACTTTTTACAGAGTAGTCTGATTTTGATAATTATTTTTTTATTGGAAAGGTGTACCCCCCAAGGTCATCATCATCAGCCTGTATCAGTCCACTGCTGGACATAGGCCTCTCCCAAGATGCGCCACTGAGCCCGATCTTCGGCTCTTCTCTTCCAGTCACTGCCCACCGCTTTGCGTATGTCGTCGCTCCACCTGGTCACAGGACGTCCTACGCTACGTTTGCCAATTCGCGGTCTCCACTCTAGGACAAGTCTGCCCCAACGGTTATCAGTCCTGCGGCAGATATGACCAGCCCACTGCCACTTCAGCTTGCTAATCCGTTGAGCTATGTCGATAACTTTAGTTCTCTGGCGACTTACTTCGTTCCGGATTCGATCCCGCAGAGAAATACCGAGCATAGCTCTCTCCATAGCTCGCTGAGCGACTTTAAACTGGTGGACCAGTCGGACTGTGAGTGTCCACGTCTCGGCTCCGTATGTCATCACAGGTAGGACGCACTGGTTAAAGACTTTTGTCTTTAGACACTGTGGTATAGGCGACGAGAAGACTCGACGGAGTTTTCCGAATGCTGCCCAGCCCAGCTGAATTCTTCTCTGGATTTCCTTCTCGAAGTTATGTTTGCCTAGTTGGAGCGTTTGCCCTAGGTAAACATACTTAGTGACAACTTCGAGTGGGATTCCATCTACGGCAATCGGTTCCGGAACAACGTGCTCGTTGTACATGACTTTGGTTTTGTCCAAATTCATCCGGAGACCGATGCTACGAGAAGAATCAGCTAGGCCATTCAACATCCTTTGTAGGTCCTGCAGCGTCTCTGCCATAATGACGATGTCATCTGCGAATCGTAAGTGAGAGATGTACCTGCCGTCCAGCGTCTTAAACATATCCTCCAAGGCGTTAGTGAACAGTTTCGGGGATATGACGTCCCCCTGTCTCACTCCTCGACGCAGGTGGACATGTTTAGTTCGCTGGTTCATCACTTCGATATAGACATCTCATCACTTCGATATATCGCCAGTCGACTTGGCAACGCTGCAAGGACTCGAGAACAGACCAGGTTTCGATTGAGTCAAAGGCCTTCTCATAGTCCACAAATGCTAAGCACAGGGGCCGATTGTACTCTTCGGTCTTCTGTACAATCTGCCGCACCGTGTGGATGTGGTCCATGGTGCCGTAACCGCTTCGAAATCCGGCCTGTTCCGGAGGTTGAAACTCGTCGAGTCTTCGCGCAAGACGGTTCGTGATGACCCTTGAAAACTGCTTGTAGACATGGCTCAGAAGCGAAATCGGGCAATAGTTTTTCAATAGGGTTTTGTCTCCTTTTTTTAAAAACAAAACCACCATGCTTCTGTTCCATGCCTGTGGAGTTCCCCCAGTAAAAAGAACGGAATTAAATAGCTGCTGAAGCTGTTGAACTGCTGGAGCTCCTCCGGCTTTTAAAAGCTCCGTTGTGATTCCGTCTTCTCCTGGGGCTTTTCCATTTTTGAGTTGTTTAAGGGCCATCACGATTTCGTCTCGGCTAATTTCGGGCAGATCTTCTGTGAAGTGGCGGGTTAAGGTGGCTCTAGAATCCTCAGTATCGGGTTCGGGCCTTGAAGCATGCGATCAACTTCCGACAGAATCTCCGGCTTGGATGCGACGACGTTCCCCGTTGACGTTGTCAGCTTTGTGAGGTGGCTTCTACCCAGAGGCTGGACGAACACTTTCGACCCCCGATTCTGCTCCATTGATTCTTTAATCAAGAGCGTGTTAGAGGATCGGAGGTCGCGTCGTACCAGCTTCTTTATGGATTTGTTGCGCACCAGGTTAGTTGACAAAGCTGACAAAGGGTCTGTTCGTCTCTCTTCCATTAGCCGAAGTGTTTCTGCCGAGAGTTTGGACTTTTTGCCCGTACGCTTGCTCTCGCAAAACTTCGTCCCTTCATCCCTGTGGATTTCCACCTCTTCTTCGAGTTACTGGTCTACGTCATCTGTGGTTTCCAAGGCAGCGAATCGATTTTCCAATTTTAATTGGAATGTTTCGGACCCAACAACGATTTGGAGTAGGTTCGGACGGAGCGTAGACTTCATCAATCGGAATCTCTCGGATTTAAAGTCGATATCCAGAGTGCCTCGTACAAGTCGGTGATCACTTCCAGTATTAAACCTAGTGATCACTGAGACGTCTCTGAATATGCGCCGTTTGTCCGTAATGATGAAGTCAATCTCGTTTTTAGTCACAAAGTCGGGGCTTTGCCACGTCCATTTCCTTTGGGGCTGTTTCTTGAAGAACGAGTTCATCAAGAAAAGCCCCTCTCTCTCTAGGAAATTGACGAGCATTTGTCCCCTGTGATTCCTACTCCCAAATCTGTGTGGTCCTATAGACGATTCGCCGCAAGTTTGTACTCTTACTTTGGCGTTAAAGTCTCCCTTGACAACGTTGTAGTGAGCCTTGGAGGTGGTGTGTAAAGCTCTGGAGATATCTTCATACATGCTCTCCACCTCATCATCCAAGTGTGTCGAGGTCGGTGCGTAGACCTGGATAACCTTGAGGCTGTACCTCTTGGTTAACTTAATTATGAGGTACGCTACCCTGGTCGACACACTGGAGATTTCTACAACGTTGTCACTGAGAACCTTGTTGACCAGAAACCCGACGCCGCCTTGGGATGGCTGATCTCCTTCTCTGTAGTACATAAGATGGCCCGATTCTAAGGTTATGGTGTCCTCTCCCTGTCTTCGGACTTCACATAGCCCCAGTATGTGCCATCTTATGTGTTTCAGCTCCTCCTCCAGCTGCGCCAGATGATCGTCCAGCCGAATCGTGCGTCCATTATAGGTTGCGAGGGTCAGTTTTTTCTGGCGGCCTACCGTAGCCCGGGGATTCTAAGCACCCCCTGCCCTGCCGTTACCGTGACCGCCGCCGTGGTCAGGAATAGCAGGGCGGCCGGGAACTGGGGGCCTTGGCTTTAGGTGTCCTTCCATAATTTTTCCATAGTTTTTTTCATCCCTTGGGAGGGATATGCCCTAATCGCCACGCTGGGCAGGCGTGTTGGCGATCGCAGGACGTAGCTTCTCGTACCGGTGACGCTGCTGCCCGTCACCGGCCTGTAGAATTTAGCTACGCCATAGATATGAAATGGTTATACCGCCATTTGTCGGTCGCCAGAGCCCCGTCTGTTGGTTAGCAGGATGCACCACGGGAAGGTGAGGTTGGCTGGGAGCACCGAGGTCGTATTTGTGCTCCCTTACATCCCTATTTGTGCTCCCTCACATCCCTGCTCCCTTACATCCCAAGGTGTTCCCATTTAAATTTTAACGAAATCGGGCCAGCGGCATTTAATAAATCAACTAAAATAATGGATAAAAGTATTATTATATTGATGATTTCATCGTAACGTCAATGTATATCGATTGACAAACTGGAAAAAACAAAAATAGCCGAAAATCAGGCTCAGTTACTTGTACTTTTCATTATTCTGTGGCTCAGCGGCGTGTCTTGGGAGAGGCCTATATCCAGCCGTGGACTGATACCGGCTGATTACGATGATTATAATGACATTATTTGACAGGTGGTGACCGTTTGAATTTCGTCGAGATGTTGATGATGTTCAGTATCTTCAGAGATATGAAGATAAACACCTTAAACTTAGTATTGAAATTGATTAGCGTGACGTTGGAAGTCTTATTTATTTAGTTTTTAAAATGATCTTGAATTATTTTTATTATTATAAAGCATTTTTATTATTATGACCTATAAAGGTGCGGACACACCGTGGCGTTCTGCGATCTGCGGGCGCGATCTCAGTACATTTCAATTGTTTTCTGATCGCGTTTATAACAAGTGGCACAGAAAACTTGCTGCACACCTTTAATGTAGATTCTCATCCTCTATAGTCTTACCTCGTGCTGATCTAAGCTCTCCTGTGAACGTGTTAATCTAATTATTAGATTCTTCTAAATTATCTTTTATTTCATTCGAGCGGCAATTTTTTGTAGGCATACCCATATTAGTATATAAAGCCTGTTTATTTTTTAAATTATTTACAATTATTTTACAACAAATGATAGATAAAGTAGGATTATATAACAGTTAATAGCTAAAATAAGGTAGGTAGCTATTTTAAAAGTTTTAAAAATTTTGGAATGTAGTAATTAGTAGATTATGGCCACAAAAAAATATAAAATAAAACGTTTTAACAAAAAATTAAACCGCCGAAAAATCTGAAAAGTAAAAAATAATAAACCTTTGTTATATAACCTTAATAACGAAATTCTTAAAATACTGTTAAACGACTCAAAACTACTTGGGTATACATACTTACATTAATTTAGGAACTTAGTTATTAAGTTTAGTTAAAAACTTAAAACCATTACAAAAATATATACTGAGGTATATTAACAGTAGTTTAAGAACTTCGTTATTAAGGTTAAATAACAAAGGTTTATTATTTTTTACTTTTCAGTTTTTTCGGCTGTTAAATTTTTTTGTTTAAAAGTTTTATTCAACAAGAACTCCAGCTCGAAATCTATCGGTCGCGTCTCAATAGCGAGGGTTCGCAGACCAGGCAATGAAGAAGTATCCAATTCCGGCGTACGAGGCCAAGTACTCTCATGATCAACCAATCAACCCGGACCCCACCAAAGAGTCAATCAAAGCGGGGGCCAAACATCCCCGTGATGCACAATCTGCGGGGTTCAATTCTCCGGGCACATGCCTCCAAATCAAGGGAGTCTCAGATTTTTGAATCTGAGAGACTCTATTAGCCACAAAAACCTTTAAGGTGTGAACCGAAGCCTTCAACCAACACAAAACAATTTGACTGTCGGTCCATGCATAGGTCGCGCTAATATCAACCGAGCGGCCCAGCGTGTTCATCACGAACGAGAAGACGCACAAGGAGAGAAGCTCCACACAGCTCCAACTTCGGAATGGTCAATGCGGTCCGAAGGGGAGTAACCTTACTCTTGGCCATGACCAGGGAGACCGTCACCTGGCCGGTCGCACTCACAGTGCGCAAATAAACAACTGCGGCATGACTGCGCTCCGAAGCGTCCGAGAACCCATGAAGGGACGCCTTGTACTTTCCCGGTGGAAGAATAGAGCGAGGAATTGAGACCTCATTGAACGCAGGGAGGGAGGACACAATACGAAACCAATCCTCGACCAAGGTCCCTGACAGAGGTTCGTCCCAACCAAGTCCAGCGGTCCAAAGCCTTTGAAGAAGGCACTTCGTCCAAAATATCACCGGACATATCCAACCATTTGGATCAAAGGTTCGAGCAACCGTGGACAGCACCAGCCGTTTCGTCCATCCATGTACCAACTCCAAGTCGAAGTTGTACCATTTTTCTAACCAATCAGAAGAGCCAAAACCAAAAACAAAAATTCTTACCAATCAGAAGAGCCAAAACCAAAAACAAAACATAATTTTTGGCTTTGTCACTTCTTTTCATTGGTCAACAATGTCAACATAGACAGAAGCGAGATGCCAATTCAATAAGAGTGCACATGAAATTATTCCTTAAGGTGGATACGCACAAATGAAGGCGATTGTACGTGAAGACGTCTGGGACTGGGCTATACTGGACACCGAGGACCGTCATCATGGCAGAATTGTCGATATTTTCGAACAAATGTGGATCCTGTTGATGATCGTCCGGTAAGTCCTTCAAAAGCGCAGGTGAGTTCGACATCCATTTGCGCAATTCGTTACCTGCGGAGGCCAATATTTCAATCAACTCGTCGCGAAGGAGGATCGCTTCCTCCTCCGTGGAGGCACCTGTGCAAATATCATCGACATACAGGTCCTCCTTCAAGATGGCGGAGGCGCGAGGAAACGTAAAGCGCTCGCGATCCGCGAGCTCCCAAAACGCACGAATAGCCAAGAAGGGGCTTGACCTTAGCCCGTACGTATTCGTGTTGAGCTCGTACACAATAATCGGATCCTGTGGGTTCTCGCGCCACAGAATCAGCTGATAGTGACGATCATCTGGATGGATGATCGTTTGCCGTAACATCATTTTAATGTCGGCCACAAAGACGAACTGGTGTCGTCGGAAAGACGTGATGACGTCACAAAGGTCCTTGACCAATTTAGGACCAGAATGCAAACAATTATTCAATGACACGCCCGTTGAAGTCTGCGCTGGTCCGTCAAACACGGTGCGCAGCTTCCCATTGGACGCTTTAATCACCGCGTGATGCGGGAGGAAGTAATGTTCCACCGAACGCCAATCCAAGTCTGACACGGACATGTGTCCCAACTCCTCATACTCGTGCATGAAGTCAATATACTTCTCCCGGAGAAGTGGGTCTCTCGACATGCGGCGCTCCATGGCCAACAAGCGCTTTTCTGCAGTGGGCCGCGAGTTACCAAGCGGCAGCCGAACTGCGAGAAACGGCAAGCGCGTTATCATACGACCAGAGCGAAGGCGACCGGTATTATTCTGAAATAATAAATAACCGGCCAAGTTCGTGTCGGGCCACGCGCAATGTAGGGTTCCGTAGAACCCCGTTATTCAATGCAAGTCTTTGCCCGTTATAAACAAGCAACTCTTCGAACATTTACCAATGGAGATGTTAACGTTGTAATCCGCAAACATTTTTTTCGATACTTACGGGGGACGAGGTTTAGCGATCCCGCACACTAGCTTGAGACACGCACACAGTATTAAAAATACAGCGTAGTTACGCACGCACATACGGCCAATAATTGCTATATGGCCAGTAGAGGGGTACGCTTTGCATTGACATCTCCATTGGTAAATGCTCGAAGAAGCAACTAGGTACTTCGTCTTTGTCACTTTAAAGGATTTATTCTAAGTATTTTGTATTTGGTACAAAATTATCCAATACACAAGTTCAACGACTATTACTGCTAAACTAATAAAGTTATCTCAACCGCTATAGTTTTCCTTTAAAGTTCATGAAATGCGCTATTATCACATTTTTCCAGATTTGTCAAGCCAGCAGTTTAGCTTTTAGAGGGGGGGGGAGGGGGGGGACGCCCTACTGGAACAAAATTTGCTCTTTAAAGTTTAATATTCGTAAATGGAGCATTTAATCGAAACATGATATTGGAAACCCTTAAGTAATTTTAAAAGACCTATTCAACCATAACCCACACGATGGGGTAGATGATGAAAAAAAAATCATCCCTAGTTCTCATATAGGGGAGCACCCTAAAAAAAAATATTTTTCACAATTTTATTTCAGCACTTTGTCGGCGTATTATATATACATATCCCCACAAAATTACAGTGTTCTAGTATTAACGGTCTCTTAGCAAAATCTCGGATAGACAGACAGACAGACGGACATGACGAAACTATAAGGGTACCTTGTCAGGACTACGGAACCCTAAAAATAGTTGCACTCCTCATGTGCCGAATCCGTACAAGAAGCTTGAGAGGGCTCTTCCACTTCCCAAAACCTCTGAACTGCGTCAGAGAGAGCGGAGCCCACCGTCAAGGCCCAACAGGTTCAAGGGGGGGAGTGACCTTTCGCATTGGCCCCATCAAAGCAAAGCCAAATATAGTCGAGATGGCAACCAAACCTCCTGGCTGCAAGATGCGCTTATCACCTGCAAATATTTCGCCTAAGACATCGGCTCCAAGCAACAAGTCAATTTTCCCAGGTTTATCAAAGTCGGGGTCCGCCAGGTCCAAACCCGATGTCATATTTACAATATCTGCAGACAGCCGAGTACACGGGTGTCTGCCCAAAATATTCTCCATTACAATAGCCGAGTTACCACAAATTGGGCGTGGAGAACCAACAGGGGAGAAGGAGAACAAAACTGGCCCCTTGACGCTATCTACAGTAGCGTTACCAATGCCCCTGATCACATCTGAGTACGTGTTAATACTCAGGCCCATCTGCCCCACCAACCAAATAGACATGATACATCCTTGGGAGCCTGTGTCCAGAATCGCGCGGACAACAATAGAGGCGCCAATACGTCCCCAAACCCTGACACACGCCGTGGGCAACAAAACGGCCAGGGTCGGGGGGAATGAATCGAGGGGACAGACGCCTACTTCCTATTCCGCCCTGGGTGGCGATTGGTCGCCATACACAGGGAGCGGTCGTTCCATGTGTGTTCCACTCCTCATCCGGGCAGTGTCCCGATCGCGTCATCGCCGGCGGGACGTATCGGTTTACCCGCCCGAAACGGGGCGGGCGCGATTCAAGCCAGGGACGCTCAGCAAGCGGTGGCGACGGCAAGCGGTGCTGCGCCGGAGGCCGCCGTGGGCGCTCAACAGCGCCAATATCCGCGCTATGTCGTCGCGGAGGGGGTGTGCGAGAGGGGTCCCGACGTCGAACGTCATCTGAGCGGGGCGATGGACGGAACTCCAAATTGCGGGACTCCAAATCCCGGTGTTCGCCCGGTCGATACCCGCCCGTGGTATCGACCGGGCCGGGTGGGAGAACCTCTGCGAGCCGGTTCGCGTCCAACGTCAGCGGAGTTCGCACACAACAAATTCAAATGTCGACCACCGCAGTGCGCGCATGGTCGAGCGGTGCGACACTCTCGTGAAAAATGTTTGCCCAGGCAGGAGAAGCACAACCGTCGCGCAAGGGCAATCCGGCGTCGCGACGCCACGTGCGAATCCAAAAGCTGCCTGCAGGATTTTATTCCGTGTCCTCGTGGCAGTACTCACAATCAGACCTTTTGTGTCCGCTAACCCCCTTTTGTTCTGGTAGCGCCTGATCAATAGTTGTCGTGCGGTTTCGTAAGAACTATCACAAATAGATAGGTGCTGCACCAGCGGACGCGCTTCACCAGCGAGGACTGACAATAAATATGCAAGTTTTTGAGCCGGGGACAAATCATCCCGTGCATGGAGTAAACTCTCATATAACTTGAAAAAACCCAACCATTGGTCCAGACGACCATCAAAGTGCGACAATTGTGGGGTTGGCAGCTTCGAGGTGATGCCAATCGTTGAGGCCTCTGACTTAGCAGGAAGTGACCCTGAAGCCCGCTGACGACCGATATTAATGTCAAACACAGCTTGTTCGATATCAACCGTCAGTTTCAAAATCTGGTCAAAATTGCCCGATACGACATCCCTCGATGCCTGCGGATATGCATCTAGAGGGATGTCGTCTTCCAATGCTAAAAATTTAGCAAAGGCAGTCTCAACCGTGGCAGTCCGGTCTGAAAATTTAGTCGCAAGTTGTAATAACGCTCCCTTGCGATCAGTACGAGTAGTCAACGCGGCGGTATTTGCAAACCACCGTAATTCTGATTTAATTATTGAAGCATTGGCCTTCAGTTCCTTTAAATCAGCCATTTCAAAAGGGCAAAGCCAATTAAGTAGCCTAGTCTAATCAAGTTACCAAATTGTATTGTGACGGACAACCAAAACCAAGGGTAAATTATGTGTGTAAAATAGACCAACAATTAAATCAACAAGCAAATCCGGGTGACAACCTATATCACAACGATCAATAAGTTTCAATACACGTCACACTGGTCACAAATCATATCACAACATAAGACAAACAAACTACAAGAACAAGCAATAATCAAACTTTTATATTTTATGATAGGGAGTAGGACTTGCTACCATTAATTTTGTTATATTATAAATCAACAAACAGACAAATCTGGGTAAAACTGCAAGTTATTATCTATATCACCAAGCTTATGAATTTTATTGTTAATATTTAACTTATTTGAATTTATCAATTAATTTATCAATATACTGGTGTATCAATATACTACAATATAGTGGTGTACAGCGTACCCCAGTACGTATGGTACGACTCAATTCAAAATGCAAATGCCAGCAAATTACACAATATACAAAAGTCAATGTTACTAAGTTTATATTATTTTTGTTATTTTAACAGACCGACAAGTAGTATGACTGACAAATATTCTATATGAATATGTATGGATTAAAATGAATGTCTAATAACACTGTCAACGTCTCATTTGCTAAATGATTTTCAAACAAGCTTTCAAGAAATTTTCAAAACAATCACGCTTACTGCTACCAAAATGTTTACGACAGGATATCCCAAAGAGAGGTACCACGTCCTTTGAAGGGTGGAAGCGTGCTTGTCGTGGTAGACGTGGTAACTCGATATCCTGGCGAAACTTTTACCGCGCGCGTAGACGTACTAACGCCATAGAACAGGCAAATTTGGTGCGGGACGAAACACCGATAATAAACGAAGCGAAGAAGTATCCAAATATTTGACAAAGCTGATAGTGGATCTGTTCGTCTCTCTTCCATTAGTCGAAGTGTTTCCGCTGACAGTTTGGCCGTTTTGCCCGTACGCTTGCTCTCTCAAAACTTCGTCGCTTCTTCCCTGAGGATTTTCATAGCTTCTTCGAGTTTCTGATCTTACGTCGTCTGTGGTTTCCGAGGCATCGATCAATTTTCCAATTTTATTTGTAATATTTCGGACCCGACTACGGTACCGAGTAGGTTCGGTCGGAGAGTGGACTTCATAGAGCGGACTCCCGAGAGAATCCGCTAAATCGATATCTATCACTCAATACTTTATTGCATCGTATCGCGATGGAACGCTAGATCTGATAACTTATTGACAGTGCGAGCCGCAAGGTCTCGTCTTGGCAACGTTTTACATGAAAATGTTTTTGGTAGGATATAGACAAAGTCTGTACTCCCACTTTGACGTTATAGTCTCCCATTACAGCCTTGAAGGAGGTGTGTAAAGTTTTGGAGATACCCTCATCCATGTTCTCCACCTCATGATGCCAGTGTGTCAAGGTCGGTGCGGAGACCTGGATCTCCTCGAGGCTGTATCTCTCGGTAGGCTTGATCATGAGCTACGCTACCCTGGTCGACACACGGATGATCTCTACGGTGTCTTGTCACTAGGAACCTTGTGGACTAGAAATAGATGGTAGATCACCTTCCTGTAGTAAACTACATAAGATGGCCTAATTCTAAAGTTTGGTAATTTGGTATCTTCTCCCTGTCTTCGGACTTCACATAACCCCGGGATATGTGCCATCCTATTTGTTGCAGCTCCTCCAGCTGCGTTAGATGATCGTCCAACCGAATCTTGCGTCCATTGTAGGTTGCGATGGTCAGTTTGTATTGGCGGTCTGCCGTAGCCCGTGGATTCTTAGCACCCCGTGCCCTGTCACCGCCGTGGTCAGGAATGGCAGAGCGGCCGGGAACTGAGAGCCGCAGCTTTGTGGGATTCTCCGTCAAGTTTAGGAGGGTTGAGCCTTAATCGCCACGCGGGGCAGGCGGGTCGGCGATCGCAGGACCTAGCTTCTCGCACAGGTGACGCCGCTGCTCGTCACCGGTCTTTGATATTTAGCTACGCCATAATTTTAAAACAATTATACCGCCATTCGTCGGTCAACATGATGCACCGGGCACGTGAGGTCGGCGAGGAGCTCCGAGGTAGTAGTCGTGCTCCCTCGATAATAATTCTTTGTATTTTTTAAATTTTTATTATAGCGTTTTGTGTGATCTTTCAGTCAAAGTATGTATATGTACGACCTTGCAGATGGTGTATCCCACCGAGAGAACGGGTCAGCGCGTCGGTCGGGCGAGGGCGGCGGTGCGGGGGCGGAGGGTCGTCCCCGCACGCGCAGCGGCAGCGCGCGGTCCGGCGTGCGCAAGGAGCGCGGCGCGCGGAGACGCACGCGCGCCGCGTCGCCGGCCGCCGCGCGCGCCTCGCCGCCGCGCGCCGAGGGCCGCGCGCCCGGCACCGTGCGCTGGGGAGACTCGTGGAGCTCGGTGGTGTCCCGCGGGGCGGCGGCGGGCGCGGGCGCGGGCCCCGGGCCGGCGGCGCCGCGCCCGCCGCCCGCGCCGCTGGCGCCCATCGGGTCGGACGTGCGGCGGCGCGCCGGCTCGCACTCGCTCTTCTACTACGGCGACCCCTGGCCGCCCGCTGAGCCGCCGCCCTTCGCGCCGCCCCCCGCGCCGCTGCCGCACCCGCCCCGCGCGCCCGCCGACTACACGGGTACGTCACTCTCTCACCTTCACGTCGCACGGATCGATCTCGAACCTGCCGTTGAGACGGACTCACTTTTTAGAGTTCCGTAGTTATTCATACCTAAAATGATATTGAGGATGGATTCCTAAAAGAATTTCCAAAAACTTCAATTTTAATACTTGGTTCTGGCTGAATACACTAATCGTGTGGAGCCTTAATGAAAGCAAAAAAAATAACCAAAATTGGCGGGATTTTTAGTTTCATTTAATTATATGGCTTCTATGGTATACTCCATTTATTATTGTTATATACCGGCTGTAATTCACGTACCTTTAGTCGAATTTTCTCGACCTAGGTTTCGAGCGAGTCAGTCGCTCTTCCTCGGGAGTGAGGTCACGCGGTGAGATCGCGATGTTCACAGCGGGCCGCCGCTCGCTGCGCTCGGCTTGATAGCCGGGGTGGGGGCGGACTCGGCGGAGATCGGTAACGACTGTTCCTTTTCGGTACCGAGGATGCCTGAGATAGCCCGAATGTTGTCATCGTCGGTTCTTCATCGCTGCTACTCCTATCGCCAGAAGTACCGTCGCAAACAATGCTGACTGTGTCACACTCTAGACTGACTGACACTTTCTTTTTCGAGGACGCATTAACAATCGGTTTCCACGCTGACGGCAAGGTCCATCCACTATCTCGGTTGAAATTGGGGTGTCTATTTATCTCAATAGCCTCACGTACTTTTCTAGGTACAAAGAACTTCTCTCTAGCTAGTACGGAGGCTTTATCAAAACGGATAAAGTGGTTTGTGTCCGCGAGATGTGCATGCTCCGCGATGGCGGATCTTGTCGTGTCCGAATTCTTAATGCTCCTTATGTGTTCCGTAAGTCTAGTCGTGATATTGCGTCGAGTTTCTCCTACGTAGCTCTTGCCACAGTCGCATGGTATTCTGTACACGCCCGGAACGTTCAGCTCGTCCTTGTCCTTCGGTGAACGCAGCATCTGTCTAAGATGACCTGGTGGGCGGAAGATCGTCTTGACATCATATTTCCGTCGTAAAAGATATCCGATTCTGTCCGTTACTCCTTTTACGAACGGTAAATAAGCCGGCGATCGATCCGCTACTTGTGGTCGCTTACGTTCACTCTGTTTACATCACCGGCCACATTGTCGCCAGCTGTAGCCATTATCCTCAAGTACCCCCCTCACGTGATTTAGCTCACCATCTAGGTATTGAGGGTCGCATATTCTTAGAGCTCGGTTGATTAATGCTCTGGGTACCGAGGATAAGTGTGCCGGGTGGTGATGCGAGTTGGCGTGTAGATACCTTTCCGTATGAGTTGGCTTTCGATACACTGTATGTGCGAGACTTCCATCTGGCCTGCGGATCACGCGTACATCGAGAAAGGATAAAGTTCCATCACTTTCTTCTTCCACTGTAACTGCGATGTTGCGATGCACTCGGTTCAGATGATCCGCGAAACCAGCTAAACCGTCCTTAGTGATGACCGCAAAGATGTCGTCCACGTATCTCAACCAAACTCTAGGTCTCACAACTGCCGCATTTAACGCCGTATTCTCAAAACACTCCATGAATATATTAGCTACCACTGGAGCTATTGGAGACCCCATCGCCACTCCATCCACTTGAAGAAAATACTCTCCTCTCCACATGAAGTAACCGCTTTTTAGACAGTAATCATCTATGCAATGTATGTATTCGGTAGGTAGGTCAGAACCTTGAATTATGGTTTTTATAATGTTCATAGTTTCATCTACCGGGACACTCGTGAATAGTTATGCGATGTCGAAGCTGACCATGATCTCCGAGGGCTGTATTCGTATATCTTCTAACAACTGGACGAAATGGTACGAGTCTTTCACAAAAGTATCAGTCTTGCCCGTGTACTGCTGAAGGATGCTTGCCAGGTGTTTGGATAACTTATAAGTCGGTGCATCTATTTGTGAGACTATAGGTCGCAACGGCCAGTCTGGCTTGTGTACTTTGGGTAAGCCATATATCTTGGGTGGATAGGGTTATGGGGACGTAAGCGTGCCTGAAACTCGATATCGGGTAATGATTTCACTAGCTGGACCACTTTTGTAGAAACTCTCAAGGTCGGGTTGTACTTCACCTTCTTGTAAATGCGAGTATCACTAACCATATGCGTAACTTTACTCTCGTAGGTATCTGTATCGACAACCACTGTGGCATTACCCTTATC
This sequence comes from Cabera pusaria, assembly GCA_954871355.1. Lineage (NCBI taxonomy): Eukaryota > Metazoa > Arthropoda > Insecta > Lepidoptera > Geometridae > Cabera > Cabera pusaria. The sequence continues at coordinate 216,224 of OX940903.1, read as the reverse complement.
CGCCGGCAACACCAAGACGTTTTCATTGTTACGTATTTCGCGTAATGCTGTTAATTCACCTCGGGTTATATTAGGCTGGGGCACTTTTGATTTACGTAACATCGTTGAAATGTCTTGTCTCATGCATTCCGCATCGTTAAACGGTATTTTATTTCGTACGATCGTGTCCTCAATACCCGTTATTATTTTCTCCACGGGCATTCTTTTAGGTGTAGGAGCGTAATTAAGACTCCGGGAAAGCACACTATAAGAATTATCATCGAGATGACATGACGATAAGTTATGATTACGCTGCGTGTTATCAGTATTGTTATTGTTCGACTCATTATTTAGCGTATTCCGAGGGTAGTCGCCGGCATAGATCGCGCGTTGTTGTTGTATGAGACTTTTCAGCTTTCTATCATGTCTCTGTTTAATTCGCATCACTATTCACGAGTGTCCCGGTAGATGAAACTATGAACATTATAAAAACCATAATTCAAGGTTCTGACCTACCTACCGAATACATACATTGCATAGATTACTGTCTAAAAAGCGGTTACTTCATGTGGAGAGGAGAGTATTTTCTTCAAGTGGATGGAGTGGCGATGGGGTCTCCAATAGCTCCAGTGGTAGCTAATATATTCATGGAGTGTTTTGAGAATACGGCGTTAAATGCGGCAGTTGTGAGACCTAGAGTTTGGTTGAGATACGTGGACGACATCTTTGCGGTCATCACTAAGGACGGTTTAGCTGGTTTCGCGGATCATCTGAACCGAGTGCATCGCAACATCGCAGTTACAGTGGAAGAAGAAAGTGATGGAACTTTATCCTTTCTCGATGTACGCGTGATCCGCAGGCCAGATGGAAGTCTCGCACATACAGTGTATCGAAAGCCAACTCATACGGAAAGGTATCTACACGCCAACTCGCATCACCACCCGGCACACTTATCCTCGGTACCCAGAGCATTAATCAACCGAGCTCTAAGAATATGCGACCCTCAATACCTAGATGGTGAGCTAAATCACGTGAGGGGGGTACTTGAGGATAATGGCTACAGCTGGCGACAATGTGGCCGGTGATGTAAACAGAGTGAACGTAAGCGACCACAAGTAGCGGATCGATCGCCGGCTTATTTACCGTTCGTAAAAGGAGTAACGGACAGAATCGGATATCTTTTACGACGGAAATATGATGTCAAGACGATCTTCCGCCCACCAGGTCATCTTAGACAGATGCTGCGTTCACCGAAGGACAAGGACGAGCTGAACGTTCCGGGCGTGTACAGAATACCATGCGACTGTGGCAAGAGCTACGTAGGAGAAACTCGACGCAATATCACGACTAGACTTACGGAACACATAAGGAGCATTAAGAATTCGGACACGACAAGATCCGCCATCGCGGAGCATGCACATCTCGCGGACACAAACCACTTTATCCGTTTTGATAAAGCCTCCGTACTAGCTAGAGAGAAGTTCTTTGTACCTAGAAAAGTACGTGAGGCTATTGAGATAAATAGACACCCCAATTTCAACCGAGATAGTGGATGGACCTTGCCGTCAGCGTGGAAACCGATTGTTAATGCGTCCTCGAAAAAGAAAGTGTCAGTCAGTCTAGAGTGTGACACAGTCAGCATTGTTTGCGACGGTACTTCTGGCGATAGGAGTAGCAGCGATGAAGAACCGACGATGACAACATTCGGGCTATCTCAGGCATCCTCGGTACCGAAAAGGAACAGTCGTTACCGATCTCCGCCGAGTCCGCCCCCACCCCGGCTATCAAGCCGAGCGCAGCGAGCGGCGGCCCGCTGTGAACATCGCGATCTCACCGCGTGACCTCACTCCCGAGGAAGAGCGACTGACTCGCTCGAAACCTAGGTCGAGAAAATTCGACTAAAGGTACGTGAATTACAGCCGGTATATAACAATAATAATGTTACAAATTCACGATAATTTTAAAATTAAAATACCTCCATTTAGTCAGCCAGTAGGCAGTTTTAGCAAGTTTTATTTATTTTTGTACATAATTCGTATTCAAAGTCAAAGTCAAAGCATTTATTCAGTATATGGGCAAATTAAAAATTTGCACTTACACACGTCAAATAACATTAAACAGATCATATTCAATAAAAAATATTTTAGATATAACAGAAACATAACTTATTGCTTTGAATTTACAAAAAAAAAACAAAGGTATTGAGCCATTCAGCTTTCATCTAGACGTCGAACGTCACACTTAAAACAACGTCTAATTCCCCTGATTAATGTAGGGTTGCCAACCGTACTATTACGTGCACCCGCAACCCAGTGCATGTTACAGTACTTCTGACAAATTATGTATTTAATTGTGTATTTCGTGCTTCTTCCAAATTCAAAATGTTTTATTCACCGAGTAAGTAACAGAGCGTTTTATTCACTGTTGTCGATGAATAAAGTGTTCTTTTTCGAGTGGCAATGATAAAAATATTGTTCGTTGTGTACAGATGAGAACACGGGTGGGGGCGGGTTCCGGTCGCTGGAGTCCGTGTGGGGCACGTCGATGGAGCCGCACCCGGCGGCCGCGGCGTGGCTGTGGGGCGGCGCGCCCGCGCCCGCGCTGCGCCCCCCGCCCGGTTTCGGCGCCGCCGCTGCCCCGCGCGCCGTGCGCCCCTACGACCCGTTCCGCTCGCTGGCGTCCATCTGGACGCCGGCGGCGCTGGACTGGCGGCAGCGCGGCGACGGCCCGGAGCCCGCGCCGGACGCCGAGCCGCAGCCGCAGCCGCAGCCGCAGCCCCGCCCCGCCGACGACTAGCCGCGCCCGGCGCCACAGCGCGGGGCGGCGCGCGCGCTCTAGTCACGCTCCGCCCGCGCGCCCCCCGCCCCCCGCCGCCCGCCGCCCGCTGCGCCCTTGCGAACAAACCCGCGGGCCGCTACTTAGTGCCCCTCCTCCATCGTCTCTTGAAGACTGAATAAACTTACGTTTTCTCAACGAGCATTCTGTTGTTTTATTGAGATTTTTTATTAATTTATTAAGTTCACATACTGGTTAATACACACTATTGACGCGCATTTTGTCCTTGTTGTACATATTAATAATACATTGTATGTATAACCTACTATGTGAACGTTTTCCATGGAATGAGAATCGATAGTTTCTGAACATTAGAATCCGGCGATGTGAGTCGCCACGCGCGTATCTCAAAATAAACTATTGCTACTAATAACGACGAACGCCGTTTTTCGAATGGTGTCGAATAGCAACTAATATTGTATTTATAATAACGCCCTCTTGTTTCGAACGACCAGACAAATATGTGCACCTACTGTACCTACCTACCGATTTCTAAGCTCTATAATAGTAAAACTGTACGAAAAATTAATCTCGGATAGAGATTTGGAAGAATAACCATTGAGGACAATAAGGACCTGAGTTTAACAACGGCCACGGAGAGGTAAACGCGAGTAGGTAGTAGAAGTGTTCTGTGTTAATAAGGCTGGTTTACAAGGGCTTAGTACTTGTCATTAGTTACAAATGACAAGTACTAACCTGCGTAGTGACAAGTTAAAGTGGCCGTTTTTAAGTTGGAGCTAGTAGAAGGTATTAGTGACCAAACATTCGAAATGGAACTAAGTTGTCGAGCTGTTTACACAAGGTCAGCAAGCGACAACACGCGGTCAAGTACTACTACACAGTCACTAACTGAAGGAACGTTCCCAGACTTACTCAAGACAGCTATAATTAAAGCTATATACAAAAAATCTTCGAGATATGACCTCAATAATTATAGACCGATTGCGCTTCTGCCTACTTCTTCAAAAATATTTGAAAAAGTTGCAGAAACGTCTTGAGTCGTTTTGTGAAAAATTTAAATTATTTGACGACGCCCAAAATGGTTTTAGAAAAAACAAATCTACGACATTAGCAGTATACAAATACATACAATCAATTTTGGATACTATTAATGATAAAAAATATGCAATCGGAATATTACTCGATATGACAGAAGCTTACGACGAAGTTCAGTATAATATACTATTAAATAAACTATACGACATTGGAGTCCGTGGATTAGCACATAAATGGTTAACGTCGTACCTCATTAACAGGAAACAATACGTTGAAATTGAGAACTTTGATTATGACACGGAAACGATACATTCAATCAGATCTGAGCCTGTCCACATTAATAATTCTATTCCACAGGGAAGCGTCCTAGGATGCATCCTTTTTTTAATATACACCTCCCAAAAACGATTGACGAATCCTGTGTATTATTCGTGGATGACATTTCTATCTTGACATCGTGTAAAAATAATAATAACCTATACCAAAACCTTACTGACATTTTAAATAAAATAATAAACTGGATGACCGAACATAACTTAGACGTAAACTTTTCAAAAACTAAAATTATGCAGTTTCACCCTCATCAAAAAGCCCCTCTTGACATATCTTTTACATATAAGGTATAGAAAAGGATAGTGATTTCAATAAAAATCTAAAGGACATGCTTATTAATAAAGCTTATTATACGCTGAATGAATACTTAAATGACAAAACATTAAAAATAAAATAAACCGAAATCAAAATACATAAATACAATATATTATGATAATGATAATACATATAATATGATTTAATTTTAATTAAATTAAAATATGAATGATGAAATCATTGTTATAAACCGGTCCGCTGGCTCTTAAAAATGTTGCGATACCCTACCAGGGTTGTAATGTGTCATTTTATATTTAAGACTAAAATGTAATATTATGAATGCAATAAACGATTGAGTATTGAGTATTGAAGTATCGACTTGTCGCTTAGTAAATAGGATCGATTTCTATGCACTTGCACTATTCACGTATCGCCTTTTCAAGAATTGAATGATACAGATAATTAGTGCCTTATATCGTGTAAATGTGCCCGAAATGTTATATTTGTGCCTCCAACGGCTTGAGAGTTATTTAACCATTTCCGTGCGATAATCTTTTTATTGAACTTTAGCGCCTGGCGGCGAACACATTTTTCGTGGCTCCCCTGATGAGCCCGACGCCAGGGAGTATGTATGGCGCCCCTAAGGCGCCATCCGCAGGAACTGTAACTCGGTGCTTTTTTTCGTATTTCACATGTTTTAAGTTCAGTTGCCACCCGAAATAGAACGTAAGCGGTTAATTTATTAGTTTCGTGTCTTTTAAAGTGACAATCTGCGTGATCTAGAGGAGATTGAAGGAAACTTACGTTTTTCTATCAGAGATGTATATATGTACCTTTTTGTACCCTATATTCAATGTACTCTGTGTTTTGTACTACATTAAAGGATGGTAAGGATAGTAGAACGATTGGAGTTAAATTATAGAAGTGATAAACACTTCTTTACGATTTAAATGACCTAAGTAACAAAGTTTGAAAATCAATATTGTTCCGCATTGCGCTGAAATTTGGAATGCAAATAGTTATTATGACGTAAATGTCCGCTAAGAAAGCATTTTCCCATAATTCATCCCTGAAGGGGATGAAACAGCAGTTCTAACTTTGTATGGAGTAACAAAATTAGATAGTCTTTTTCATTTAAAACTTCGCAGTACTTATGTAAATAAATAAGTGCATACTACGTAATACGTATTTCAGGTTCTTTTTCGAAATTCCACCCCTAACAGGGTGAACGGGGTAACAAAGTCAGAAAATCAATATTGTTTTGGATTGCGCTGAAATTTAGCATGCAGATAGGTATTATGATGTAGGTATTCGCTCAGAATGTTTTTTTTTTAATTCGCCCCTTAAGGGGATGAAACGGGGGTTCAAAGTTTGTATGGAGAAACAAGATTTAGTAGTATTCTTATTCGAAACTTCACACAAGCACTTCTGTAAATAAATACGTAAGTATGTGTTTGCGGATTTTTCGAATTTCCAACCCTAAGAGGGTGAAACGGGGGAAAAAGACAGAAAATCAATATTGTTCAGATTGCACTGAAATTGTGCATGTATTAGGATGTAAGTATCAGCTAAGAAAGGATTTTCTAAAAGTCACCCTTAAAGGGATGAAACGGGATTCAAAGTTTGTATGGAGAAATAAGATTAGATAATCTTTTTTATTCAGAACTTCAAACAAGTACGTACTTCTGTAAACAAATAAGTATATACGTGTTTCAGGTTTTTTGGAAATTCCACCCCTCAGGGGGTCAAACAGGGTAACAAAATCTGAAAATAATATTGTTTTGGATTGCGCTGAAATTCGGAATGCATTTAGTTATTATGACGTAGATGTCCGCTTAGAAAGGATTTTTTAAATTCACCCCTTACGGGGGTTTTATATTAGTATGGAGAAACAATATTAGATAGTCCTTTTATTCGAAAATTCACAGAAGTTATGTATATAAATCAGTAAACCCTACCACCCTCAAGTCAGAAAATCTGTCGCCAAATATCTAATGTGTTCCGGCAGCTATCCTTGAGAGCCAGTTTCCATTCTAGGCCTAGCGTGCTTTCTATCCTCGACCGCATCATCATTTACCAACAGGTAAGATAGTGGTCAGACGCTAGCCTATAAGATATTTAAAAAAAGATAGACTCGTGTAAACCAGCCTCAACACCGAACACTTTTACTAACCTACCTACTCGCGTTTACCACTTTCCGTGGCCATCACAGACTGCTATGGATGCTACGGTGGCCATTGTCCACAGAGTACTTTATATATACAGCCATTGTCAAACTGAGGTCCTCCCTTAATGGTTACTCTTCCCAACCTCTTTCCACAATTTCGTCAGGAATCCCTCAAGACTCAATTTTAGGCCCATTCCTTTTTTTCTTTAATTAATGACATGAACGGTTGCTTCTTACATTTTACATTTCTTTTAATGAAAATTTATAAAAAAAATTATACGATCTATTGCTGTCAATTACTGCAACAGGATCTCGTGAGACTCCAGGATTACAAACATAGATAGAACAAACTAGATCCTAATGTGTCTAAATGTAACTGTATCACATTCACTAGGTCACACAATGCTAAACATTTCAATTACAATTTAAACCTGCTACCTCTACAGCGCCTGGATCTTGTCAGAGATCTTGCGGTGTTATTTAAATTCCAAACTATTACTTGACAAAAAATATTAAACATAATATTACCGTGCATTGGGCTATTGCCGCATTTAGTTTTAGATGTTTTTTTTTACATTATGATAAAACTGGGTAGCACTTGACCACTATCTCACCCAATGTTAAGTGATGATGCGGTCGATGATGGAGCGCGCTTACCCAAAAGATACCTATTCACTCGCGATTTGAAGACCCCCATATTGTATTTAGCTGTAAAATCCCACTTGCTATTTTTAAATGAAACAAAGACTAGTATAGACTATATACAGACTAGTGTACTTAATTATGTATACTTTTCTTGAAATTGAGTCTCGTTGCCGAAAGAGATAGATACTTACGATGTTCCAGCAGCACACAGCCCTTGAGAGTCAGAGTATTCTAAGCATAGCGTATTCACCATATTCGACCACATCATCGCTTACCATCAGGCGAGATAGTGGTCAAACGCTAGCCAATAAGATTACACTACGCTTTACGACCCGTAATAGGTAAAAAAAAATATGTTTGCGGCTTATGACCTCTTGAAGCCATGCAGTAGCTCCAACTCAACCACTACGGGCGGGATATAGAACAGGGAAGGCCCCGTGAGTGATACGGGCCAGGTGCGGTCAGATCCACTCCCGTTAAAATATCAAGAATCGACCGACGACACTATCCAACATGTCATCTCGCCCCTGCTAACGACCAGCTTGCCTTGCATCACAGGACACTTCGCTCGTTTCATTCGTGGATTGTTAATGAATCTTCATACTGAGCTGATATTGAGATGAGTGCTATATGTGATGAAATATAATAAACTGGCCAAGTGCAAGTCGCACTCGTAGAGTTCCGTACCACACTACAGTCATTTTTATAAGATCGAGCAAAAAATACCACTATCATTTTTCGCCAGCAAAAAATAATAATTAATAAACATTTATCAAAACAGGAGTTGTAAGCCGCGTGCTTATTTCTTATAACGCCATCTAACGTCTAACGCTATCTAAGTGAAAGTTAACACACAGGTGTTAGGATCGGCATTTCAATATAACGTCATCTACTATAGACGTTTACCTAAGCGTTCATAGATGGCGTTATATTGAAATGCCGAAATGTGTCTTCAAGACACATTTCGGCATTCGGCAAGACACTGTCTTGCACCTTTACCCTTTGGGTGGGGAACCCAAAAACTGTATGGAGCCGTCCCACCTGCCCCAAGGTAGTGTCAGTAACTAACTCATATTGGCTATCAAACGCGGCTCAACATGTGAGGATTTAGTTTGGCGCACATATACTTTGTAACCTGGAATAAAATATCACAGGGTACCTTCTTTTACGACGACGAAGCCGGGAGGTACTAGTGTCACTATATATTATGAAGAAGAAAATAAAGCTTATGTTGCTTACACACTTGGTTTATTTATTTTACTTCCTTAATAATGTACAATCTTAAAAGCTAAAACATTTAAAACAATGTTGATAACTGAATGCACATCCAATATAAATATGCGAGTCTGATGGAGGGTAGCGGGGAGTTTAGTATCGGTACTTGGTGGAGTAGTCCTTTGGAGAGACTACCAGACCTCGGCCCTTGCGCGCTCCGCGGTACACCGTCTCGATGATGTCGATCATCTCCTGCTTGTCCTCCAGCGGCCAGTTGATCTTGTTGTTGTTTCCGGTGCCCAAGTCTATCATTATGTGCTTGTTGCGGAAGAAGAACATCACCGTGCACGGGTCGTACAGCTCGTACCTGCAATTAACTTATTTCTTTACATAGTGCTTAAATATGAAATCAGCTGTACAGATTACAATTAATGTTTGTAAGTATGGAACTAGCTCTGACCCTAGGGTGAGCAGGCGCGGATGTAACCCTAAAATCAGCCAAGTGTAAAGAAAGTGGGGTATCTTTCTTAACTTAGTTTACGTGGTCAATCTTGAAGAGCAGAGTATCGATCGATAAAATATTACAGTAACACTGGATCAAGCATTATACAGAAAATAATGCAATAAGCAGAAACTTACATTTTATTAAAATCAGGAACTTCAGTGATGTCCACGAGATAGATGACTGCAAAGTTCTTCACCTTCTCCGCAATGCTGTAGAGCACCTCGTCCATCTTCATACAAGTGGGGTCCCAGTCGTGGCCAAATCTTATCACCTGGAACAGATCAAGTATTCACTTAGCTTACTTTTTGTAAAGAATCTTAGCCAGTCTCTGAGATCCCTCTGATCTGAATTGTGATGTGATAGTATGTTTTCTTTAAAAGACAATAAATTGATTTAAGGGGCACATCTTAGCAAAATCCTCACTCACACTTATATTGGATGAGATCAGTGGCGGATTATCCATAAGGCTAAGAAGGCGTGCCTAGGGGCACATGCGAAAACATTTCATTAAACTATGAAAATTTACATAACTAAGGAAAAAATTATTAAGTAGGTAAGCAAAGTGAAATCTACCTACTTAATTACACAAGATAAAAAGTACAGAGATATAGGTAAGTATAGCACAGATTCCCAAGCATGCCCTGCCACCTTGATTACTCCTACATCACCAGATTATATTTATACTAGAAGTTGGTAAGATACAGCCACTGTCAGTGGCGTAGCATTGCGTCCCATTCCTATCAGGGCCCTTAGACAAAATCCAATTTTCTGTTTTCATTTACGCTAATGCAAGTTCAAAATGTATGCGAATGGCATCCTTGTTGCGGAAACATAAATTTCATTCCATGTAGTGCCAATTTTGTGGAGGTGCTCAAATTAGATTACATTGTCCCAAGTTGAGGCCTACTATTATACGAAGGTCATGCCTTTGTAATTTTAGCAGTCTGTTTGTAACTTTGCTGTCTAAATTCAGAAAAGCTGCTTTTGTGTGTTTAAAGCTTGCTGTGCTTGCGCTCGATATTTTTTAGCATATATTGCCTACGTAATCCTTGCTTTTATTTATATGAAACTTTAACTTTCATTGTCTGCTCTGAAAACATGAATGGCACTTAGTTAAATATTAAAAAAAAAAAAAAAAAAATTAAGTGTGTATACTGGTAACCTTATTTATTTGTATAGACAATGACCTTGGGGGTAACCAATATTTACTAAAAAGGTCAACTAATAAAAAATAATGTTATAATGCATTTGTTTCATCTGCTTTAATGAGAGTATTGTATATACTATGTGAACATAAAGCCAGCAGCAAATGCTTCACATGTTTAAGTATTGAAAGTACCCTCTCATTACATGGATACAGCGACTACCTAACCAGGGGTAAGGACCTTGCTGCATGCATATTATCATGCAATCCTCAATATACCTCATACTTATGACTTGAACAATTACGCAAATAACAGCTAGTTATTACTTATTTACATACATATATGCTGTTAACGTTAATTAATAATATAATATGGAAGCTAAAGGAGCAGCGACGGAGTGATTATTTAGAGCACTGTTAGTCTCCCTCTGAGTGAGATTGCAGCTGAAGCATACACTAGTGTAAGTTGTGTGTGTGTGAGACAGTGGTGAAATGTAAGTTAAAGTGTGTGTGTCAGATAGTGTGAAATGCACACAAACTTGCTACACCTGCTACACCCTGTAACATATGTTACAACAAACCTTTATGCTTAATAAATTAAGTTGTTAACTTTCTCATATCCATATGTGTGAAAGTTCATGCAGTTTATTACATTACCTAATTTATTTAATTAATTAAAATAATAATTATTATAATTTATTAATAAATAAATAAAATAATAGGCTGTGGGTGGAAAAAATACTGGTCCCTAAAAGAAATAATGAAGAACAAAGATCTAAGCATACATATCAAGAGAAAGACTTTCCACGCTTGTATCCTCCCGTGCATGACATACGGCTGTGAATCATGGGCATTAACAGACAAACATAGAGAAAAATTAGCTTGTGCACAAAGGGCAATAGAAAGGAGCATGTTGGGTATCAAACTTAGTGATAAAATCAGAAATTCCGAAATAAGAAAGAAAACCAAAGTAGCTGATATTGTAACTCGTATAGAGCATTTAAAATGGAGTTGGACAGGACATATGTTACGTTGCAAAGCAAACAAATGGAGCAAACAAGTAACTTTATGGTACCCAAGAGAAGACACTAGAAGACAGGGGCGCCCGAAAATAAGATGGAAAGACGATATCCGCCAAACCTTGGGGCCATACTGGACCAGAGTAGCAGATGATAGAGCTCAGTGGAGAGAGCTGGAGGAGGCCTATGTCAGAAGGCTCGCCGATTTGCGAGACATACTATAACAAACATAAATAGAAATCAAGTATTGTCAAAGTTGCAGCAAATTCGGAATAAAAAGGCTTTATTATTATTATGCTCGTATTTATTCTTTTTTCTTAAGTCTAGGTTTTTTTACAATATAGATACCTAGGGTGCCGCCGGTAGCAGGGCAGGGCCCAAGCTACCGGGGGTTAGGGCTGCAGAGAGAGAAACCTCCTGATGATGCGTGCAGTGTCAAGAAGCACTGCCTTCTGTATCTGGCCTTTGATCCAGCCGTCTAGCGAGAGCCTCTTGAGATGTTGGTCAAGACTCTTCGCTATTAGGCCGTTCGCAGAGACGACTATCGGTACAATGATAGTCGAGTCAACATCCCACACGGCGGTAACCTCGTGGGCCAAGTCAAGGTACTTGCTAAGCTTGTCCTTCTCGGCCTTCACGAGGTTCTCGTCATGCGGGATGGTGATGTCGACTAACACTGCCCGCCGCTGGGACCGGTCGACTATCACGATATCAGGCTTATTGGCGACAATAGTCCTGTCCTTTTATTATTATTATTAATTTATTTATCTATTCAACATTTGAGAGTAGAGAGAGATTAGCGGAATCAGCTAACTTCACCAGCAGTTTACCTGGAGTATTTTATGGAGAGAGTGAGTGTCTTATAGATCTAAAATAAATAAATATTTGTTGGATAAATTATAGATATGTAATAATTATGAGGACAAGTAGAAAGTTGTAGATTAGATGTAACTCACCACAACACGGTCCTCTTCTGATAATATAGCTTGGTCTACTTGCCACCCATTGTGCAAGTGTCCCAGCATGTAACTCATCTTCAATTATTACTATATAAATCGACTCTTTCAAAATTAATAACTGCTAATATTGCAGAGTATATTTTTAGGATACTAATTTTTTTTTAATTGTGTAGGTAATAAATTAATTAAATTTTAAAAACAACAAATATTAAAACACATCGTAGTAGGTAGACGGAATCACTGACTGATCACTGTGTCAACACTCAGCAGCAAAGAGAATATAACCACTACGTTAAGAAGAGTCGGGACTCCCATAGAGCAAACTGACCAAATAGCGAAATGTCAAAACGAGAAGTAACGACGTCAAAGTAAGAAATAGTGAGTGAGACGAATATAGACTTCCATCGGACGCGCCCCCCTTTTCATTAGTTTTCATAGATCTTTTTTTTTGTACTGCAGTTTCGGTAGACTGCTCAGCAGTGTCAGCAGTCACTGTCAGTTTTGATCTGACTGTCGACTGACCACAGACTAAGTAGAGATGTATGCATTGTTGACCATATACGTAATATAAATTATGGTGCACTGCACTTGTTTTGACTATCATATTTAATTATCAACATCAATTTAATCCGTATCCTTTAAATATAAAGTTGTAATTGCTTTGTAGAACAAAACGGCCCAAACGAAAGGCACACGGGTGGGAGTGTGTCCTTGTCTAACAACCTGCTATAAGTTCTATACAATACAAACGAATACAAGTGCGGTCTCATTAAGGCCGGTGTACGCAGTCGAGTTTAATATTAACTAGAAGGTCTTTTGGCATTGACTGACTGATCCAACTACCGTTCCAACAAAAAATCACACAGTGCCACAAGTATAACTTGGCGGTGGTGGTTTTTGGAACTAATTCTTTTAATTGAATACTGTGAGTTTGACGTTTGAGAGATTACCGCGACATTATTGTTGATAAATCTGCTACATTAAAATATAACATAGTTTGTATATAATATTAGTTGTGTTGTCTTTTGTTTTAGATTAAATCATCATGGTGTGTAAAATTCTGGTCGATTCTCACTCCTGAACACCGACAATATTCTAATTTTACAGACACTCTCCACATGCTTTATGAAACTAGCATGAATGGACCACATATAGTAATCTGTGGAACGGACATTGGCAAAATTGTGACAACAAGCCACAGAAGCCATAAACTAAGAAACTAACTAATTACATTAAAATAGTTCAATAATGCCAAAAGTAATTAAAAGTGGTTTAGGAGAAACTGTTATCAAAGTACAAAGTAAAAGCACAGTGGCGCACAGGCACGCCAAGTTATACTTGCCGGACTGTACTATACCTGTGTAACAGAAATAGCCGGTGATATAAAAAAAAAAAATTGAATGGTCTAGAGAGTTTATTCTCCGTGGGTCTAAGCCTGGCGCGACTGGGCGCGCCTATTTACTTCAATATAGCGCCAGCGCGCATCCTTTTCGCGCCATGCAGTTTTTGGGCGCGAAAAATCACTTGTCACCTAATATATATATTGTCATAATAGGTAGGCAATCACTGCAGTCTGCGACATTCCTTTTTCATATGCGGAGCGAGGTCCTTCTCCAGATCCTTGACGGCCTCCTTATCAAGGCGAAACCTTTTAATAAACTCCTTGTGAGAAAGATACTCCAAGGGTAAGGAGTAAGGCTATAGATGATCATGGGGAAGCGCTTGCGGTTTCCCTTGATATCTCAAAAGCCTTTGACAGGGTTTGGCACGATAGCCTTATAAGTAAGCTTCCATCCTACGGACTGCCCACTGGTTTGTGTGTCTGGATTTCGGATTTTCTGAGGGACCGGTCAATAAGGATAGTCATTGATGGCTGCTCTTCTGACCAATTGGCAATTAACGCCGGGGTCCCTCAGGGATCGGTGCTCTCTGCAACCCTTTTTCTGCTGCATATCAACGATCTGCTTAAGCCCGGTATCTTTGGGTATGCAGACGACAGCACCGTTGTAGAGAGCTATACATCCAGTGCACGGACCAGTGCGGATGAAATACAGTGTTTTAGAGAGGCGATGGTCGAGCGCATGAACTTGTGCTTACAGGGTGTCTCCGAATGGGGTGATGCCAATCTGGTCAAATTTAATGCTGCTAAGACCCAGGCGTGTCTGTTCTCCGCCAAACGGAGTCCATTCCATCTGACTCCTACTTTTCGAAATGTATCCGTGCCGATAACTAACCACCTTGAGCTTCTTGGCATTTCTTTAACACCCACACTCAACTTTGGATCCTACATTGAGTCCAAGGCCCAGTTGGCTTCGAAAAAGCTCAGTATTCTGGCCAAGGTGAGACAGTATTTCACACCGGGACAGCTGCTCAATTTGTATCAAGCACAAGTCCGATCGTGCATGGAGTACTGTTCTCACCTCTAGGATGGCTCAGCTAAATACCAGCTGGAGGCGCTAGAAATAATCGAGAGGAAAGCCAAGAAACTCATCAATGACGACAAACTTGTTGGTAAAGGGCTCCAGAGCTTAGAGCATCGCCGCAAAGTCGCAAGTTTATCGGTTTTTTATCGGATACCTACATTTCGGAGAGTGTGCCATCTAATTGCACGAATTAGTCTCACCATCCCCCTTCTTCTATCGGACAACCAGACGTACCGATGTGCGCCATCGATTTATGGTGGACATTCCATCTACCCGCACAAAACGTTTCGTTTCATCATTTATCATACGTACTGCCAAGGAATGGAATTCCTTGCCGGTGTCTGTGTTTCCCAGTAACTATAATACCGGGGTCTTCAAATCGCGAGTGAACAGGTATCTTCTAGGTAAGCGTGCTACATCGTCGATCGCATCGTCACTTAACATCAGGTGAGATAGTGGTCAAACGCTTACCTATCTAGTATAAAAAAAAAAAAAAATGAATCAGAATTCCTCAACAATACGCGAGCCCGGCGTCGTCTCGTACCTACTCCGTTGACGGCGAGCATCTATTCCATTGGCCATGGAAAGTATTTCCCAACGTAAACTAGCACTCATTATTATGTTTCTTACTCAATTTCGAAATCACAATTAAACAAAAAGCAATGATTTCAGAATTGTTTAAATTGTCAAAATTACAATCGAAAGAGCTGTCAATAAGATCATTTAAAAAACTAAAAATAACCGACTTCAATGCCGCGCCATTAATTTTCAGTACCAATTTTGAGGTGTTTATCTCCATATCACTGCAGATACTTACCAGACCTCAATAAAATTTCCATGGCACACTTGGGATATCTCCTTTCCATCAAAAAAATAATAAACAAAATCGGTTCATAAACTACGAAGTTATCCGCGAACAAACATAAAACATCAGTCGACTTGAGAAACATCCTCCTTTTTTTGAAGTCGGTTAAAAAATAGAAGACTAGCAATTTTGATTTTTGACCATCGTCATACAATTGTAAAACGATTCTTTGATTTATCAATAGATTTCCAATGGTCACAATATATGCAATTCAAAAACTACCAATACTGTCAAAAACGACCATAATGGTGCAAACCGTGCAAACCATTAACAATTCATAAACAATAATCCTGCGAAAGTTATGCTCGGTCATAAATTAAAATACGTCGCTTGACTTAGGGATCTCCTTTTGTTTTGGATCGTTAAAAATTACATACGTAATAAGATCGTTTAAAAAACAAAAAATAACCGACTTCAATGCCGCGCTATTTATTTTCAGTACCAATTTTGAGATGTTTATCTTCATATCTCTAGAGATACTTATCAAACCTCGATAAAATTACCATGGTACCACACTTGGGATATCTTCTTTCTAACAAAAAAAGAATAATCAAAATCGGTTCATAAACGACGAAGTTATCCGCGAACAAACATAAAAAGAAAAAAAAAAGTATACGTTTGAATTGAGAAACCTCCTCCTTTTTTTGAAGTCGGTTAAAAACAAAAAGTAGGGGAGTGAAAAATCTAAAAAAAATATATAAGCTGTAGATATCAATAAACACTTTCAAGGAAAATTGGTTTTAACGAGATATATTCAGCAGGTTTTGAGATATTATAGTAACCGCAAATATAACTTTGTTTTTCATACAAACACTATGAAAAATAAAGTTTTAATCTGTATTTCTGGATAGCTACAACCCAGGGGCCTTCAAATCGCGAATGAACAGGTATCTACTCGATAACTTACTTCACATCAGGTGAGACAGTGGTCAAACGCTTGCCTATCTAGTAAAGAAAAGGTTAATTTTTTGGTGGTGAAAAATACTCTACTGTGTTACGGAACCCTACGAGTGCGAGTCCGACTTGCACTTGGCCGGTTTATTTAAAGGTTATTTTAATGTCTGACAGACGAGCACTTGACCGCTATCACACCTGATGTTATCTCAAATACAATTTAGGATGGAATCGTGCTTGTTTGGAAATGAAAGACGGCTCTGAGACGAGGCGCTGCTGAACGAGAGAGTACAGCCTGCACCGTAGACAGCAGACAGAGGCCTCAGGAGGTAGCATAGGTCTTAGTACACGCGGACACTACAGAGGATCGTCAGTCATGCGGCTGTACCGTGGGTACTGGGTTCCTACTCATTACCTTCTCTTGGAGGCCACGGATCCAATTCCAGCAGGATTACAAAATGTCCTAATCGTATGAGTTCATGTACTATAGTGTTACTAGGTGAGAGGCGAGAGAGAGGCGCGGGCCGGAGCGCGGCGCCAGTTGGCAGCGCGCCACTGGATCGCGGTCACTAACCAAAACATACGCATTTCTCGGGAAAAAACATCGAGCGAAATTCGCGAGCTCCGCGCGCCGCGCCTTCGCCTCGGTAGCGGTATATCATCGCGCACATTGAGCGGCTCCTCCTGACGTTAATATCGGAAGCACGCACAGGCACGTCGACGACTTCCACTGCCTGGATGGCTGCCGTAGTGCCGCGCGCGGACATCCGCCACCGTTCAAACATGGAGATATCTCAATGTGCCTAATTGTTAGGTCGTGATAGAGAGCGCAGCGTGTGCCACTTTCGTCAGCAGCGCCGCTGCCGTCCCTGCCGCAGACCGCTGGAGGTGAGTTTAATTCTCTGCCGACGGGCGAAGTATCCTCTTCATGTTTAGGTGTTTATCATACGACTATGACGACATTCAATGCGACACACTATTTACTAGTAAATACGTTTTAACCTTTGTGATGTAGGTATCATATATTTTAATGTATAGCTATATAAGTATTATAGTTCTTGTGCGACTACACCTCATTCCCGATATTGAGATGATGACACAGCAGATATAATGCAGTAAGAAGACGAGCACTGACCACCTCGGCGCGTGGCGCTGACCAGTCGAGCGGAGCGAAGCAGCACGCTACCACCGTTGGTTATTAAAGGCGGTGCACTGTGCACATGTAGTACCTAAAATACAAGAACATGTTGAGTTCGCGCGGGATCTCTCCCCGCTGCGGGTGTACAGTTGTCGACAGAAGGTTTGTTTACACGGCGCTCGCCACTAGCTGTTCGGCAGATGTAATCAATCGCCGGACGCTTACATCTGACTGACGTAATTGTGCTTACAACAGCCACTACCGGTCTGCAGTCGCTCTGCTCTCTGCTGTTTGTGTATATGTATTTTACTCTGTTACGTTTGATAGGTAACATAGGTATGTGGTTCGGCGAGTTGTTCTTAAGTGACAATATGCTACAGGATGTAGTGTAGCAAGCATACAATCTATTCACTCGCGACGTAAAGAAGTCGTAGATACCTACTAATTGGGAAACACACATTCAGGTAATGAATGTAGAAGTACGTAGTACTATTAAGTATTCTGTGGTAGAAGTAAATCGCTTCGTACTTCGGTATCAGTAGTTAGGTAGCTATGGTTTTTTGATAGTAATTGGAGATGGCAACGAATCAGTGTACTGTTCCGCGACATATAGGTCTTCTCTTCACCGACATCTCTTTAAAATAACAGACATCTAAGTCGGTAGACCTATGTACCTATGTGTTACCTAACTAACTATGCTGAATCTTACGGCACATCGT
Organism: Cabera pusaria; assembly: GCA_954871355.1. Taxonomy (NCBI): domain Eukaryota; kingdom Metazoa; phylum Arthropoda; class Insecta; order Lepidoptera; family Geometridae; genus Cabera; species Cabera pusaria. Next base: position 198,133 of record OX940903.1, on the reverse strand, counting down.
CACATAATATAAGGAGAGTCGGCGTTGAAATGCTCGCATACAAAAAGTACAAAAACAATGGTATACGTATAAATATACGAGTAAAACACTAATAGTCGGTTTCTGAGGTCGGTTTATTGACAGTTTATCTATTCAATTGTACCGTTATTGAATAGATAAACTCTCAATAAATATACTCAGAAACCGGCCATAAGAGGTTTTATATAATTTGCCTTGATAATCCGGCTCGAAGGATAAAAAAATGCATTTTAAATTATTAATAATTTATTTTTAACAAAATATGTTACCAATTTAATTACCTACAGTTTAACTATACGAGTAAGTTTGGAACAAATTATGAAACCGGTATAAATTAGAGTGTAGGAAGTGTAATCATTATAGCATGTTGTATCTGGGCCCCTAGACAAAATCCAATTTCCTGTTTGCCTTCACGCTAACGCAAGTTCAAAATGTATGGGAATAACATTTTTGTTGTGGAAACATAAATGTCATTCCATACAGGATTGAGGAGGAAATTGGATTTTGTCTAGGGGCCCTGATACAGGTCGTTTGTCGCAGAAGCCGAAGTTGTCCTCACGCTCCAGACTTCTTCGAGTAGGACCATTGTTGTCTAGTTTCGGGGCCCGGTGGCGTAATCGGGAGAACAGTTGGTTTTGATGCCAGAGGTAACGAGTTCAAACCGCCGTGCATCAATAGATTTTTCTATCGGAAAAATTTGTGCGCTTTTCACAGTGGCCCTCCGGTGCAGGAAAACGTTAAGAATCCAACAACCCCCGCATGGTGGTAGGACACTGTCTAGTGTCCGCCTGGCCAGCTACCACCCTCAAGTTAGAAAATCTGCCGCCAAACATCTAATATGTTCCGGCAGCTATCCTAGAGACCCAGTTCCCATTCTAGGCCTAGCGTGCTTAACATCTTCGACCGCATCATCACTTACCAACAGGTGTGATAGTGGTCAAACGCTAGCCTATAAAATATTTCAAAAAAGCTGCATATGATAGCAGAGTGACGTGTTTCGTTCCAGGACGCGTATCGGCATGGACGCGGTGTACCCGGCGGGCGCGAGTGCGCTGGCGCGCGGCCGCCGCGAGCGCCGCGCCGTGACGCGCGCGCGGCGCCGCACCACGCCCGTCACCTTCGCGGAGATCAAGGTCAGTCTGCGGCCGGGGACCGTCCTCGCTCACTGTGCGACGTGCGACTGTGACGCACCGCTTGTTGCAGGAGGTGGACGAGGAGGGCGCAGAGAGCGGGGAGGCGGGCGCGGGCGCGGAGCGGCGCCGGCCCGACGTGGTGGAGGAGCGGCTCGGGCGGCAGGTGTCGGAGGCGCGGCGGCGGCGCGCGCTGCGCGAGCTGTCGCCTGCGGCCGCCGCGCCGGCGCCGCGCGCCGCCAGCGAGCCCGCAGATACCCCGTGACTGCGCCGGCACTATCTCGCTAGCTGGGCACGACACGATGCTGCACTCTCGGCGCCGGCGCTCTCTCTGCTCGCCCGAGTCCGAACACATCGCGGGCCGGGCTCGCCTCTCATCTAACATTTTGTTAGTTTTGTGTCAAACAAGAATTTTTAAGGCTCGGGTGCGCAATGAAACGACACGTTTATCGATTTGAGTCGTTTATTAATTTGTATCGTAAAAATAAATATTATAAATAGCACTCTCGATCACGCGTCTCTCGGACATCTCAATAAATAGACACCTCTTACAAAATATTTACAGAAGCGGGGAGGTACAGGCACTAGGCCGCTCCCCCGCCACGTTTACATATTGTTAACTTACAGCTAACTCGTAGACTCCGAACATTTAACAAACATTTAAATATAAGAGACTGTTGTGTTCTATCACTCGATCGTTTTCGTATCACTATCACTCATCATAATTTATTTGTAAAACTAATGTTTTCGACACATATATGTAAACTTCTATAAGATTGTACCTAACTATATAGTAAATAAATTCAATAAATGTAAGAGGATGGGCGTGCATCTGCACGCCCATCCTCTTACATTTATTGAATGTTTACATTTAAGTTGTTTGTCGTCGTTAAGATTACTTTAAGTAATAAATAATTCTAGTTATACATATCATCATTATTATTATATAGTCTAACGAATGTTATGTATTGTCATATACATTACTCTCTTACCTTACGTTGAGCTGTATCTTCGAGCATTTACCAATGGACATGTTAACGTTGTAATCCGCAAACATTTTTTTCTGCCGATACTTACGGGGGACGAGGTAAACACGCATTGCACACACACAAATCACTCACTTTAACGATCTCGCACACTAGCTTGAAACACGCACACAGTATTAAAAATACAGCGTAGTTACGTACGCTCATATGGCCAAAAATGGCTATATGGCCAGCAGAGGGGTACGCCTTGCGTTAACATCTCCTTTGGTAAATGCTCGAAGAGCTGTATAGCTGGAGCATGGGTTACGTAGTAACTATTATATAATTTGTGGCATGGGGCAGATTACCTCATTCAAAGGTTCTTCTATTTCTTAATCTCATTGTGACAGTCATGTTGTTTTGCTACAGTACATGGGTACACATACATACAGTATATGGGCTAGAGACGGCACTGTACATGGTCCAATCTATATGTATACAGGATCGTTCTTTGGAATTTCTCTAACGTATTGTCATGTATAATTCTGCATATATTTCTGCATTACCTACACTTAAAAAAAAAAAAAAACAGTAAAGAACTTGCTGCTTGAAATGTTTTGGCGTTTTCCTGAATTAACAATGGACATGATACCTGCCTCGTCTCAACGATGGATGTTTACGCAGGTTCATATCTTACATACTATTTATTTTGATGCCAATAAAAATATACTTCAATAATATTCCTTGATGTGAACCCGTATGTGAAGCATTCATCGTCGAGAAAGGCGGTAGTCATTCATCGTCGAGAAGGGCGGTAGTCACTCTTGTGTTTTCAATGTTTCTTATGTTTTATACGTTAGATCTACAGCAAGTGATCAAGCCAGCTTAACAATAATCCATCCTGTATATTGTGTGGGGATAGAGGCGTCTCTGGGTGACCACCATGATCTCTGTAACATTTTTATATCAGCACTAGTGCGCCGGAGAATAGCAAACAGTTATTACTTTTATCTCCAGTGCAGTAACATTGAAATAAGAATGTTGTATATCTTATGGTAAGTAGGTCCCTTGGAAAACAAGTAACTAATCTAATAATTGGCACAGAAGGCGCAGAGTACGCTGCGTGGCCCCGGTGACAGGGGTGCGGCGTGGCGCGACCTGGCTTCCAGTGGTCACACCGGGCAGGAGCGAACACTCTGTCACACTTGGCTGGAGCGAACACTCTGTCACACTTGGCTGGAGCGAACACTCTGTCACACTTGGCTGGAGCGAAAACTCAGTCAAACCGACACCGCGCCACTCGCACGGGAGCGCACCGCGCTACTCTCTCATTCGAAACGTCGTTTATATTATACACTCATGGCGTCACTCCTACTACAAAAATAACATGAAGTTACTAGCGATAAATATCTAACTACGGCTTTAAATCGACTTCACCGTACACAGTACGAGTATACAATATATCAATCTTACGTAAATATAACCGACTCGCTATATCATATATTTAACTCTTAACGTGTAAAATTTTCTAAATAAATACTTTATTTTTCGTTTTTAATACTTCATTTCGGACTCGTCGGCCCCCACCCCGTGCGCGCAGGCAGCGGAGCGAGGACGACCGGACGACTGCGCTCATTAATACTGCAGCAGAGTGCAGCGCTGCACTCTGCTGCACTCGGAGTCACTCGCGGGGAGCTCCGATCGCGGGGGAGGGTGGGTGCTACTGGACGGTACGATAAGACACGGGGAGGGGGGCGGTCAGCGCGCGGGGGGCGAGTCGTCCGGCTGCTGGTCCGCCTCCGCGGCCGAGGGGATGGTGTGCAGGTGACGCGGGGCCGGCGGGGAGGCTGGGGGCTCCTCGCCGCACAGCGCCGGCTGGCGCGTGAGGCGGGGCCGCGGGGCCGCGCCCGGCGCGCTGCCGCCCGAGCGCGACGTGCGCCACGTGCCCGTGGACGCGGTGGCGTTGGAGCCGGACGAGTCGTTGCGCGACGAGGACAGGTTGGAGTCCTGCGAGGTCTTGCGCGCCACGAGCCAGGAGGCGGCGCGGCGCGGCGGCGGCGGCGCGCGCCCGTACGTGCGCCACGAGTCCGACCGCGACGACGAGAACTCCACCGAGGAGGACACGGAGCCGGCGCGCTTGGGCGCGGCGGTCTGCGCGCGCGGCGCCGGCGCGGGCGCGGGTGCGGCGCGCCGCGTGCACGCGCGCAGCCAGCGCAGCAGGCGGCGGCGCGCGGGCGGCGGTGGCGCGGGCGGCGCGGCGCCGGGCAGAAGGCGGCGGCAGGCGCAGGCGGCGCCGTGCGCGCCGCGCGACGACCTCTCGTTGAGGCTGTTAGTGTTGGCCGGCGTCTGCCGGTTGCTGAAGTTGGAGGAGTGCCGGCAGCGGCCGATGCCGCGCGTCACGCGCGACTCCTCGATCGCCTTGCACACGAGCGCGCAGTCCTTCTTGAACTGCTTCGTGAGGATCGCGTACAGGAAGGGGTTGCAGCACGAGTTGAGCGGCAGCACGAACACGGTGAACACCTTGGCCTGCTCGAGCGACACGAGGCGCGCGCCGAACGCGGCCGTCAGCGCGAAGAACGCGATCGGCGACCAGCACAGGAAGTCCGTGAAGACGAGCAGCGCCATGCGCTTGGCGATGCGCGAGTCGTTCGAGTTCCACGCCTGCGACCCGCGGATCGCGCAGTACATCTTGAGGTAGCAGCCGAGCAGCACCAGGAAGGCGAGCCCGTTGATCAGCAGCAGCGCCGCCACGTAGCCGAGCGCGGCCGGCGAGCCGGTCTCGAAGGGCAGGCACACGGCGAACTTGCGGTAGTCGGAGACGCCGAGCAGCGGCAGCGCGGCCGCCGTCAGCGAGAAGGCCCAGCCGGCCGCCATGACGGCGGCCGCGTGCCGCAGCGACAGCCGCTTGTTGAGGTGCATGGCGTGCGTGATGGCGTAGTTGCGCTCCAGCGTGATGACGGCGAGCGTGTAGACGGACAGCTCGGAGGAGAGCACGCCCAGGAAGCCAGCCAGGCGGCACGCGGGCGACGCCTGCCAGGCCACGGCGTGCGCGCGGAACTCTCCCAGCGTGCCCGCGTCCACCACGGCCAGCAGGCCCAGGTACACGCCCATGCACAGGTCGGCGGCCGCCAGGTTGGTCACCAGGAAGCGCGGCACGTCCAGCCGCGACCGCGAGAACAGCAGCACGAACACCACGCACCCGTTGCCCAGCAGCGCCAGCAGGAACACGGCCCACACGCCGCACCGCAGCGTCCACCAGTCGAACAGGTCCACGCACGGCAGGAAGGGCCCTGCAACAAGCACGCCGTCAGCCCTGAGTCCCGCGTCCCCCGCACCCCCCGTCTCACTCGCACTGACACCCACTCACCCGGCGCGGGCAGGCAGTGCACGCGGCGCGCGTCCCCCCGGCGCGGCCCCGCCCCCTCCGCCCAGCTGTCCAGCAGCGCCTGCAGCCGCGCCTCGCTGGACACCGACATGTTCACTGCAACCACACATAAACACGCACGATCAGTACCGACTAGTGACCGTACACACCCCGACGAAATGTAGCCGGGCGACAGAATACTTAATAGTACTGCGGCAAGTTATATATACGAGGAATCTTTGTCCTGACATACTGACTGACTGACTGACTCAGTGACAGACAACGCACAGCCTAAACCGCTGGTCGTAGAGACTTGAAATTTGGAGGGTATATTTGTCTTAGTACGTAGGGGTGTACTAAAAATTCACCCCTTAAGGGGATGAAATGGGGGTTCAAAGTTTGTATGGAGAAACAAGATTAGATAGTCTTTTCTATACGAAACTTCACACAAGTGCTTTAGTACAAAAATAAGTAAATAGGTGTTTCAGGTTGTTTTTAAAATCCACCCCTAAGAGGGTGAAATTGGGTACCAAAGTGTGAAAATCAATATTTTTTCGGATTGCGCTAAAACTTGGCATGCAGATAATTATTACAACGTTAGTTACCTTTGAAAAAGGATTTTTCAAATTTCACTCCTGAAGGGGATGAAACGGGGGTTCAAAGTTTCTATGGAGAAACATTATTAGATAGTCTTTTCTATTCGAAACTTCACACAAGTGCTTCAGGACATAAATAAGTAAACACGTGTTTTAGGCTTTTTTTTTAACAAAGTCTGAAAATCAATATTGTTTGGATTGAATCGTTGAAATTTGGCATACAGGTGGTTATTATGACGTTAGTATCAGCTAAGAAAGGATTTTCTAAAATTCACCCCTGAAGGGGATGAAACGGGGGTTCAAAGTTTGTATAGAAAAACAATATTAGATAGTCTTTTATATTCGAAATTTAACACAAGTACTTATGTAAGTAAATACGTGTTTCAGGCTTTTTCAAAATTCCACCCCTAAAAGGGTGAAGTGGGGTAACAAAGTCTGAAATAAATATTGTTTCGGATTGCGCTGAAATTTGGCATGCAGATAGTTATTTTGACTTAGGTATCCGCTTAGAAAGAATTTTTCAAAATACACTCTATAAGGTGATGAATCGGGGGTTCAAAGTTTGGATAGTCGTTTTATTCGACATTTCACACAAGTACTTCTGTAAATAAATAAGTAAATACGAGTTTCAGACTTTTTCAAAATGCCACCCTAAGAGGATAAACTGGGGTAACAAAGTCTAAAAATCTATATTGTTTCGGATTGCGCTGAAATTTAGAATGCAGATAGTTATTATGACGTAGGTTCCGCACAAAATTATTTTCTGAAAATTCCTCCCGTATACGGAACGGGGATTCAAAGTTTGTATGGCGAAACAAGCTGGGATAAAGTACGTGTTGTAGGATTTTTCGAAATGGGGTAGGTAACAAAGTCTGTAAATTTAGGTTTTTCGGGTTTTATAAATATGAATCCCGAATTGCCTTAGTCACGCGATAACATGAAAACGGGTGAACCGATTTGGCTAATTCTTATTTGATGTGTTCGTTCGTGAATCGTTTTTACAAAAGAAAAGTTGTATGTAAATAAAAGAAGGTTTTAACGCGGGCAAAGCCGCGGGGCACTTCTAGTAGGTATATATAGGCCTATAGGCGCTCGGTGTGATCGACTTACTGAACGACCCATACGATTATAATGTAAATGTTTTTAAAATAATTGTTTTATTTGGGTGTTCAAAAACCCCAGAATGTATCATTAAAATTTAAGTTTAATTTATGATGTTGATAATAAAAAAACCGGCCAAGTCAAGCTGGACTCGCCTACCGAGGCCATAGCATATACCATATACATACGTAGTATTATTATCTTTTCTATGCTCAGGTCCTTGATGTTTTTACACCTAATAGGGACTACAGAGTCTACAGACCTCAGTATCTGGTATAACATTCAACTTGCTAGGTCCACCCGTTCCTGAGAAAATCTGTGGTGACACACGGACACACAGACAGACAGACAGACAGACAGACGGTCAAGAAAGTGATCTTATAAGGGTTCCTTTTTTAGGGTTCCGTAGTCCTGACAAGGAACCCTTATAGTTTCGTCATGTCCGTCGGTCTCTCTGTCTGTCTGTCTGTCTGTCCGAGGTTTTGCTAAGTGACCGTTAATACTAGAAAACTGTAATTTTGTGGGCGTATGTATATATATTACGCCGACAAAGTGCTGAAATAAAATTGTCAAAAATATTTTTTTTTAGGGTAGCTCCCCTATATGAGAAGTGGGGATGATTTTTTTTTCATCGTCTATCTCATCGTGTGTGGTATCGTTGAATTTAAAATGATTTAAGGGTTGCTAATACCATTTATCGACTGAATGCTCCATTTACGAAATATTAAACTTAAAAGTGCAAATTTTTGTTCCAGTAGGGCGTCACCCCCCCCCCCCCCCCTCTAAAAGCTAAACTGCTGGCTTGAAAAATCTGGAAATATTCGTGATAATAGCGCAGTTCATGAACTTTAAAGGAAAACTATAGCGGTTGAGATAACTTTATTAGTTTAGCAGTAATAGTCGTTGAACTTGGTTGTTGGATAATTTTGTACCAAATACAAAATCCTTAGAATAAATCCTTTAAACTGACAAAGACGGAGTACCTAGTTGCTCGTTTATAACGAGTAAAGACTTGCATTGAATAACATGCTACTACGGAACCCTACACTGCGCGTGGCCCGACACGCACTTGGCCGGTTATTATGTTTTGAGGTACGGAAACCTAAAAAGTATACCTAATATAATCAGATAGTTAGATGTTGTGACCGTTGTGGTCGTTGTGTGAGTCGTTGTGGTGCGGTGTCAGCGAGCTCCTCGGGTCTGCAGACAGAGACGCAGCACCGCACAGTCGGGATGGTGTCGTATCATCGTATGGTGTGTACGTACAGTGGTCGAGTATCTCGGTGGCGTTGGCCCAGGCGGCGAGGTCGAGCCCGGGCCGCGGCACCAGCACGAAGTCCGTCACGCCGGAGTCGTCGTCCGGCGCCGCGCCGCCGCCCGCCGCCAGCGGCAGGAACTCGCAGCAGTGGTACGCGTACGACAACACCAGCGTCTGTACACATCACACACCATTTACTGCCGCATGTGCAGCACGGACTACCATTGTCGCACCATGTTACTTGAAAACAAAGAGCTGAAAATCGAGCTCAGTGGTGTGCCATAGGTGAGGCCTATGTCCAGCAGTGGACAGAAATAGGCTGATGATGATGGTGCTGATGAGCGAGACGCTTGCCTGATGGTAAGCGTTGATGACTATAACAGAAACTGAGGCATGCAAAACTCTGGCTTGACAGAAGTTTACAGGTCACTTGCTCCTGTTACCTTAAGACACTTTAACGTTGCGTCTCACATGTCCTAGTTGCAATTTATCTGAACACTCTTAACAGCCCTTCGAACCGAAAAACATTTCTATTTGACGGCAGAATTACAGACCATGCGGAGTAGCAGAAGTCCTACCATACTAAACATGTGGATTGGACTGAGGTCAGTTGTCCAGCGCTTCGTATCTCTTTGCGGTATTCAACTTCCAGATAAACACGATCCCATCTGAGACCATATCGTCACTTAACATGAGTCGAGATAGTGGTTAATCGCTTGTCTGCCTGGTATTAAAAAACCACTCGACTAATGAAACCGAATCAATGAAATCAATGGATCATCGTATCGCATCGCAGATTCCGCGTATGCCATCAGGCGTTACATCTCACCATGGACCACGGATACGACGTCATTTTTATTAATGCTGAATCATATCCGGCTCGAAGGACCAATACGAAAAAGTACCTGTATCCGCGGGAACAGCTCCGGCGGGTGGAAGTTACGCAGGTTGGGGTTGTTGTGCGCCTTCAGGTGCAGCAGCCGCTGCAGCCCCGCCGCCGGCAGCGTCGGGAACACGTTCACTCCCACGTTCCTGCACACAACACATTATACACCAGTCCGCGGCTGGACACATGCCTCCCAGATTGCACGCTCCTAAATGAGCAACATCGTTGGCTAGTCGCACCCACGGATGTGATACTTGGATATAACACGACCGAAATCTCCGCACACCTTTGACTTCATGTCACGTCACTTAGCATCAGGGGCCTTATTCAGTATGACCAATGAGATAACGCGTTCCTTAACGCGCCACGTTACGTTATTGAAAAATTGTATTCTGTATGCCACACGATAGGTACATTATACAAAACGCGCGCGTTACACGTCCTCATATGTCACGATATTTTGACAGCTCAAAACGCGCTCATAACCTTACCCTACCGCGTTTTAATTGGCATAGAGAATACCATAACGCGGAGATAACGTAACACGGCACGGTAAGACTTTAAAATGGTCATACTGAATAAGGCCCCAGGTGAGATAGTGGTCAAACGCTTGCATATCGGGTAAAAAAAACGTCTAAATTGTCAGCTATATAAGCTGTAGCCATATTGAACTGTGATTGAATAAGTTTCAGCTGAGCTAAGTCAAAGTAAACACCAAGACGCAGAGTATAGATACTCGTAGATGTGGCGCTCTGTGTGACCGCCTCGAGACGCTGCATACTCACAGGTCCTCAAGCTTCGAGATGGGCACGAAGGTTTCGGTGTCGATGTGCTCGATTTGATTCTCTTCCAAGTTTCTGAAAATACAGTACACGTTAGAAGGCGTAATCCACATTAAGTACACAATTTTATGAATCCTACTGTTCGCTAAGATCGACATTTCACCTCAATAAAACGTGTAACCCGTGAGGTCAGCTGTGGAGCTGTTGTAGTCGACATTACGGTACAGGGATTCGCGGGCGTGTCAGGGACGGCACTACCCATCTTTTTATATTCATTTTTATTTTAAAAGTAATAAGAGGAGGCTAGCGTCATCGTGGAGTGGCGGTACGGACGGACGGTCGATTATATTATAATATAGCCACGTGACACCGGACAGTCGGACGACACATTGATGTCGGATAGGGAAAGAGTTTGACCACTACCTCAGCATTACTAATAAGTTGTCTATTACCAGATATGTACAGTACAGTTGTGAACAACTGATTGGGGATACGTGTAAAAATCTTTAAATTTTACTAGGTGTACAACTAAACTTGTTGACTCATGTTGATAAGTTCAGTGTTGTGTATTAAATCGACGCTATATCGACGATTAAATAATCCTTTGTCTACAAATTAGTCAAAAATATACATCTTAGCATACATTTTTTTTTCTGTTATCTAACTTAGGATCAATCAAGGTGTTATTAGTTTGGTTTTCATCATTGTTATTGTTATGGGGACCGCGCTAGGGCGAATGCATGCGCGGTTGACTGATGGTTACGGAGCCAAAGCCATTGTTGTGTTTGTTTAGCTAACTTTTTGCTAACTTTGATATTTTATTAAAATACTTAACTACCTTATTCACTATTGCATGAGTGTCGATAAAGTAGTGAATGAAACTGCACATCTTTGCTGCATATAACTAGGTATAAAACAGTCGTGTGATAAGTACTAGGTACATATTAAAAACCTCCCCTACGGCTTTATTTTAATTCGCCGCCTATAATACGGCTTTATTTTAACTCGCCGCCTACAATACGGCTTGGTTTTTAAACACACACCATTTTTTTAATATCCCTCATTATCAAGGACCTTATTCAAGGACAGTGATGTAATATGCTAATGCTAGAATAGATATAGAACAGTAGTACTCGTATATCCACTGTAACTGTGAATAAAGAACATTTCTTTGTTATATTTATTGATCATATCATTTATTCACTATTCTTAAGAATAGGTTTTTCTATAATAAAGATATCACAAAACAACAATATAGAATCATTATAAAATAAACAATATTATAAAAAACCTAAGCCTAGGTTGCCGCCAGGAGCGGGGCAGGGCCCAGGTTACCGGTGGTTAGGGCTGCAGAGAGAGGAACCTCCTGACGATGCGTGCCGTGTCAAGAAGTAGCGCCTTCTGTATCTGGCCCTTGATCCAGCCATCTAGCGAGAGCAACTGCTATATGACGGCGATGAGCGAGTCTCTTTATATTTATTATTAATAATAATAATGTAGGCAGGCAAAAGGCATAATAATAATGTATTATCTCATAAACCACTATACTTATATACTTATTGGATATCTGAAGAAATGAAGCATCTCAACATGTTGATTGGCAAGGTTAATAGTAATAAATATAATTGTAGATTTTGTACGAATGTCCTTATTTAGTGAATAGTATATACTAGTATTTCATGGCCAACATTCTCTTATACGTAAGTACTTACATCGAATGTGCTCAGCATTCTAAAAACTCTACCTCTTCAACGCTTTGATTACAAATTTAAAATCAGTTTGGTTTGTTTATAAATTTCTAAATATGTATGAACAATGTGTTTGCTTATTTAAACTGTTGGTATTAATGGTTAGATTGTGCTAACACACAGCCAAAGATGTAAACTATTAGTAAATGTCCATTAAACGATTTAGACAGTGTAGGTAGCTAGATGTCCGGCACGTGACGTCACGTCTAACTTGTGGTCCCTCGTCAGTGTCCGAGACACGTAACGAGCTCGCCCACAGCCCAGCGCCGACAGCTGCTGACGTTGACTAGCCGCGACAGTTACTCAGTTATGGTCCCCTGGTACACAGGACAGACGTTCGGTTCGATGACTGGTAACTGTCACCAGTGATTACTAGTGATACCTACTATCGCTTGCGGGGTTTATACTTCGGTTATCTATGTAACATATTAAAATAATGTATCTCATCGATACGAGCTAAGTAAATCATGATCATAAAGCATTCTTGACATGTTTGACGCGGGTTAATACCACTGGGGACTGATTCTATAGGTAAGTATTAGGTGGGACATAGGTTTATATAAATAAACGAAATACACTCAATAATTTTATTAATAAAACTCACATTAATTTTGAAATGCATCATGTTTGAAAACGGGAATTTCATGTGACTTTCACAATGTTTGACATGTTGTAAAGCTGTATTTATATAGTTGCGCACATATTTTTTATATACCTACACGTCTAAATTCACAAAATAAATCATTATCATGTAATACCGAGTTCAGACCAGGCGATTCTAGTCGTTCAACTTCCTAGGGATGTACGATACGAGTTACAAAAAATACGCAATCGATATTTTTTATCGATTAAATCGCGCTTGATTAGCAGATCAAATAGTTACATTCGAAACCCTATTATCGCTGTATATTGCCAGCCTTAATGTTCTTCCAAAACAAATAATTAATTAACGAAACGAGTACTTATAACCGGTACTTACTAAACATCGATTCTAAAGTATCGATACTGAAAGTACTTGGAATCGAAAAACAAGTACATCCCTAGCCAGTTGAACGACTAGTATTGCCTGGTGTGAACTGGGTTTAAACATAGCAAAAGCGTAATATACAGTTTTGAATAAAAACAAACCGGCCAACTGTGAGTTAGACTCGCGCACCGAGGCTTCCGTACAAATTTGTCAATCTAGGTGAAAGGTTCGATCCATAGACACAGAATAATGAATAGTACAAGTATAATAGTAATAATAGTAGTGTCATATACCGATGCCTAGACACGGCTTATGCACCAATTGCAAATAATAGTAGTGTCATATACCGATGCCTAGACACGGCTTATGCGCCAATTGCAAATAATAGTAGTGTCATATACCGATGCCTAGACACGGCTTATGCACCAATTGCAAATAATAGTAGTGTCATATACCGATGCCTAGACACGGCTTATGCACCAATTGCAAATAATAGTAGTGTCATATACCGATGCCTAGACACGGCTTATGCGCCAATTGCAAATAATAGTAGTGTCATATACCGATGCCTAGACACGGCTTATGCACCAATTGCAAATAATAGTAGTGTCATATACCGATGCCTAGACACGGCTTATGCACCAATTGCAAATAATAGTAGTGTCATATACCGATGCCTAGACACGGCTTATGCACCAATTGCAAATAATAAGTGTGTAATAGTAAATTCGCTATTTAATTGTGCGGTGTTGACAGTGGTGGTGCTGGAGCAACATGGACGGCTTCGCCTCCATCGTCACTGCTTTCTTCGGACAATACCGCGTCAACCCTTTTACTGCCGCATGCCGGGCAAAACCAACGGAATTATATTCGGACCTCTACTATTTGTACTATTCATTATTCTGTGCCTCTACTGCTAATCACTAATGAGACTCAAGCAAGAAATTGAGAAAATACGTCCGGAATTGATCAACAGAAAAGGAGTCTTCATCGTAACGCCAGACCACACACATCTTTGGCCACAAATAAGTAATTGAGAGAGCTTGTTTGGGAAGCGTTAATGCATCCATCATATACTCGTAGCCTTGACCTTGCATCCTCAGGTTTTCACCTGTTTCGGTCTCTTCAGAATTGTTTTGGTAGGTTAACATCAAGAGAGGACTGTCAAAATTACTTGTCGCATTGTTTTGATCAAAATCCCAAGATTTCTACAGCAACGGGATTATTTCACTATATTGACGGTTATCGAACAAAATGGCATAAACAGGGTGATTCAGTACCGATGGATCAAACGAAGCAGGGTGGTATAGGACCTCACTGCGCATCTATTGAACCCCCATGTATGTTCTACCATTTTGGATAGTTTATGAGATATGATTTTTTTTTTATGTCTTTGCCTGTTGCCGTTTTGGCTCACAAAATTTTTTTTTCTGCTCAATCTTTTACGCTATGGCAATATTTTTTTATCGTAGGTCAATAATAGCCCTAACAAATGGTAATATTATTATTTTACTCGAAAAGTAAATACTTTCATAACAACAGAAAAAGTTACAAAAATCTCATTGTATAATGCCACTGCATAAAGATTGCGAGGCCAATGCAAAAAAAATCACATATATTTTTTTCATACCTATTTTAAAAACTTCAGTATTTATCTAGCTACAACATTTGCAAATTTTATTTACCTAAACTATGCGGTTCATATAAAAAAGGTGCGATGAAGTCAAAATTAGTTCACATTATTTTTTCATATTTGTCCATTCTTTCATAGATGTTTAGATACAATAAGTAGGTACAAAGTTGCATCGCTATATGCAGCAGGCAAAAAAAATTGATATAAAATGAGACTGAATATAGCTACTATTCATTAACATTTTACATGTCTTTTACATGTATTAGTTTTGAAAATATGTGGATTTTGCTGATTATTGTTACCTACGACAAGATTATTGTTGCCTTCCTGCGTCCGTAAGCTTACCTTAGACCTTAAACTACCCTTCACGTGATCCCTGGGTAGTGCTAAATAGGTGACCATAAGTGGTAGGGTTCGACCATGGCTCGAACCACTCACCGGTAAAAGACATGCATGTCGCTAAGTTCCGGCAGGATGTTAATAGCCAGTATGAAGACAGTCAGTCGCCCAGCGCCTAGTCTCAGTACGTTATTCAATCCCAGACAAACACGAATCCATAAGCTAAGCTTACGGACGCAGGAAAGCAACAATAACCTTCTCGTAGGTAACAAAAATCAGCTAAATCTACATATTTTCAAAACTAATACATGTAAAAGAGTCGTCAAAAGTTAATATATATACATATATATATTATGGGTTATATTACATATATTATATATAAATAATATATGTAATGGGTTGTGCGGTTCGGTAATGGTTTTATTGAAGCAAAAAGCCTAATCGTTGCTCTGTAATAAAGAGAAACAACATTTAAAGCTATTGCTTCGTATTCCTTCGTACGTATTCCTTATTTGTTTAAATTAATGTGTTTAGTTTCAGTATTAAATCGAAGTAACATTTTACAAAATACAAAGTCATTGTGCCACAGAGTAAATCCAGAATGTCTAGTCCCACAGACGGGATTATACAGTACCCAAAATACAGAATAACCAAATGCTTAGTTTAAGAGCGGGTCTGTCCACTTTATGAAGCGAACCTGATACTTTCTTTTCCAAGCCAAGGTTGTTTGAAAGAAATTGCTCTATGCGATAAGACCGCCGATTGTATTGCCTTATTTATGTACAATTTGTAATTGTTTTGGTTGCAGGGTGTAAGCACATGTTTAGGTGATAAACATGTACCTATACGAAAAAATGTGACATTTCAATGTAGCACCACAGAATAATGAATAGATGGTAGCACGTACTAAGTGATAATGTTAGTATATACAGTGCCACAAGTATAACTTGGCGGTGGTGGTTTTTGGAACTAATTCCGCTCTCTTGAAATTGTGAGTTTGACGTTTGAGAGATTACCGCGACATTATTGTTGATAAATCTGCTACATTAAAATAGTTCAATAATGCCAAAAGTAATTAAAAGTGGTTTAAGAGAAACTGTTATCAAAGTACAAAGTATAAGCACAGTGGCGCACAGCCGCGCCAATTTATACTTGCCGGACTGTAAGATAAACTGTATCTTTAAGTATTTTGATCAATATAGATTTGACATTATGTAAAGAGTATACGTTGTTTCTCTTACCCTGGTCCCCCAGTAGTAGACCACACTATATGGTGATCAATAAAGAGTATTATAATGTACCTATTGTTTGTACATACATTTATATTTTGGTCGAGAAGTGCAAATAATATCAAATTAAAAAAGATAACTGTGTGTCAGGATATTACGAGTATATTATCGTAGCTTCCCCGCGTAATATCGACATGATGAAGAATGTAGGTACAACTAACCGGCATACCTGTTTGTGTACATAAACGATGGACTATTGTAATGGAACCGTAAAGGTACGGACACACCGCAGCGTCCTGCGTGCGTGATCTAGGTGATCTAGTCGGCGATCAGATAGCGTAGTAGTATTTTTACCGACTGGCTCACACCAAACGCGATCAGAAAACAATTGAAAAGTACTGAGATCGCGCCCGCAGGTCGCAGGACACCGCGGTGTGGCCGTACCATAAGGGTAGGTACCGTTTCTACTGCAGCTACCACAGAGTCCTTTTTTATATAGGGAATTAGGTAGCTATAGTTAAACGGTCTGAGGAGACTGTCTATTACTTTTTATTTAATTTTGAGCTGCATTTACAGAATTTGGAAAAATGTACAGTCAGCAAGAAAATCGACAATGTACACAAAAACGTTTTTTATGTCAGTCGATCCGATTACTTACAAGGATCAACAAATATATATATCGGACCGATTGAGGTTAGCATAGGTTCTATAAAAGTAAAAAATCAAAAATCAGAAATCTTATACGTCTAAAACCTTGATACACTCCTGCGAGTAAAATAAGAAGAATATTCCAGAAGTGATCAATATGAAAGACGAAGAAAGATAATCCGAATCAGATTGTGTGAGGCGTAACCCATCTCGTAACTCAATAAATTAAATTTCATCCCGATTAGGAGGTTTACGATCCGTAACCGAGCTGTAAGTGTCGGTGATGGCGGCCGACACAGCGAGCGGTGCGGCCACACTCCACAGTGTCTGCGGGCTGAGGGGGCGAGGGCCGGGGCCCGGGTGGCCGCGACACGTGACGCTTCTAAACAAACCACGAGCGATCGCCGCGAGGGGGGCGCTCGGAGGGCGACGACTCACAAGTTTTCGCACGACGTTTCACCCTCGACAAAAAATCACTTCTGTACGAGATAAGGCGAGACGGTCTCGTTTATTCCGGACATAAATCTAGTGTATTTAGCCCCTTCCAGTAACTCTGGCGTCGTTCTACAGGGGCTCCCTATCGTTTGTTTATCTCGGCGCCGCACCGGGCGCCGCGCTATCGGCCGCCTTATCTATCGTACTTTATTGTTGTTTAGTGTATCGTCAGCGACGAGCGGCGGCCCGCGGCCCGCGGCCCTGACTCACGAACCTGACCTATGCTATCTGTCTAGGAAGCGATCGTCTGTCACGCAGGTGATAATCAGTGTGTTTATCTCTCCTCGCGGCCAGTCTTCTACGTCGTCGATTATATTTTGGGGGTCATTGCCGCCCCTCCGCATTCATAAAGATCGCTCGTGATCCTCGGGTGGTACCAGATGATGCTGAGACCGGTGATAACGCTCTCGGTCTCCTCCGGATGTTTTCGCCGATGTTTCACCGAGCTCCGGCATGGTCAGATGTGGATGGTCGGTTCTAAAGGTCGTTACGTGCTTCCAAACAACAACTATAAACACTATTCCATCGAACCATTCCATCATAAATTTACTTAGCATCAGTTGAGATCACAGACCTAAAATGACGCTACTCGAGATGTGTCCGAGCGCCATACTCGTACATCCGCGGAGTGTACCTAGACGTCGTGATGCGTACTCACAGCACTTGCAGGTCGGGCGTGTGTCGGAACACGTCGGCGGGCAGCAGCCGCAGCCGGTTGCGCGGCAGCAGCAGGTCGTGCAGCCGCCGCAGGCCGCGCAGCGACTCGCCGTCCAGCTCCGAGATCTGGTTCCCCGACAGCTCGCTGCACAGACACGATATCACGTTATACAGGTAGCGTCTCTACAAATCGCGTCAGAGCTCCGGATGGCGCGACTAAACGTACGAGGGTCATCGCTGCTTCTCCCTAACTTCCGCCTCTTCCGACGACCGCTCGCTGCGTTATATAACTGACAGACTTTCCATCGGGCAAGAAAGAGTATCACTAAAGGCACGGACACACCGCGGCGTCCTGCGATCTGTGGGCGCGATCTCAGTTGTTTTCTGATCGCGTTTCGTGTGAACCAGTCGAAACAAATACTACTGCGCTATCTGATCGCCGCCTAGATCGCGCACGCAGGACGCCGCGGTGTCCGTACTTTAACTGATTAGTGCTCGCCTACCGGACGACGTTATAATTAAATTGAAAGTCAAAAAACTTTGAAGCTATACAGCCTGAATAGCTGCATCCCCATCATTTAGTTTATTTTGTTTCTTCAATAATCAACTGTCAAATTAAATCATAAGCCCCCTGGTCACAGGACGTCCTACGCTACGTTTATCGTTTTGCAAACTGTAAGTGTCCACGTTTCCGCTTTGTATGTCATCACGGGTAGGACGCACTGATAAAAACCTTTTATCTATAGCACTGCCGTATAATCGACGAAAAGACTCGAGGGAGATTGCCAAATGCTGGCCAGCCTGAAGTCTCTGGATTTCCTTCTCAACGATTGGAACCACACTTCACTTTAATATCTTCGAAGGATCACAAGTAAGCTGCGAATTTCGTTAATGAACACGAACAACATTCATTTTATCGTTCTTTAAGCACAATAAAACCCTATTCAGAAACGTTTATAGCCAATTATTTAGGTGCGATTAACTGAACGATTTCGCTTTCGGCAAATTAAACGAACAGCATCATTTCTTTATTTACCTACTTAAAATAATTGGAGCGGACGCGTTACTGCAAGCAGTCATCGCACTCTCGTGCTCGGTGGATACATACTTAGATGATGCGAAACCAAAGACGCGTGCGAGACACGCGGTAGAGACAGTGTTAGATATACTCAGTACTCACAGGACGCGTAGTTCGGAACATTCTCGTAGATCTGGTACGCGATCCAAATAGTTGGACTTCACGTCTCTGAAACAAATACGTACACAAAGCATGAATAAAGTGCTCAATGTTCAATAATTTCAAAGAATGATAACCTTGCCAGTATTGCCTTTTGTACCTAAAATTAATCAGAACTACCTAATAAAAACTATAATATTGTTAATTTATTTATTATATTTAAAATTCCAGTTTGTTTCACTGATATGATAAGTTAGCTATGTACCATCGCGTACAGTTGTGCGTATCCAGTTTCAAAACATTTTCGGTTGCAAGTGTCGATTATTTTTCTAACCAATCAGAAGAGCCAAAACCAAAAAATAATTTCTTACCAATCAGAAGAGCCAAAACCAAAAACAAAACATAATTTTTGGCTTTGTCCCTTCTTGTCATTGGTCAACAATGTCAACATAGACAGAAGCGAGATGCCAATTCAATAAGAGTGCACAGGAAATTATTCCTTAAGGTGGATACGCACAAATGAAGGCGATTGTACCTAACGATTAGTTCTCAGTGTCATTTGTCAATTGTCCGCTTTGGCTTGACTTACACTATCAACGCAATTAGGTATAATTTGTTTGTTTGCACATTTATACATTTTTAAATAAGTTTCTATCGGTGAAAGCTCCTTAACGCTTAAATTAACAACATAATGCTTTCCTTGAAATAAATTGACAAATTTAAAAGATAAATTTAGTTATAAGACAAAATAATGACCACGACCTTGTCATACATTTGTAGGTACACCTAATCCGAGAAGAAGAATTAATTCAATGTTAAAATTTGTTCTATTTATGAAATCAGAGTTAATCCTAGATTGAATAGATAGGTACAACATGATAGAGCGCGTGGCACGAAAGGCCCTTTGCTTTGTACAATGTCGGTCGTCGAAGACATTGAGATCGAGGACGTGTTGTCAGATAATACCACAATACTTTGGATAAGCCACACGCAGTAAGTAGGTGTAGGTGTAGGTAGGTACTAATCCGGGTCCGCATTACGCAGACAAGGGCGGACGTCATGTTTTCGTTTCCAGAACGATCAGATTGTCCGACGTTCAAAGCAAAACCGTGTAGATATTACTGTTATTATCGACATCGAGTGCGTTGCGCAACCAACAATGGCGGATGTAGTAGGTACTCACCGATCTATTCTAAATTGTTGATGCTTATGTATCTAATGTTTTATGAAAAAATATAAATAAAGCTGAATATTTATCATCGTCGTTTTTTAAACAAAATCTAGAAAGTTATTTTCTTTGGTCTGGCAGACAAGACCGTTCGTATCGTATCGTTTTCACGCTACGCTACCATCTGTCGTATCCAGTACCAAAGATATGAAATGTACGAGTCGGAAAAGCAGTCAGAAAGGCAAAATATTATCAGTATCAAAATAAGTAGAGTTCGGGAAAGAGACCTGGTCCGGGTACTTACAGCGCACATTGTAATAATTCATTCACAGCCGCGGATGAGTGCATATGCTTTCCCGGATCCTTGACAACAAAATGAGGTGGTTGGAGCTCGACACAACCATTTCAGTGCCCCTGCGATGGAGTGGTTCCCGACCTTAATTGCCCCATGTAAGACATTGCGTGAGGCGTGCGCGGTCCGCTCGCAGCAGCTGCAGCTGACATGCCCGGGTGGATGATGAGACACATGTGACGGTACACTCACAGGGAGCGCATCGCGGGCGCGTGCAGACACAGTTCGCGCGGTCCGCTCCCAGCAGCTGCAGCTGGCAGGCCCGGGTGGATGATGAGACACATGTGACGGTACACTCACAGGGAGCGCAGCGCGGGCGCGTGCAGACACAGTTCGCGCGGTCCGCTCGCAGCAGCTGCAGCTGACAGGCCCGGGTGGATGATGAGACACATGTGATGGTAAACTCACAGGGAGCGCAGCGCGGGCGCGTGCAGACACAGATCGCGCGGCAGGTGCGTGAGGCGCGCGCGGTCCACTCGCAGCGTGCGCAGCCGAATCGACCCGTTCAGTGAGGGCAGTGTGCGCAGTCCTCGCGCCTCCGACAGGATCCTGCACCAATATCATCATTATCATCATCTATCCATTGTCCATTATAAACATAACTTAAAGATTTTTTTTAATAGGTCATGAGGTTTTTGAGCCTATTCGTAACAAACATACATACAAAAATAGATGAACACATACAAATGTTCTCTCTTTATAATATCAGTATAGATTTATTATTAGTCGTCCATCATTAGCCTTTACTAGTTCACTGCTGGACATAGGCCTCTCCAATTGCACACTACTAATCACGATCCTCGATTAATCTCATCCAGCTCTTGCCAGCCACCTTGCGAACATCATCGCTCCACCTAATCTGAGGGCGTCCTACGCTAAGCGTGCCGATTCGCGGTCTCCACTCAAGAACTCGTTTACCCCAACGGTATAGGATATGCTGCCTAGCCCAATTGTATTCTTCCGTTTGCTTATTTTACGAAGTTATTTTTACCTGATTGCAGAGTTTGCCCAAGGTAAACATAAACCTTAGCAACTTCAAGAATACTGCCATGTACCGCAATTGGTTCTGGATTTAAATGGTCATTGAACATAACTTTGGTTTTATCCAAGTTCATCCGGAGGCTAAAGTTGAGAAGAATCAGCTACTTAGGCCGTTTAGCATATGTTGCAACTCTGGCAGCGTTTCTGCCATGATGACGATGTCGTCCGAAAATCGCAAGTGTGAGAGGTACTCGCCGTTTATATGAATGCCACGTCCTCTCCAGTCCAGGGTCTTGCACATATCCTCCAATGCATTTGTGAACAATTTAGGGGATATAACATCTCTTTGTCTCACATCACGATGCATGAGGATAGGTTTTGATGACACATCTTCTACGTGACTACAAAACACTCTCTTTTAACGTTGTTGGTTGTTTAGTGGTCATAGTAATATTAACTTAGTGAACATTTCAAGTGTACATATATCTATAACCATTCCTAAAAAAGCAAATCGAGCAAAAAACGCTGTAAAAACACAATTCTTGTATTGGGACACCATTAAATTTCAAACTTTATTTTGTTTTTACAAGATTTTATTTAACTTGCAATATATGTATGTATGTATGTATGTCACTATGTTTGTTCGGGTGGAATCTTGGAAGCTAAATAAGACCCACTTCCCAATGTCCGATTAGACTCAAATTTGGTGTACTTATGTATCTTCGGTGACAATACAATAATATGGTATCATGAAGCTGGTTGGATGATGGAGACGGAAGGTGGCCACGGCATCTCTGTGATCAATCAACATAAACCCACCGAGTTTGGGCTCGATTGATTCGTCTTGAAGAGAACTTTTCACCTAGTTGATATCCAGGGTCTGATGATGAAGCTGGAAGGTGGCCACGGCATCTCTGTGATAAATCAACATAACCCTACCGAGTTTGGGCTCGATTGATTCGTCTTGAAGATAACTTTTCACCTAGATAATATCCAGGGTCTGATGATGAAGCTGGTGAAGCTGGAAGGTAGCCACGGCATCTCTGTGATAAATCAACGTAACTCTACCGAGTTTGGGCTCAAATAATTCGTCTTGAGGAGCACTTTACACGTAAATGATAGCCAGGATCTGATGATGAAGCTGTAGGGTGGCCATGATTTTTGTTGTAAAGCAACATAGCCCCACCGAGTCGAATAGGAATAGTCGAGTCGGAATATTTTAAAACATCATTCCATTGCCTTCTCTTACATACTTAGGTACCTAGTAGGTAGGTAGTCGGTATCTATACCTACCTACTAAAAAGTTAAAAATAAATTATAAGTAAAAAATATTTTTAAAAACAAGCTTTTATCTGGGACAATGAACTAAAATGTTAAAAATAAATTCTAGTAAGTATTTGGCGTGTAGGTACTTACCTATATTTTTAAAAGCTTGAGGCACGGAAGTATAGTAATTACCTAGCCTGAAAAACGGGTAGTGCTTCAAGGTTTTAAGAATATAGGTAAGTACCTACACGCCAAATACTTACTAGAATTTATTTTTAACATTTTAGTTCATTGTCCCAGTTAAAAGCTTGTTTTTAAAAATATTGTTTACTTATAATTTATTTTATTTGTTGTTATAGCGGTCAGTGTTTGGGACGGTAGTAATACATATTCTATTATATTTTTTAGTGTCTACCTATTGAGGTTAAGGAGATACAGCTCTATAACAGACGGACGGACAGTGAAGTCTCAGTAATAGGGTTCCGTCCGGTGGTACGCTCAGGGTACAGAAACCTAAAAATGATGTTCCGAGCGTAGTGATGGCACCCGTCGGCCGCGGTGGGCCGGGTTGTGCCGCGGTGGGTGATCATTTCATCTCGACATTGTAATCATTAATGTCTGACGAGGTCGTTCGGACGCGTTGTAAAAAATGTCGGTTTTGCAATAAAGTGGACGATCCTCGCAGCTGTGACGTGCGATGCGATGGTTCGGTTTACGAGCCGGTTTGTCGCCGCCGGCCGCACCGCCCGCCCCGCCTTCATCGGGACGTTTCAATCCCTTACACGGAAGAGTTCTTTCAAAAATTATTACGAAACGCCGTTAAAAATAACGCTACTACTACTGGCAGCGTATACAGATTTGATTTTAACCGTAAGGGCAGGGTCCGTTGTAGTTACAGTAAAGGTACGGACACACGGCGCAGCGTCCTGCGTGCGCGATCTAGGCGGCGATCAGGTACCGCAGTAGTATTTGTACCGACTGGTTCACATCAAACGCGATCAGAAAACAATTGAAAAGTACTGAGATCGCGCCCGCAGATCGCAGGACGCCGCAGTGTGTCCGTACCTTAAACGTTCCGAGCAGATTGTTCATTATTATATTGACCACATTTCTATGCGCATTTGGAGAATTCGAAAAAAATTCAGTTTTCGAGAAATCGGGCAACTGACAAAATAGTATTAGTATAAATATCCAAAATGTCTTCTTAAATAAAGGTAGATACATCACACATCTACGTGGCTAGAAAAAACCCTCTTTTAAAACCATTTCGAGCAAAATTTAATAATAATTTTTCGAGACACAATGGAGATACACGAAAAAACTTTCAAACATCTTTCTACAACGGGCGACTTCGAAGAATGATCGATCTGAGAACCGTTCAATCGAATAAGATCGTTTCAAAAACTAAAATAACCGATTTCAAATGCCGTGCTATTAATTTTCAGTACCAAGTTTGAGGTGTTTATCTTCATATCTCCAGAGATATGAAGATGGAGATTGATCTTGATGAAATTACTATGGTACCACCCCTGGCATATCTCCTTTGCAACTAAAAATAATCATCAAAATCGGTTCATAAACGACGAAGTTATCCGCGAACAAACATAATATATCGAATTGAATAACCTCCTTTTTTGCAAGTCGGTCAAGTTAAAATTGTTATCAATAAATATTTCTTAGGTTTTTAACGAATGTCGCCAAAGAACACATATTATCGATATTTATACCCAACACATACAGAATACACAACAACAACAACTTCGTGATCTGTGCCCAACACTATTCTCTATCCTGTGGCCCAACCTACTTGTACTATTCATTATTCTGTGGCCCAACACCCAACATTGGTGAAGGAGGAATTTGTAGTAGCTCGACTGTACATAATGAGACCCTTTATAGTTTCGTCATGTCCGTCTGTCTGTCTGTCTGTCCGAGGTTTTACTAAGAGACCGTTAATACTAGAAAGCTGTAATTTTGTAGGGGTATGTATATAAATTACGCCGACAAAGTGGTGAAATAAAATTTAATTAATTTTTTTATGGTAGCACATGAGAAGTGGTGATGAATTTTCTTGTCGTCGTTTACCCCATCATGTGGGGTATCGTTGAATAGGTCTTTTGAAATGATTTAAGGGTTGCTGATACCATTTTTCGATTGAATGCTCCATTTACGATATATTAAACTTTAAAGTGCAAATTTTTGTTCCAGTAGGGATTAGTAAATACTTCATTAACTCGGGGGAAGGAACTAGCAAGTGGAGGGCAGCACAAATGTAAAACATAGATAAGTGTGCGGCGCGTCGCTCCCCGCCATCCGGCGCCGACATCCGGTGCCGGCTCAGTTCCGGACCGAGATTCCGATGGTTCCGGCGAGGATCGGACGACTCGAAACTGGATACAGAACTGGGGACCTACTACAAACTCTACGACTTTTCTATTTATGTGTTACTACTACAGATAATTAAAGTCAGGGTCGTTCGGTAGTCGACAGGATGCACTGCGGGCGGGTCAGGTGGCTGCAAGCACTAAAATGGATTTGTGCTTCCTCCATCCCCTCTCGTAGACTTAAGTCGTTGACTGCTGCCACTTTATCTCGATCGATTTCGCGTATTTATACCTAAGTATAAATTGGGCGAAATCTCGAGATTTTGCGAAGTTGGTATTGCATTCCGTAAGCAGGACACATCGACATCGTAATACGATCGATGAAAGTAGTTGGTGTGCAGCTTTCACGGAATAGTGGCGCCAGTTCCTGGTAGTGGTGGCCCAGATCGGATCCGAGAGATGCAGTTCAATAGCGACATAGGAAGATGACATCAGAGAATCAGCAGGGAAAACGCGGCTGAAGGTAGCGAGATTTCGTGGAGATTAGCAGAATCAAATGAGTTTCGAATGGCTTCATCCCGCTCACTCTCAGTAAAATTGAAACATGAATATCGTATAGATCGTGGTAGGCCCCCAGGCCAGCAGTACACGCAGTATCATATGTGTGCGGCGACCTTGTGCGTGCACTCGCTGAGTCACGGTGGCACAGTGACTGTGATGTCGGTAAGTAGTAAGTAGGTCGCACCCGCGATGCTGCAACCGCGCACCGACACACTGACACCAGCTGTGCGCTCGATTGCATCTCGTCACCCGATCTATAGGTGCTGCTCTGTACCTGTATTGCGACACTCACCGTCACTATCGCTAGTAGTGGTCTAGATGTCCTATACCGCCACCGCCGTACCGGCTCTCCCCGCGTAACATTGTAAACAACTCGCTGGAGCCGGTCGACCGTGAAGAGGCCGTTCATTTTGCACTTATAATATTGGTGGTTAGGGAGTACACCATTATATTAGAGATGGTAATCGCTGGCACACGGAATTCATTAAGATTTTACATATTCCTATTCTTATAGGTATTTTAAATTATATGTAGTTCATATTGTGAACAGGTAACAAATTTGTCATTTTAACACACAAACATAGACGAATGTTTATAAGACGTCCAGTACCCTTAGTACTGGAATAGAGTTTTCATAATACCAAACTCGATATCGTATATCGAACAAATTTTGCATGAAAAACAGTACAGCGCCTGTAGTGATTTTCACACTTCGAAAACTATGTGAGATCTATCAAAAGCGTTCACGACGAAAACTCGGACTAAGGTACAGAATACCCAAAGATACCTATCGCAAGGAGAGAGGATAGCGGCCTGTTCGACCCTGCGGCAGCCGTTATCTTTCTCTCTCCAAAGTTAGGAGACAGATACGAACACTATTATTACTATTAATTTCGGGATATTTACCATGTTTTTCTTTTGTTTTGAGTTTCCGATATTTCGGTGCTGTTACAAGCGCCATGTTCACGGACGAACTCTCGACGAATAATGTCAGTGACCATGAAAACTTAAAAACTTATAAGATACGAACATGTTATATTGTTAGCAAGATCGATATATTATATTCGATGTAGTCTGCCGGAAGGAAGTCGCGGAAGTGGCTCGAATTAGTATAGAAAATATTGTTATTTGATAAGTACAATTAATTCAATGTGCGTAAGGCTTACTAATTATTTTATATTCTATTGTTATGAAATATTTTATTGTGTACCGGTATGATATCATCCGGTATCATCGATTCAGACGCCGTGTATATAAACTGGCGAGTTAGAGATCAATGTATGTAAGTGGTGAGTGTAGCGGTCTCTTTGTATAGACAGTTATTAAACAATAAATGTAATGATATTCTTACAGCGTGGTGAGATGCGGCAGGTGTTGCAGCGCGCGGGGGTGCACGCGGGACAGCGGGTTGTCGTGCAGGTCGAGGCGCTGCAGGCGGCCACCTCCTCCTCCAACACCACCTCCGCCCGACACCGACACCTCCTCCACGCGGTTGCCGGCCACCGACCTGCCTCACACGACAACACACGTTACTGTACTGGCTCTACACTGCTGACTACTCTGCCGGATCCTGTTCACACGCCGCATAAAACATACCTACTATAAGCGAGCATAAGCAGATGGAGTTAACTTAGACATAACTAATTGAGATGGAGTACTCCGACTCGAACATGATGATAAGTGGGGCAAATGCCTGAGTATAATAGCTATTATCTAAGCTGTGGTTGCGCTGCTAATATTTTATTGGTTGCATTGCGAAGTCGCGATGCGCATAATTTTGATATTGTGATATCTTCTATTATATTGTTTTCATTTGAGTTCTATAGTAAAGGACAATCAGAAATCTTTGGATTTTCGAATAAACAATGCGACAATTCGTTTTGACAGTCCCCGCTTGTTGTTCATCTAACACTACCCAAATTATTCCTGAAGAGAACGAAGCTGTTCAAAATGTGAGGGTGCGAGGTATATTATATATACTATAATTATGTTCTTTTTCATCGTATATAGGCTAGCGTTTGACTACTATCTCGTCTGTTGGTAAGCGATGATGTGGTCGAAGATGGCGCACGCGCTAGGCCTAGAATACTCTGACTCTCAAGGGTTGTGTGCTGCCGGAACACCGTAAGGTTGTAGCGGCATATTTTTTCCTTGATGGTGGTAAGCTACTTTTTGGTAGCACGTCAGAGCATCGATATAATACGCTCCCACCGGCTGCGGATGAACACTCGAGCTAGGATTTGAACTGGCGACCTCTCGCTTAGAACTCGAGCATTCTATCTATAAGTTATCATGTTACGAAAGCTTAGTCGGATTATATAAAACTGTTGGTAACAGTCAGTACCGTCAGGCAGTAGCGGCCCCAGGAGGTGGCGTCATACTCACAGGTCCTCGAGCAGCGGCAGCAGCTGGATGGCAGCCGGCACCTCCGTCAGCAGGTTTTCTTCCAGACGTCTGCACAATAAACGTACAGTTACTGACTATCTCCTAGTGTACGTTCTACTTTACTCTCGGCGACCACGACCTTTTTCCAGAAAAACTATCACCTACCCGTGTCCCGTATACAGCTCTCAGAAAAGTTGTTTTATTGTTTCAAAGATTTTGTTCGACGATATAAAATGTTTATAGGTATGTTCGGGGAGGACGAGCGCACCGAGAAGGGGGGCGGGCGGCGGCAGGGGCGAGGGGAGAGCATCCCGGATTTGGAGCGCACCGCCAAACTGAATGAAATATCTCCGCGAATAAATATGCGTAAGCGAGTGCGATGCTCATTCATCTCGCGTAATGGACGATTTGTTCACATTCTACCCTCGCGCAGGTGAGCCGCGAATCAGGCCAACGACATGACATCGCTCGCTCGCGCCCCGCTCCCGCACCCGCACCCGCTCCCGCACCCGCACCCGTGCCCGCACACGCACGCCGCGAAACTCTCACTAATATACTACAATTACTCGTATACTATTCTGTCATTTGTTTCCTTTGTGATGAAAAAGTACAATTATAATATTTAAAGCAAGATTCACCGGTTCCTGATAATGCGTTAGATAGTTATCTGACAGATGACGCAATATAAAGCTGTCAAAAATCTGTCAGATTTCTTCATATTGGTGCTATCAGGAACCGATGAAACTGGCCCCTTAATATTACTAAAATATATGTTAGTGAGGCGCGTGGCGGGACGCGGGAGGCACGCCGCGATCTTATTGATACTTTACTATAAGTACCACTACCACAGAATAAATAATAGTACGAGTACTACTAATATGATAGAATGTGCGAGCCGCGAGGTAAGGTATGCGAGCGTGCAGCGGCCGACCTCGCCGTTAGCTGTCACATCGCTACACTCGCTACAAGCTAACAAACATTCCCTCTCAGCAGGCTCGGACGTGTCCCGCCGGCGGCGCGATAAAACTTATATACTTTATGTGCGGTTCCTGATGAGGTCGTCCTTCGCACGTTGCGACCCGAGAGCTCGTCACGTCCGCGTCGCGGGCACGTCGCGGGCACGTCGCGGCACGTGCGACCTCCGCCGGCGTCTCCGCGACACATTCGAGAACACTTCCCGATCGGGCCTTCAAACTAATTTTATTCACAAGATGTCTCGCCACCGGTTCACTTGAAGCAATTTATAGACCGAATTAAACCGCGTAGCGAGTCCGAACAAATAATTAAACGAAAATTGGCTCTTGCATTTTTAGGGTTCCGTAGTCCTGACAAGGAACCCTTATAGTTTTGTCATGTCCGTCTGTCTGTCTGTCTGTCGGAGGTTTTGCTAAGAGACCGTTAATACTAGAAATCTGTAATTTTGTAGGGGTATGTATATAAATTACGCCGACAAATTGGTGAAATAAAATGTTGAAAAAAAAATTTTTTTAGGGTAGCTCCTCTACATGAGAAGTGGGGATGAATTTTTTTTTCGTCGTCTACCCCATCGTGTGGGGTGTCGTTGAATAGGTCTTTTAAAATGACTTAAAGGTTGCTAGTACCATTTTTCGATTGAATGCTTCATTTACGAAATATTAAACTTTAAAGTGCAAATTTTTGTTCCAGTAGGGCGTCCCCCCCCCCCCTCTAAAAGCTAAACTGCTCACTTGAAAAAAAATGCAAAAATGTAAAAATGCGTGATAATAGCATATTTCATGAACTTAAAAGGAAAACTATAGCGGTTAAGATAACTTTATTAGTTTAGCAGTAATAGTCGTTGAACTTGGGTGCTGGATAATTTTGTAACAAATACAAAATCCTTAGAATAAATCCTTTAAAGTGACAAAGACGGAGTACCTAGTTGCTGGTGTATAACGGGTAAAGACTTGCATTGAATAACAGGCTACTATGGAACCCTACACTGCGCGTGGCCGGTTATTATTACTGGTGATGATTGTCGATAAAATTCTGGAAAAATGACAAACGAAGTCCCGATAAGAAATAAGAGACATGATTTATTTAGCATTTAGCATGTAAGTCTCTCAAGTCGTGATCGTATCACCTAGCTAGTAGTTCCCCATAGTGACGTTAGAAACGAGCGATACTCACAGTACGCGCAGGGCAGGCGTGGAGGCGAACGCGCGGTCGTCGATGTGAGTGATACGGTTCCTCTTCAGCACGCTGCAACAACACACCGCTGTCACCATACATACACGTGCCTTACAAATGTTATACCATCTATAGGCTAGCGCTTGACCACTATCACACGTTGGTTTAAGTTACGATGTGTTCGAGGACGGTAGCACGCTAGCTCTACAATGTGTTCGAGGACGGTAGCACGCTAGCTCTACAATGGGAATTGGTCTCTAGTACTTTCCAAGTTGCGGTGGTCTGGTAGCTGGCCAGGCGAACGTTAGACGATACCCTCCCACCATACAAACATTTGGTATTCTGGTACATGATATTCACGTTTTATTGTCTTGTGCTTGCTTGCTACAGATACGCAGGTACTTGTTGATAAACATTTATATCCATTATATAAATGTTTATCAACAAGTACGTTATACAAGCCTATGCCCGGTGGCTTCACCCGCGTTAAAAACTCTACTTTTATTTATTTAAAACTTTTCTTTTTTAAAAAACTTTTTTTCATAAAAACATAAAAAGAATTAGCCAAATCTGTTCACCCGTGCTCAAGTTATGACGTGGCCAAGGGAAATAGGGATTCATTTTCATAAAACCCGACAAACCATATTGATTTTCAGACTTTGTTACGCCATTTCACCCTCTTATGGGTGGAATTTAGAAAAAGCCTGAAACACGTATTGAATTATTTATCTACAGAAGAACTTGTCTGAAGTTTCGAAAAAAATGGTCTATCTTATCTTGTTTCTTCATACAAAATTTGAACCCCGTTTCATTCCCGTAGCAGTGAATTTTGGAACAGCGGATACTTACGTTATGATAACTATCTGTATGCCAAATGTCAGCGCAATCAGTGTGGTTTGAATTGTGTTGATAGATCAGTCAGTCAGCAACGTTACATTTTATACAGATTCAATTTTATTTATTTCGGAAATAAAATGTTGTTATTTAAAATTACACAAAAAAATTAGATATAAAAATAACATTAAAACTAATAAAGCATTCATAAACATATCGGCAATAATGATTATTAATTCTAACTATTACCTACCTACATGATATCGCTATACATACATATAGCCCCACCGCAGACGGACTATTGAACGCTAATATAATCCTAACAACATACTATCAAATATAGTGATCCTTAGAATGGAGAAGGACGGAGACGGAGTGTGAGTATGAGGGCAGGTTAACGTAACTTAAATGTGCATACTCTATAGAGAGTATGCACATGATGATAGCATCATCATCATTACAATCTGATATTACGAGTACATCACTTTATCTAAGTTGTCTGGAAGAGATCGCTGTTGGTCATAAAACCGCCTATAGTCGCACTACCACTGTTCATTATAATGTATTTACTTATTTTCTATTAACGACTTATTTAATAAAGTGTTTACGAAGTCTGGACTAAGTATGCAGACTAGACCGATGTTTTAGATGGGGGCATGTCCCTTCGTCTCGAATCCACAATAATATGACATCCCTAATAATAGAAGTAACAATACGCAACTTGAATGGTCGTCGCTAACTTTCTCAATGTTAGTAGAGTTGTTTTGACGGATGTGAGCCTGTAAGGCAAACAAACGTGGATTAGTTCCAGCGAGCGGCGTCACTGAGACTGCGCCGCTCACTTCCAAGTGAGCGGCGCAGTCAGTCCAGCTGAGCTTACAATGAAACCCCGGGCCGCGGCCGCGCTCGTTCACACTACGACAGGCAAACTTACTTGACGTGCTCGTGTTCGCTTTGATTTCGCACTCGAACCCTATCTACGAGTATTCTTTGCACCCTTGAGTAGTGAGAAAGTTGCGCCGTACAGTGCCCCAGCTAGAGGGAGCGACGGACCTCCACGTTTATTCAGATTATCTTTGTTTCCGTCGACAGCGGAGACTAGCGGCGATATCCTCCAACTCGGACCCATTCATTTTGTTTATGTGACGTTTTCATTACTCGGCTCGTACACTTATACACGGCGCTTTACATTCTTATGGCTATTGTGTAGATTGTCCATTCTGAGAAACACCCCTAAATAATGTATTCAGTACAATATACTCCTTATTACTTATTGTACCGTAAACACAGAAAAAGCAGAGTAGGTATATTATTCTCATACGCCGGCCGCCGGCGCGGTCGTTGAACTGTCCGGACTTTATAGATTACTGCAGCTCGAATGTGTCGTATACAGCTACCTAAGTACTTTCGGACAAAAGGAACGATGAAACGTACGTGTAATTTCTAGTGTTCATTGAGACACTAATGACACGTATTAGAACGTCGTCGTGCGCAGCCGTGCCGGCTCCCGAGGGTTCAGTTCGCAGGTGATGAGTGCGGCCCGAGGGGGGAGGGGGGAGTGCGGCTGCACATCGCGCCTGCAGATAACGAGTGCGCTCCGACCTCCGACACGAGCCGTGTGCCGGCTCACGTCTCACGGCTCTCAGAGACACGATCCACTCTAGTTCGCATCGCACGTCTAACGCAGGACATAGAGTAACAACTTTGCGATAGTTCCCGACGGGAGGACAGAGTTGCCTGCTGTGCAATTTTATTCCCTCTACCATATTGTCGGAGATGGCGGTCACCGAGCTATAAAATAACTTCCAGATAGTAAAAGCTAGTGGTGAATACATTCATTTAAGTTTGTCGGAGGAAATCCTCGTAAATATTTGAGAGCAAATAAAGATCCAATGAACATAAAAGTGAGAGCCCCACGCACTACGACCGCCCACACCTACTACACTAGGTACGAAACTTACTCCGTCATCATCTCCGTACGGGATCATCGTTCTACGCACGTACTCGTACATATATTAATAACATATTATAAGTATATTAATAACATATTATAAGTATATTAATAACATATTATAAGTATATTAATAACATATTATAAGTATATTAATAACATATTGTAAGGCAAACAATTAGTGAGCATCACGACCGAGCGCAGCTAACCGAAGTACCGACACCGAGCTGTGTGTGGTTAGTTATATTATTGAACAGCGCGCGGGACAGCTGATGACGAACAAAACGCCGAGTAATTTGCAGGTACTCAGCTCTACGTAAATAGTTGATCGGGTGCGAATATCTATCCATCGACAGCCCCTGGTTTACATGATCTATCTGTAGATAGCTAAGTATGTATATTATAGATAGCAGCGAGGCCGGTGGCTTCGACCACGACCTGTATCTGTACCTGTACCTGGGAGTCTACCACAACAAATCGGGCTTCTTTTTAGGACATTGGGACGCCCCACGTCGCGCCGTCGCCGGAGAAAGCGAGAGATATAGCTTGCTACATTATTAGATTTGTGGACAGTGAGATATGTGGATAGGTAAGGCCGTGTAGCAGCATTACTTTTGTGCGCCTTGGATCTCTCCGAAATAACAATGATCAACGAGCCGACGACCTCAGTGCTGGAGCACTACACGCGCGCCACTGTACTCGCGATTCAAACACCTAATATAGTTCTAAACTTTTTAATTGAAAGCATTATTCTCTATTATGATAATTAAATAATGTGCGCAGCTCGGTCGACCGCGCTCTCTGCGCTTAACTGCCATTATGGCAGTTTAATTAATGACCCATTAAAAAGTTAAACCGGCCGCGGGCCCTCATTACGAGGGAGGGCGAAGGAAATATATTTATATTACCTATATATTTTTTGTAATTTATAACCTAGTATTTTTTTGTGAATTTATTGACCGGTCAAACGTAATTTAATTTTAGTAAAGGATGCTGGAAATAAATACCAGACCGGCGAAATTAAAACGAGGCTAACGTTCATGGTAGATCACTTAAACGTCACAGGGAGCGGTCTGCGCAGAATGTGCGGAACATTCGAGTGCTTTCGAGCGTCACACGACATGAGGGGTGACGGTGCGGTACATAAACTGCAAGGGTCCGCACTCCGCTGTCCGCGCGCCGCCGCGTCTGTCCCGGCGACACAGTTCACAGGGTGGCGTCTGTCGCTCGTTAATACTCGCCGACCAGTTGTTAGCCGCAGGTTGTCATTGTCACTACTGCGGCAATATCGCTGTTATTCTCGTAGCTACTTCTGGATCTGGATCCTTTCCCGGCAATATGTGACCGAGACGAGTTATCCGGCGTTGTGTCGGCGCCGGTGGCTCGCCTCTTATGGGCTCGGGTCTCCGATGCGTTTGATTAGAGCCAGCGGCTATTAACTGCGCGATATGTCTCGTTGAGCCCAACGTCCCCGGCCCGGCACGCTGTGTAGTCGCGGCTGAGCTGTTATCTAGCGAGGAGTCCTAGTTTTCTCTGATGTACGAAGATATCGGTCGACCGATACTCTCAGTTATTAACCGACTTCAAAAAAAGGAGGCGGTTTCTCAATTCGACCGTATATTTTTTTTTTTTTTTTATGTTTGTTCGCGGATAACTTCGTCGTTTATGAACCGATTTCGATTATTCTTTTTTTGTTCGAAAGGAGGTATCCCAAGTGTGGTACCATGGTAATTTTATCGAGGTATGATAAGTATCTCCAGAGATATTGAGATAAACATCTCAAAATTGGTACTGAAAATGAATAGCGCGGCATTGAAGTCGGTTGTTTTTTAGTTTTTAAACGATATTATAGTACGTAGAGTATACATGTTTGGTATGCGTTTCTTTAACTTGTGTTTCACTATTTCACTTTTTTATTTTTTTTAATATAAAATTGTCTGAAGTACTGAAACACACAGTTACATGTATGGTTGGTTTTAACCCACTTACATTTTTAAAAATAGTCTGACGTAAACGATTGAATGACAGCTGAATGGTTTATTACTTTTGTTTTTTTTTTAATTCAAATCGTTAAAATTCTGCTTTTGCTATGTTTACTTGATAATTTTATGATTATGATAATTGGTTATGATTTATGATTTTGACGTGTATATGTGCGTATATTAATACTGCCTACATACTGAATAAATGCTTTGATTCTTGATTCTTCTTGATACATTCCGGTTAGGGCTCGGCGCGGGCGCGCGGTAAACAAACAGGAAGGGCAAAGTTTAATGTAAATCAATCCGCCTAATTTCCGCCAATGTATCAAATTAATTAGGCGAAGTACCGCCGCGGCCGGTTTCGTACGGACGCGGACGGCGAGGCCGCCACCTCACTCGCGACTCACGTGCCCACGTCACGAGCGACACACTCCATATTGTAAACATAAACGGCCCATCTCTCGGGACACTCGGGACTCGGGACGTGATATATACGCCGAAGGAAATATCTCGTGTTACGTCAACACTGAATTTATTTTCGGAATTATTGCGAAAATAATATCGCGCCCGTGAATAATTTCAACACCGTCCTAGATAGAGGGCGGTGGCACGCGTGCTTCACCTGCTACCGTGCGGTTCACTCGACACTCGACACTGACAGACATCTCGAAGTAGACCGTGAAACGAGTACGAGCTGGTTGTAACTAGAGAAGAAACAGAGTGACGAGTACAAGCTCGTTGTAACGAGAGAAGAGAAGAGTCAGTGACGGGTGAGGCAGCCTGGCCCGCGGACATCGCTCCTCAGTATTCACGATAGAGAAGGACACACAGCACCACGACAGAGAAGGACACACAGCACCACGACAGAGAAGGACACACAGCACCACGCCATCACTCACATGATCCGACATTGAGCACGTGCTCGGCGAGCTAACTAAACAACAAATAACTAAAGCTAAAGAAATACTTTCTTTTAATAATAAAGAACTAATATATAAATAAAAAATAAATTGTATTTTACACATGGAAATTATCTTGCGATTGAGATGCTTGATTGTATGCGATGATGTATAAGATCTTTTAAAAGTTCGTATAATATTATTTTTTTAACTTTTGATAAGTGCCCTTATTGATGCTACAAAATATATACATTGTGTATAATTTGTTTGACTGTATGTTAGTATTTACCGTGTGATACAATCGGCGCGGCGTATACAGCAATAATATATTTAGTTGTTGTATGGATGGTGTGTGGCGTGACACTCGCCGAGGCCGGCCGCCGCCGCTCCCTGCCTGCATACTAAACCAAACTAAACCAAGTAATGTTGAACACTACGAGCCTCTCCACCGCACACTTCACTGCCTACACTAAACATGCACACAGTGTTACGGACACCTATCTATTACAAAATATATATACACAGATCCGCATTTATTTTCTGCACATTTCATACCTGCTCTGATATCTGAGGATCTCTCTCTACGTAATATTAGGTATTCAACTCTATCCAATGAACTTACCGGTGAATGAAGTGTTTCAAATTATGTTAGTTAGTGTTACGGGTACTACGGGTGCCGGTGTGGGCATCATAGGATAGGAATCATTTCGTAGAAGAACCCAATCCGTAGCAGTCGTAGCGTAGACTTCGTAGCGTAGCTAATCTATACTAATATTATAAAGAGAGAACATTTGTATTTTTGTATGTTTGTAATGCTTTGGCTCAATACTACTGGACCGATTAAAAAAATTATTTCACTAATATATAGAATGGATTTTTGAAATGAAAATAGGCTATATATTATCCCGTTTAAATCAATGGTACATTCGTGGAGACCTAATTTGCAACCTAAGTTGACAAAAAAACGGTCGAAAAAATACGTTTCTTACGAACGCTGCTCAATTGAAAACAGATGGAAGAATATTTTCTATGGAAGAGTTGTACAACTTAATAAGACCTACAAAAAAGTCCTATGTCTATCTCTTAAGGTTGACTCACAGTAACCATTTTAATCTTTAATTTTTTGTTAAAAAATATTACATAACTTCCAGGGCTATTTTCAAGTATATAGTATTAATCCTTATCCAAATAATTACGTTACAATTAGCTTGGCCACATATTATAGATTAAAACTGTCCTTTACAGTATATAATTCTAATGAAAACTCTAGAAGATATCACGGATTTCACATACACGCATCGCAAAATTAATAAAATATTTGCAGTCAAACCCCAGAATAGGTCATAGTTACTACGAAAATATTATTATAAGCCTAGCTTTTCTGTAGATCCCCACCGATCGCAATCAATTTGAAGTCAATATAGTATAATAATATGATCTATGGTATAAAATAATAATTATCTATATATATAATATAATATTTTAAACAACCCCGACTGATCTATGTATAATCTTTTCATTAAAAGCATTCCAATGACTCTAAACACGACATTAAAAATCTGAGCTGTAAGTTGGTGAGGATTTGAGTATTCTGTAGAGTTCAGGAGATGTCCCAGCATCAGGTCAATGCTTCCATGTTCTTACAAAATCGTCGAAGAAGAAGATTTTCGAATTGATCAGACCTATTAAAGTTGATTAAAGCTCATAGTTTTATAACGATTGAACGAATTTTCATGAATCAAAGCTAAGAACACTATCGATCTATCAAAAAAAAAAAAAACTATCAATAATAAAATCAAAATCGGTTCATCCGGTTGGGTGCTAAGATGCTACAGACAGACACACAGATAGACACGTTAAACGTATAATACCCCTATTTAAATTAAAATCGGTTCATCCGGTTGGGTGCTAAGATGCTACAGACAGACACACAGATAGACACGTTAAACGTATAATACCCCTATTTAAATCAAAATCGGTTCATCCGGTTGGGTGCTAAAATGATACAGACAGACACACAGATACACACGTTAAACGTATAATACCCCTACTTTTGCGTCGGGGAACGCCGTAAGGTTACGGCGGCAGATGTTCCCCTTGGTGGTAAGCTAATTTTCAACCGACTTCCAAAAAGAAGGAAGTTCTCAATTCGTCTGTATGTTTCTTTTTTCTTTCTTTTTTTGTGTGTGTATGTAACGCGATTACTCCGTCAATTGTGAACCGATTCGAAATATTATTTTTGTAATCGGTAGGGTACGTTTTCGAAGTGGTCCCATTGTAATTTCATTGAGATGTGATAAGTATCTTCAGAGATATGACGATAAACGTCTCAAACTTGCTACTGAAATAGACTCGCGGGGCTTTAAAGTCAGTTGTTTTAGTTTTTAAACTATCTTAATTATTGGTAGATCTAATGATCCCACGAAAACCCATGATTCATGAATGCACATAAAACTTTAATTTGTAAGTAAATAGCTAGGATTAGAACCAACGACCCTCGGGTCAGAATCAGGGTAACTATCCTTTACGCCAAAGGGCCGTCCAATATCACTACGTAAGTATTATAAAACAATGTCCATCACTGCGTCTGTCTGTCTGTTCGCAATAATCTCAATAGCATCTGAACGGATTATCATGCGGTTTTCACCAATAGTCAGGGTGTTTATGAGGAAGGTTTAGGTCTTAGGTGCATAATTCGTTAAGGTTTTGTGTTAATTAGTTGACATATGACGATGATCGTTAAATATGTTAATATTTTATATTCGATGTAACAAACTGATGCAAATTTTGTAGGCATATATGTTCTACCCGTGCGAAGCCGGGGCGGGCTACTAGTGGGACAATAAAAAGAAGCGCTTCGAGAGTTCGAGAATAGGTACGTGGTGCCTTTGCGCTTCGCTTAGCTTAATTACCTTTAAAGATAATGATAATTACAATACGGAATTGGACATTAACTACAATTTGGCATGCTAAATTAATCGGTTGACATTCGATAATTTAAAAATTAATTTGGACGAAACTGATTAAATGACTTTTAATCGACGTAATACGTTTTTTTTATTTTTTTATTAGTAGGTTCACCAAACTGGGCTAAACACAAAATATTGTCAAGTATTATAAATGTAAAATTAAAATAGCAAGGTGCAAGCCCTTCTCGAACGCGAACACAGCATGCCATATGTGTTACACTATCACAACAAAATTAGATTAGAATTAAGTACCTACAAAAAGTATATAAAGTTATTACAAAACCAAAATTAGGATAAAGTACAACACATTAAATATTTTGAGATTGATTTAAAAAAATCAAATGAAATCGTTTTAGTCAACCTTGACCTCGACTAAAAATGTCTAAATCTTGCCAGATTTTGTTGTAGGTAAAGCAGAGGCGATTTAAGGGTGCATGTCTTCCATAGTGCGATGAAAGCACGCATGAGGTTAAACCTCATTTTTTTTGCTAAAATATGATGTTTATCATATTTCGTCTGTATTCAAGCGGGACCATGTGGAAATGAGCAATTCTAGCATCATAAAGATGTTAGGTTGCGGCATTGGTTCAAGGTATTACAAGAATATCTTCCGTGGGCCTTCCGGGCGATTTATATGAGTTGCATAGGACTCCAGATAACACTGCAATATTCTAAGATTGATCTAACATATGAGCTAAAAATAATAATGGGAAATTTGTAGTCTATGAAAAGTTTTGTTTGCCTGAATACAATGAAAAAGCCTACCAGACGTGACGTTTTCTTTGCCGTAGCGTCGATATGCTCGCGGAAATCGAGCTTAGCGTCGATTATAACACCCAGATCGCGCATACTCGCGACTTCCGAAATAGGAATATTATTCAAACAATATGAGGCCGGAGTAGGATTTTGATTTTTGGTGAATTTTGGAATGCGTTCAATATCATAAGGGCACCAGTTGTTTATAGTATTTAGGTGGTTCTACAGAGAGTTATACTTTATTTAATAGTTATACTTCATTACATATATTGACATTATCTATTCCGGTAAACATATAAATCAAATAGAATCTACTCGATTCTCAGGTTTAACTATTGACAGCAAATGGACATGGAAGCCGCACATTGATGAGATATGCAAACGACTGTATACATTTTCGTTTGCACTACTCGTATATACACTAAGAGGATTAATTAATCTGAAAGCGCTACTAACAACCTATCATGGTACGGTACGGTTGGCAACCCTGCATTCATCAGGGGAATTAATTTTTTTTAAAAATAATTTGACGTTCGACGTTTGGATGAAAGCTGAATGACTTTTGTTTTTTAAAACTCAAAGCAATAACTAATGCTTTTTTGTATAATAATAATAATGATCGATATGATCTATTTAATGTTATTTGACGTGTGTGAGTGCAGATTTTGAATCTGCCCATTATATACTGAATAAATCCTTTGACTTTTGAATCGAACTAATAAAATTTTCCATGGAACTTTATCATCCTATATATATAACCCATTTAGAGGATGATTTTCGAATATACGATTAGTCTATGTCTTATATCCGGAGCCTACATTACCTACGTTTCAAATTTTATTAAAATCGGTTTAGTTATGGGAGATACGTGCATAGGTAAGAATATGTACTAAAGTAGATACGTGGTAACAAATATTCACACACAATTACTTTCGCATTTATAATATTAGTAGAATTAAGGTAGATACGCCGTTAACGGGCCTACACTACAGTCGTTTGAAATGGGGGTTTAATCGTAGTGAGGTGTGAGGTCAGATAAGGTTTATGCGTCGCGTCATGAGGTGCGCGTGTTACTGTCGGTGTGCTGAGATATATCGTTGCGTTGCGCGGCGGCGGGACCGGTTCACCTCGCGCTCGACCACCGTACACGCTGCTACGTATACTGCGGCACGTGGCACCCGCCCTCCCTCGCCCTCACACACTTACTGTACAGTTATGTACTCTCACTCTCACCACTGACCGCGTGCTCATGTACTGTACACGTACGGTGATCACAGTACACGTACGGGGAATTACGGTTCATAAATGGAACATAAAGTGACGGTCGATTAGTTTGAGTAAAGTAAACGAACTCGGAGTATGTATTGTTTGTAAAGTGTATGATTGGAATAGTATGTATGTATGCTCACAGGGTGTGCAGCGCAGGCAGCGGCGGCAGCGAGGCGGCGTCCAGCTCCGAGATGAGGTTCCCCGACAGGTGTCTGTAACAACACAACACATGTCATGTATCCTGCCGGCCGACGATGGTGACATCGTACGATTGTACCCTTCATCACGTTCATCTTCCGTCGAGCCTCAATCTTTTAAATCACCGCCCAATTTGACCAGCGTCGCCCCCTATTTAGAGGGAACGCGGGGTTCATTTTTCCATACAAATGCATTCCCCTGTTTCCTCCCTGGAAAATGCTTCTAGAGTTAAATTTTTTCTACTAAAAATTAAGGTCTGCTGTAGCTACGCCCTTGATTGGTCGAAAAACGCAAATGACAGCATTTGCTTTTTTTGACCAACCAGTTACATATAGAAATATGACCATTCAAAAATCTGAAAAAGGACATATTTTACTGCCCTGATCCAAACGGTTATCAGACAAATTTGAAATGGCTATATGACAAAAAAAATAATAGAACCACGGATGCACTCATCTGCAAAAATTTGGTGCGAAAAATAATTTGATCGAATCAGCTTTTGAGGAGAAAACAGGAGAATATAGAACCTTATTTTGGTCAAAATTTTGTAGGTAAAATGGGTCTGAGTTACTGTTGTCCCTATCGCACTCTTGTTGGTTATTCGGGCACAGCGCGACGACAATAGTTTCTTTAAAATACACTTTTTTTAATTCCTCGCACACGCGTTTCCTCCACTACATGGTTGCCCACCGGCGTCTGTAGACTTGGACCTTAACCCTATCTAACCTAACGCCTAACCATGAATTACATAATAGAATGTTTTTCGGTTGAAATGGCAAGGTGTCCAGTGAATTTCAGGGCATGTGAGACTTTATGTCTCGAGGTAAGAGGCGCAGTGCAGTGACATGCAAAATTCTGAAAGTCCAGAATCTGTAATAGGTAGACGTCATCGTTTACCATCAGGCCAGTGTCGTGCTTGTCCTGTTACCTTTTACCAAAAAAAAAATAATAGTACACCTTCACGTCACGTCACGAGCCCGTAACAAAGATGGTCGCACAGTGCACGCTGCCGGCGGGCGCTCGTCGCTCGCAATCGCGCCGTTCATTAGAACAGATAGCGAGCCAAGGCCCCGCGGTCACCGACCGGCATATCTCCTAACTGGTCTGTGCCGACCGACTCGCCTCTATCGAGGACGCTTTTTGCCTTCCCATACTGAACTTCCCATCATTGAACTGTACGACCACCTCCCACACACACGTCACACGCACGACAGCCCGTCAGCCCGACCACCGGCCGGTGATCACTCAGTCTCACGAACCTCGTATTCAAATGCTACTCTCTCAGATTAAACAGAGGCTACTCTACGATTTCGCCGAAAGCCTAGCCGGCCGTGCCCCATATTTCATTATATTTTGCGTGGAAACGCTTTATTCGGGCAAAAAAACAGTAGATCTTACCTAGCTTAGCGATAACTAATAAGGGCCTTCATAAATATCCCGGGGCGGCGGGGAGGGCGGGCAGGGCGGGCCCAGGGCGACGCTGCGACGAAGTATTCGTGACTCAGATATCATATTTAATTGTAATTCTGTCTGCACGAGTGCCGCTGGACGTCGGATCACATTATAGTGCGATCTATTTACGTTGCACGCTCTAAGTGCCATTGCCACTATTTGCCATGGCTAAACTAATTTTAAGGACAATGTAAATAAACACGCACGGAGCGTTACAACAGAAAACTTACTTTATGGCGCCCATTTTAGTATATATATAGTTTCTGATGAGTACCTCGAGTTAGATGCGTTTCGCTGGATTTCTATATCTTGTCGTTCGACGACCGAATGAATAGTGGTGGACACGATCGATGGTGATGGTACACTCCTGCCCTGCTGCGCGCCATCACGCTGACGTAGCCACGGTGCAGTAACTGTCACTGACAGCAGCGAGAGACGCTGTGGGAACTGAACACGGGACGAGCGAGCGATGGATCGACATCTGAACAATCGTCAGCTCGCAGATAGCACCGCTAGTAGCGATTCTTGTATCATGTCGGACGTGCGAAACGAAACCGCTGGCGGCGTCGTAGCGGACGGGCTATCGATCTATCTAGTGAATTTCAAATGTAAATATTAAGAGCGGCACCTGAACTCGTCGGGCACAAATAAATTAAAACTGTAATGGATGAGCACACGATAACATCGGCGGCGTCCAGTGCCGGTATCTGGAGCGTGGTGCCCCGCTCCCCCGCTCCCCGCTGCATGTCCGATGTTCGCCAACAAATCGTTATTACGCTCTAGTACCTAATTTATATTTGCGGGCCGGTGTCGCTCATCTGTCATATTGAAACATGATTCGTTCCACATTCTAGATAATAATATACCTACTT
Source organism: Cabera pusaria (assembly GCA_954871355.1). NCBI lineage: Eukaryota > Metazoa > Arthropoda > Insecta > Lepidoptera > Geometridae > Cabera > Cabera pusaria. The sequence goes on along the minus strand of OX940903.1, from coordinate 154,773 downwards.
TTTCAAATTTTTCGTCGCACCGAAGTGTCCGGTCGTCGAATCGGGCCCGTTTCTCGAGGTTAAAAATACCACTCTGGGAAATGTTAGCCGACGGATCTTTGATAAATGGCGAAACGGTCGCATTCGCACCTGACGGTCGCGCCCGTAAGTATGTCCTTGATTACTTATTTGTGTATCTCGGTGTATATAGTATACAAGTAGTGCGGTACTCACAGCGTCTGCAGGTGTGCGAGGTGGCGCAGCGCGCGCGCGGGCACGCCGCGCAGCAGGTTGCGCGCGAGCCGCAGCGTGCGCAGCGCCCGCGCGCCGTGCAGAGCCTCGCTCTCCACCTCCGTCAGTAGGTTGTCCTCCGCCGACCTGCACGCACATACACACACTCATACTTGTACTCTGCTAGTACTCTTAAACTACGCCTTCAACACGCTGGCGTGGAAATACAGTAATATACTGGACGGAAGAGCTTACAAAATAAGGTCGGAACTGCTACCCTAATGATTGCGGTAACAATAATAATGGTTACGAGACTCGGTCATTCTACAGTGATCTATGTGGTATAAATATATATTTGCCACCGGAGTTTTGGAAGGAAGTAGCTAGTTTCACTGAGTAGTCACCGATTATACAGGGTTATAATTCGACGTATTCCCGGCAGGAGCAGATAGGGGGGTTTAAATGCAACATATTTAGACCCCCAATGTTTGGGCAAAAATTAATAGTTCCAAAATTGGATATTTTGGAAAATACCTAATTTTGGAGGTTTGTAACAAAATTTAAAAAAAACTTAGGGAACTGGTATAGCTTAGGATGTAATAAAATATTCAAAAAACTTAGAATGTAATAACGATGACTTGAACGTTTTAATTTTTTTGACATTTTTTACGATTAGTACTAAACATAGTATTTTTCTTAAATAAACACCACTGTGACATTAAGCGTGCAAATCTATATATATAAAAGATAGTCGTGTTATTATAGTTCTTCTCTTATAACTCAAGAACGGCTGAACCAAATTTTTGTGATTTTTGTATTTTTGAAACTGTCTTTGTCAGGAATAGGATAATAAGTATTAAAAACAATGAATAATTGACCTAAAAAAATTATATAGGGAAAAATATTTTGCCAAAATGTTCCTGGGTTTCGAAACTGCCAATCATTTGATGTTCAATTGTTTATATATCCCGTCGATACGGTAAACCGCACATTAATAAGGGTCATCGCTCCACACGATTAGTGTATTTAGCCAGTGTCAAGTATTTTAAATACTGTCAGTAATGACAATTGTATGACATATTTATTGATTGTCAAATATGCGTGCGTTCAGAAATGTATGGTTACAAGCAATCAAGACAGTAATATTCAATGCCTAATCAATTTTATATTTTGTCAGAATGTAGGTAAAACAGAGATATGCAAGAATGTGATAGCCAATTTATGAGTGCCGTATACAGTCTTATCCATAAGGCAAAAAAGTATTAGACAGTTATTTATGAATGAAGTAAGTATACTTATTCAGAATTAAAATTAAATACTGGTAATTATATTTAAACAATTAAAATTACACTCAATCGAACTAATGTCAAGTTAATAACTTATCTATAACAATAATAACATTGTTTCATTCTATCATGTCTTGCTGACACGCGGTTGAAATACTTGATTATTGTATTTTTATTCTATTTCTGTATTGCCATAATACATTACTAAACATAATATCTCTTTTGTATTCATAAAAGCCTAGATTAAGTTCATGTAAAAGGTAACACGACATTCGTTGTCTGTAAGGTAGTACGAAGTTCGCCGGCCATATAGTTACTAAAAAAACTTCCATATTTATTAAGCTTTTCAAAAAGGTATACAGATAACAGTTGGTATTTTTTATTAAAACAATATATCAGTATCATCAAAACCAAGACTAGCACGGGAAGTACTCAGACCCATGACGTATTACATGCATTAACAACGCAGTAATCATTATCAGTAACTGGCGTCAACCGGTTTTTTGTCATATTCTTTCTTGTTTCATGTCTCTAAGACCAGCGGATTAGGCAGTGCGTTGATATACTCGTATCAGACAATCATTCAGTACGTAAGACAAACGCGTGGGGGATGAATTTTGAAAAACTGTGACACAAGTAACGCACCATTTTAATTGAAGAGCATGTCTACCAATTTTCAAGACAATTGACCCGGAGAATAAAAAGTTTCATAGAAATTTCAACCCTCAATTTCACCCTCTTAGGGGTGAAATTTAAAAAAACCCTTATTTAGTGGATGCCTACACTTCAGAAAGAACACACCCTCCAAATTGTCTAGGACCAGCGGTTTGGGCTGTGGGTTGATATCTCAGTCAGTCAGTCAATCAGTCAGTCAGGACTTAGTGGGATCTTATATATATATATATAAATAGATATTTTTAAATTAATTAAAGTAGTTTTTACCGCGGGCGGAGCCGCGAGAACTGTTGTATCATTATTAATTAATGGAGCCTTATTTATGTGATGTTCGCTACTTGTAGTGTAGCAGTGAGCCGCCAGGATTTAAATGAGTCCTTCGTGTAGTTTCCGATCCGTTCAGATAAAACCATCACAACGTTCCCACATAATCTGTCGGAATCACTATATGTATTTCATTATATAAATACTAGCTGACCCGGCAAACGTTGTTTTGCCATATAAATAATTTCGTAGTAATTTCTAGTGTAGACAAAAAATAGCTTACTTATTGTATGGAGGAAAAATGATTAAATTACTAAAATGGCTATTAAAAAATAAGGGTTGATCGTAGAAGGGTGAAAATTTAGGATTGTATGTATTTTTGTATGTTGTATCATAAAAAAATAGAAATTAAAAATTTTGTCTAAAAATAAAATAAAAAATTTAGGGGTGGACTACCCCTAACATTTAGGGGGATGAAAAATAGATGTTGGCCGATTCTCATAGATACCGGATAAGCACAAAAAAATTCATCAAAATCGGTCAAGCCGTTTCGGAGGAGTATGGCAACGAAAACTGTGACACGAGAATTTTATATATTAGAAGATTATATGGAATACGGCTGGTTGCGGATTCTACATATTAAGTTCTCATAAATCAACCGAAAAAGTAACGCAATGTTTATTTAACCGGATTCTAAATGCTTTCAGCTGAGGAGAGCTTTCAGCAGAGCCTAGGAGGACTATTAGTCACAGCCGTAACTTGTATCTAGTCAATGCAACGTGTAGGTTTGATCGAGAATGTGCACTGCCGCGGGCCCGAGCGGGGAGAACGATGCAGATGTCGTCGACAGTCAACACCGACAGGGACAGGACATTCGCGAACATTCGCGAGCGTGCGAGGCGCGGCCGCGGCCGGTTCGCACGGCAGCGGCGGTCGACGGTCGACGGCCGCCCGCGGCGAGGCCTTATCTCGCTCGTCGACATTCGCGAGGGGCCCTCTCGGACACTCGACACCCGGCATCCTCTGCTCTGCTCTAGCCCGCGGCACTCTATCGTTTCATCACCCTCATAATGTTAGTGCGATACATTGTCTAATGGGTCAGTGTATCGGTATATATCGTACAGTGTCCGGCACGCACCAGCACCAGCACCACGCTCGACACGACACAGAGAAAGATGCGCGACTGCACGAGCCCCGCGCGCGGTGCAACCACGCACGCAGTATCGAGCGCACCGAGCGCGCGCTATGTTTAGCTCGCCTCGGAGATGCGTCCACTAAATAACACGCCGTTCCATTTACAGTAGCATCGTTGCGATATAAATATCTTTCAAATGTTGATTGCTAAGGGTTAGATTGCTTTGATCCTATCGAGTCATATAGCTCTTTAACGCGTATGGTTGACCAGTTTTCTGCTCAATTTAAGTTTTATTACATTACCAGCTGTGCCCCACGGTTTCGCCCGCGTTAAGAAGTATCTTATAGGCTTATCCATAGAGCCTACTGGCTATTCTTGTACACAATTTCAGCTAAATCCGTATACAACAAATAAACAAACTATCGTATTTATAGTATATATATATATTCGGTTTTGATCACTTTTAATTATACATCTATATTTTTTGTTGAAGACATGACTTTGTTTGGTGGGTGGTTTGAGCAAAGGCCGGAGCCACCGGTGGTTACCCAATCCCACAAAGTTCAATCGTTCACCAAAGCTTCGTATTCGGCGTGAATCATACGAAGTCTCCGACAGTATCACCGGGCAGTCCGCTGAGCTCCGCGTTAAATGTAGTATTCAATTTACATCAATGTTTCTAATTAGGGAATTTCTTCTTTCCATTCCATTGCGCTAAACTGCTACGAGTAAACAAATACCGTACCGTACATCTGAGGCAGAAAGCGCTCATTATTCATTTGATCGGAATCAACAGCGAGTGGGTCCGCCCGTACTCCAACATAAGCGCGGCTCGTGGCGTGAATGCGACTATTTAATCTCATGGCTCTACGAAACGTCACTGTCCCATTACGTAATTGTGTTAAATCTGCATAATCCCCCAATATGCCGTAACAATGGAGATTACCACGAGCCTGCATCGATACACGCACACGACGGAACATTGAACTCAGTTTATATTTATATTGTTAGACGTGTGCAGATACTGCGGCCGACTGGATTGACTGTACGACGATTAGCGTCCATCACAGAAATGACGGACGGCGGTGAAGCGATCATACTACCAATTATCCCCTAATTGTGTGAGTAACGAGTGGTCGCCACCTCTCCGCCTCCTCGCGAGCTCGTTTACATCTATCATTTATTCGTAGTATTATTACATAGGAAGCTCAAAAGGCGATACGTTTCGCCGGCGTACCCTATGTATTATCTACGCATATTTCTCCGACTGTTGTTTGCACGGCTTCATTGGCTCACCAAACTGTTTATGTATTTTTAAACGCTTTTACGTATGTTTATTTGACAAATAGCCATCTATCGATAGACGTGTATTACCGCACCCGTTCGGCTGGAGAGCTGGAGGTGACAGTAATATATCTGCGGCTCCGTATTTGAGGACAGATATCCTCGTTAGGCTCGGTGGGCGTCCGGGCGCGGAGATGTATGGACATGAATGATTCATGCGGTCCCTGGGGCTAGCCGGGCCGACCGGCTCCGCACCGCGCCGTGCCTCTACACCTGTGCGATATTACTGACTAGTGACTACTTACAACAAGTGATATCGGTAGCTCTCACTTTATACTCGTTACACTTCTGATAGGGTAGAATTGGAAGGGCAAGGGTAGGTAGTATTATCTGACTGTAAGAATAGCGCACGCAGCTCGTAGCTGCAATGATCGCCAGTACAAACGACCACCTTACGTCTTTCATACCGTAGGGTTCCGAAACCGCGGCGGTGCGACGGTGCTATCGCAGGTGACATATTGTCCGTCTCCATAGTTACTCTCCATTATAAAGATATAACTTAGTTTATAGACAACTTGTATACTAGCAGCACGGAACAAACAGTGGCGCAGGATAAATCACTCGGCGGCATCTTTGCGCAAAATGAATCCGGCGCCCCCCGGGCCGCCCTCGGCGGGACAATAAATAACAGGCGCACGACGCAGGAGGCGGCGCCGTGTCGCACCGTGTCGTGTCGTGTCGTGTCGTGTCGTGTCGCGCCCCGCTGCCTGCGACGACCTGCCGTCTGTCGCCGCGGCGCGCTCTCTGTGCGGATGTTCACATTTATCTCGGTCGCGGCTTGTTTGGTGCTCATTTTATTATGTTACTTTACTCAGAACAAAATATGTAATATTTTGCATACAAATATTTACATTATTAAGTACGATGTCTTTACGATTTCCACAAAGAAATACAAAATGTGTACCGATCGGATTACGGCAGACGTGCACTCAAATATCTAAATTGATAAATGGAAGAGCGTTCAAATTACTCCGGTACAAAAACAGAGTTATTTGGCGACGCCCGTTTTTAGGGGTTCCATAGCCGAATGGCAAAAAACGGAACCTTTATAGATTCGTCCTATCTGTCTGTTTGTCCGTCCGTATGTCACAGCCACTATATTCCGAAACTATTAGGACTACACAGTTGAAACTTGGTAGGTAGGTATATTCTCTGTTAACCACTTCACGATTTTTATACAAAAAAACAGATTAACGGGGGGCTTGGCAAAACTAAAACTATAAAATGTTTTTTCATCAAACCTATACGTGCGGTGTGTCTATAGATAGGTCTTTAAAAATGACGTTGAGGTTCCTAAAACCATTTTTTCTCAAAGTCAATCATTTGAAAGATAGACACTAAAATGTGTTTGTGTCCCTTCCCCTGTCACTTTTAAAGTAAGGGAGTTAAAAATCTTTGAAAAATATATACTGTAGATTTTACATACAAACACTATGAGAAACAAAGTTAATTTTTTGGTGGCGAAAAATTATAGTCATAATAAAATACTCTATTATGTTAAGAAACCCTGAGAGTGCGAGTCCGCCTTGCACTTGGTCACTTTATTTTTTATCATAATGCATACGTACCTATCTATTATTTCTTGAACTAAACACAAAAAAAAAACTTTTTCTTCAGTCTCATCGTATTTTTTATTTGTATTTAGAAATTTCGTAAGTTTCAGATATAATAATAAATTATCAACTAGGCTGACTAGTGTTTACATTGATTGCATATTGCATTGCGTCGAGCTAAGTGACAGTGAGTGTACCGAGCACGTCCGATGCTCTGGCTCAGGGTGTGATTGTAGTGAGACGAGGGGTACTCTACGTAAGTAATGTGATGTGATTAGAGTGGTAGAGCGGTACGTACAGGTAGGTGAGGCGCGGCAGCGTGGCCAGCGCGGCGTCGGGCAGGCGGCGCAGCGCACACTTGTCCAGCCACAGGCGCTGCAGCGAGCCGCCCAGCGCGCCGCCGCCCACGGACTGCAGCCGGTTCAGCGAGAGGTTCCTACGGACATGCCCATCAACATTAAACATAAATCACCATTTTAAGGGATTATTTTCAAAAATATAATTAGCCTTTGTGTTATTCCAGAACTTACACTTCCAATTTAATTCAATGTTTGATTTTTAGATTGTATTTCATTGTTTCACTTTTTTTTCAACCGATTTCCAAAATGGAGAAGGTTTTCATTTCGTCTGAATGTTTTTTAGGGTTCCGTACCCAAAGGGTAAAACGGGACCCTATTACTAAGACTCCGCTGTCCGTCTGTCTGTCTGTCTGTCTGTCCGTCTGTCACCAGACTGTATCTCATGAACCGTGATAGTTAGACAGCTGAAATTTTCACAGATGATGTATTTCTGTTGCCGCTATAACAACTAATACTAAAAACAGAATAAGTTAATAATAATACAAGAAACGTATTTTATTCGGCATTTCACGCCATCTATGAACACTTAGTTAGGTAAACGTCCCATAGATGGCGTTATATTGAAAAGTCCCTAACACCTTTGTTAGACGTTAGATGGCGTTATAAGAAATAAAATGTTAATTAATTATTATTTTTTGCTGGCGATTAATGATAATGGTATTTTTTGCTCGATCTTATAAAATACTGTAGTGTGGTACGGAATCCTACTAGTGCGAGTCCGACTTGCACTTGGCCAGTTTATTTTTAGTGTATGTTACGCGAGTACTCCGCCGATAGTGAACCGATTTGAATGATTATTTTTGTGACAAGGTTCATCTCCTACTCCCTCTTAAATTTTATAATAAGTATCTTTAGATATATGATGATAAATGTCACAAACCTGCTACTGATGCTGACTCACGCGGCATGGAAGTCGGTTGTTTATTAGTTTTTAAACTATCTTAATTATTTGATAAAAATTGTCTGAACTACTGAAACATAGAGGTGCGTGTGATAGTATGGCTGGCAACTCTAAATTAATCATTTTTTTATATAGTCTCACGTTGACGATTGCATGACAGCTGAATGGTTCAAAAAGCTGGTTGGTTTTAATATATGCTTTTGCTATGTTCACTTGATAATTCAGTATGGTTTATTTTATGATTTTAGTCATGTATATCTGCGTATATGAATACCGCCTACATACTGAATAAATGCTTTGAACTTAAACTTTGTTGAACCATGACAAAGCTCCAGCTCACTCTATCGAAGATCGAAGTGAATCATCCTCCTTACGGTCCCGACCTGCCACCTCGTTAATTTTATTTATTTCCATTAAAAAACTTAGAGGAATTCATTTTATGAATCCTAAAGATGCCGCGGCTGCGTTTGAAAACTTTGAAACGGCGTGGACAAGATCCGTGAGTCCAGGTCCACTGCTTCACTCGATGGTTCCATCGCATGCGACGTTGTTAAGAAGAAACGGAAACTGCTTCGAAAAGCAATACAATATTAAAAGGTCTCTACGTCATTCCGTTTTTGATTTTCTAATAAAATGTTAGTTTGACCCCGTATAAGATATACTCACAGATCACGCAGGCTGGTCGCGGACAGCAGCGCGTCACGCGGCAGCGACGTTATGTTGTTGTGCGACACGTCCCTGCAACAACACGACACCATATATCACCACCACTCCGTACATAGAACACACCATCCCGCGACATCCACTCTCGTCTGCTATGCACGTCACGCGATAGCATATGGTTAAAGGTATGACCACATCGCGGCGTCCTGCGTCGGCATGCGCGTTTGCGATCTGAATTTCTATTGTTTTCTGATCGCCGTAGATCGCGTTTGGTCTGAACCAGTCGGTACAAATACTCCTGCGCTATCTGATCGCCGCCTAGATCGCGCACGCAGGACGCCGCGGTGTGGTCGTACCTTAAGTTAAAGTTAAGTGTTATGTATCAAGCAGACATCTTATACTGTACATCTACGGTACAACTATACATATACAGAATACGTGTACACTATACTAATACAGTACTACACATACAGAATAAATTATCTAAATTAATCGTCGTACAGTCAGCGTGCGAGTGTCGCGGCCGCAGGGATCCCGTGGAGTTGGACGGGGGTCGAACCGTGAGCTTGTCCCGCGCGGACAGATCTACATTTGTAACGTAACGAGCGAGAAAGATGACGATGACGGTGCGTGAACGGTTCAATGATGGGTTAATTTCCTGGCAGTATGAGATTAGGCGGCGGCGGGCGCGGCCGGCGCTCGTTACACGCCATCCATCATCGGTCGCCGACACCGACCTCTACCCCTCTCCTCTCCCCTCGACCCCCCGCCCGCCGTCGCACCCCTGCAGCACCCCTGCTACTACATTCAACTATTTAAATAATATATTTTATGTGAAGGGTTTCGAATATATATGACTAGCAGCCCGGCCCGGCTTCGCATGGGTAGAACATATATGCCTACAAAATTCGCATCAGTTTGTTGCCTCGAGTATTAAATATTAACATCTTTAACAATCATCGTCATATTTCGAATTATGCACCTAAATATCTTCCTCATAAACAGTCTGGCTATTGATGAAAACTGCATGATAATCCGTTCAGTAGCTTTTGAGATTATTGCGAACAGACAGACAGAGATTTTATAATATATATAGTGATATTGGACGGCCGTTTGGCGTAAAGGATAGTTACCCTGATTCTGACCCAAGGGTCGTTGGTTCTAATCCAAGCTATATACCAATGAATTAGAGAAGGTCGTTGCAAACCGTAAATAGTTTCAATAACTAGGTGTACGTACAATACCGAAAACATGGTATTGGATGTCATAATAACTGTTTATCGGGCGAAACCAGTTTTCGCAAACTACAAGCGTTGCAGCCGATGCAAGAACCGATTGGATATCGTAGTAACTATTTATTTGCAATACCTAACCTATACAGGTGCTAGGCGTTGCGAGTGACGATCGAAACCAATGAAGTTATTGTTATTAGTGGCGCCCGATTCAATCAAAACTATATAATAACCAATTTATGTCGAATCACAAAATTCTTCTACTTTATTTAGATGATATCAATATTATATATGTGAAAATTTGTATTTTTTTTAAATCGATCGCTACTATGAATGTTTCATGTGTATTCATGAATCATGGGTTTTCGTAAACAGGTAGTGAGATCATTAAATCTACCAAAAAGTAGCTTACCACTAAGGAGAAAATCAGCCGCCGTAACCTTACGGTGTTCCACAGGTGCAACACAGCTATCGAAAGTCGGACTATTCTAGCCAAGCGTGTTGACCGTCCACATCATTATTTTTAATCCCCGACGCAAAAAGTAGGGGTATTATACGTTTAACGTGTATATCTGTGTGTCTGTCGGTTCCCTATTGATTCGCATAACATTTTTTGTCATAATATACATTAGCATAATTTTGTTTCTCCTAATATATTTAAGCATACATTAATTTGGCATAAAGTAATTAGGCATATTTTTCTTGATATAATTACTGTAAGCATAAGCATTTGTGGCATAATATTCTAAAGAATAATAATAAACGCATAACTATTATTCGGCATAGTGTTTAGGCATAATTTTTTTGTCATATTATTATAGCATAATGATTAAATAGTACTTTTAAAAAAATTTATCTCTTCAAGACTAATCTAGCTAGTAGACCGATTTCATTTAAATATTGCTCTGGTATACCTAATATAATGGAATAGGAAATATAACATTTGTTAACCCAGACGAAATTACGAAGCTCAGCTTGTAGATTTACGAAAAAATATATTAAAATAAAAAAAAGTTTGTTGGATGTGTTGAGCACGTCAAGATGCGCATAATAAGTGTAAATATTGACTTATAACTACCTAACCAAATTATGAACATAATCATGAGCTGATATCTAATCAAATGCAGAACCAAAACTGTGAGATAGCAGATGCACTTCGAAAAAAGGTAAGTTATGTTAATTTAACGTTTGCGTTAGGTCAAATAACATTCAGTTTTAAAATAAAAATAATCGCGGCGAAGGGGTGGCCCAAGGGCTACCCCCGCCGAACTTGAACCTACTGTGCCAGTCTAGTACCAAACATTTTGTTGGTATTAATAACTTTAACTTTATATCACCTACTTTATTTAATAAATTTAATTTGGCTACGGACTTGAAGTTTATTTATTAATAAATATTGATACAAAAACTTGGAAACACGATCTTTTTTTTGAGCCAAACAACTCTTAACTAAACATAACATACTTAATTAAACATTTCTTACCTTAATTCTGACTTTCGAAGTGTTAAATTATTTTTATTATGTAATTTTATAATAGTCGTTTCTTTAGAAATTAATAAATGTGTAATTAAGTAAACTTTGTTTATTTTAATTGGAATAATACAGCATAAAATATGTGTACACATTCAATTATGACTTCATTTATTATGTCTAAAACTGTTAGGCCAATAAAAATTATGCCCTATAACTTTATGCGAATCAAAATTAGGCCGAAACAATATAGCCTACTTGAAAGTTATGCTTGTTTATACAATATGCCAAAATAAATTATACGATAGTAGATGCCATTTAAAATGATGCGTAACCCGTTATGCCTAAGTAAATTAGGAATAAAATTATGAGAAACAAAGGGATCCCGTGTCTGTCTGTAGCGTCTTATCACCCAAATGGATGAACTGATTTTGATTTTATTATTGATAGTGTTTTTGTTTCATTGATGTCTTCAGCGAGAGTGTTCTTAGCTTTGATTCATGAATAATCGTTCAATCGTTTTAAAACTATGAGCTTTTTTCTAGTTGAGGGCGCTATTAAGTCAACTTTCATAGGTCTGATCAATTCGAAAATCTGCTTCTTCAACGATATTGTAAGAACATGGAAGCTTTGACCTGATGCTGGGACATCTCCTGCAATCTACAGAATACTCAAATCCTCACCAACTTACAGCTGAGATTTTAAATGTCGTGTCTAATTTTTAGGGCCGTTACGCACTGTTGACTAGTCGCCGGCGACTCAGTCCCTCGAAACGACCGAAACATGGGAAACTAGGGCCGGAGACCGAGCCGAGCGACAGTATTCCAAGTACAGATAGATACAGTCCGGTCGTTACGACAGTTGCTCGCAGTGTGAATGCTTTCATTTGAAACCGTGCTCCTATTGGTCGCCGGCGACCGGCAGTTGCCTGTGCGTCGCCACTGCGCGGCGAGTCGCCGAGTCGCCCGGGCAACCGGTGACTAGTGCGTAAACACCTATTTAAACTATACAATATTACAGTCGTCGACAACTGAGTCGCCGGCGACTAGTCGACAGTGCGTAAGGGCTCTAAAACTAGATTTTCATTAAAATCATTCCAACGAGTCTATACTCGTTGGAATGATTTTAATGAAAATCTATATTTATAAAAGAAAGTTGTGTTAGTTACTACACTTGTAACTCAAGAACGGCTCGACCAATTTTAATGATTTTTGTATCTTTGGAATTGTCTTTGTCAGGAATAGGATAATAAGTATTAAAAACAATGAATAATTGACCTAAAAAAAATATATAAGACAAATTATTTTGCCAAAATGTTCCTGGGCTAAGAAACTGCCAATCCTTTGTTGTTCAATTGTTTATCCCGTCGATACGGTAAACCACATTATCGCATATTTTTTTCTGTATAATTATGGCTCCACACGATTAGTGTATTTAGCCAGTGTCAGGTATAAAAATACTTCAAATGTTTGTGAATTGAAGTCATGTAGATTTAAAAAATGTCAAATACTGCTATAACTTATCCATAACAAACATTACATTAGGTAATTCGACGTATTCCCGGCAGGAGCAGATAGAAGGGCTAAAATGCGACAAATTTAGCCCCCACAATGTACGGCCGAAAATTAATAGTTTACGAGATATTTAGAAATTAGCAACTTTTGGAAATATACCCAATGTTGGAGGTTCTTAAGAAAATAAAAAAAATATTGGCTGATTAAATGTTATATTTTTTTTTTATTTGTAGGGAACTTTGTGATAAAGCTTAAGAAGTAATAATATATCCAAAAATACTTAGAATGTAATAACAATGACTCATAAGGTTTTTTTTATTTTTTTGAATATTTTTACCTTTAGTGCAAAACAATGTAATTTTTCTTAAAAAAAAGCACTAACATTACGTTAAACACTACGTTAAGCCTGCATATTACTAATAAAACTTCCTAGTTTAGTAAGCTTTCCAAAAAGGTATAACAGTTGGTATTTTTTATTAAAACAGTATCATCAAAATCGAAACTACCACGGAAAGTACTCAGACCAATGGGTCTGAGTACTTTCCGAGGTAGTTTTAATACGTAATGACGTATTACATGCATTAACAACGCAGTAATCATTATCAGTAACTGGCGTCAATCGGTTTTTTTACCCTTTAACTACCTTTACCCTGGCCGAGGTAAGCGTCAGCTGGAAACTTCTATCTATAAAGTCGTTCAGACAACTCAGATTTAATTGTATCTAAAGTTTTTTTTTTTTTTTTTTAAATCAAAAGTTTAATAATTGGAGCGAGACTGTACATATCATTTCTTTTGTGTTCAGTTAAGTACAATTTCACACTTTAGATAATACACACAAATGAAATGAAATGTTTAAATGAACGCCTGTAAATCCTGCACTCGCCCCCCGGCGTCCCATCACCTAGATTCAACATTCAACATTGAACATGTAGAAACATGTTGAATGTTGAATGTTTCAACTGGTCATAATCGGGTGTAACCCATGTAGGTAGGTAGCTCGAAGTGAGCCGCTCCGAGAGCATCACCCGTCGAGTGTCGACAGCCGGACCGAGAATTCATTAAATGCTCCCTGTCAACTCATTTTGAATCAACTCCATAACATTCCCGAAGATACTAAAACGTTTCTGGGAGGCAATTTTGAAAGTGTGGTTTGGTCAGCAGTTGCAATTTTGAAAGAGTGGTTTGGTCAGTAGTTGCTATTTTCAGAAACATCTCAACCTATCATCGACACCGATAATATAAATGCAAAAGTCAGTTTGTATATTTGTTTTTTTTGGGACTTCTTCACGGTCGACCGTGAAGAAAATTAAAATTAAAATTTCAGCTTAATCGGTCTAGCCGTTTGACCGCGGTCAAACGGCTTGACCGATTAAGCTGAAATTTTGCACAGGGATAGCAAGTATTATGGATTAGGCTATAGGATACTTTTTAACTGAGCACAGCTAGTTATTAATATATAAATGTTTTACTGTGGTACTGTGTATCTCTCGATACTTTCCACTGCGGAGGATACAAACCAGACTCTAATGATTTAATGTTACACGAACTTCGTACCGCCAATATAAGTTGTCTCAATTTAGGTATTGTTAAGGCTTCAGCTAAGATTAATGGAAAATTTGAAAAGGATGGAAGGGTACTCACATGCAGCTCTCGTTTGATACACGCACATTAGTAAATATCCTGTTATGATTTAATGTGTTTTGAATAGTTAAGATGATAACACAGCACTTGACGGGGAATTCTCACTGCGGAAACTTTTATGCACACAAAATTACGTTTTTTACATTTTCATTGCTGTAGATTGATTTCGCGACTCCATGGCGACTGGCGGCGATTGTAGGATGCGCCGGCCAATCAGTGCGCAGGAGCATTTTGCCGCGAGTTTTAAATGCGGAGTTGGATAATGGTAGTGGAGGGACGTTGGCGGGAATAAGGAAAGTGGACTGTAAACTAAAGCCTGAACATATCCCCCCACATGAAATCATCATGGATTTCACAAGGTTAAATGAGGGTTCGTGACCCTGCTACTAAGATACTACTCGGATTCATAAGGTCATTGGTATTAGATAAATAGGTGTGATAAGTTGCATAACAAATTACATATGTGAACAATTTAGAAGTGTAAGTTAATGTTAATGTATATATAAATATTTAAAGTTAAATGCTAAGAATATTGTTTTTTAAGTTAAGAATAAGTTTAAGGTCTTCTAATTATGAAGATAAATGCTGCTCTTCGATCGGAAGAGGACAGATTTTTACCGCTGGTCGCACTAGCACGCCTTTAGCAGTTTTGACAGTCACAACGCGGATGATGTTGTCTTTTCCGGGATGCAACTTTACGATACGACCTAGACGCCATTCGTTAGGAGGTAAGTTTGGTTCAATAATGGTTACAAGATCGTCCAATTTAGGTTGTCGGTTATCTGACTTGAACCATTTTACGCGTTGTTGGAGAGTATGAAGGTAGTCCCTTTGCCAAGTACGCCAGAAACTTTGAGTAAGTCTCTGTATAAGCTGCCAGCGAGAACGCAGACATACATTCTCATCGTGTACTGGTTCAGGTAAGGAAACTAACGGGCGGCCAATCAGAAAATGCCCAGCAGTGAGAGCGTCAACTTCACGGGGATCGGATGAAAGCTCCACCAAAGGTCTGGAGTTTAACATCGCTTCGATTTTAGTAAGAACAGTATAGAATTCTTCGTAAGTAAGGGTCTGAGCTCCTATGACTCGCCTAAGGTGATACTTAGTAGAACGAATACTGCGTTCGAAAATACCGCCAAAGTGTGCTCCCGAGGCGGGATTAATTTTCCAGGTTAT
This sequence comes from Cabera pusaria, assembly GCA_954871355.1. Lineage (NCBI taxonomy): Eukaryota > Metazoa > Arthropoda > Insecta > Lepidoptera > Geometridae > Cabera > Cabera pusaria. Next base: position 139,349 of record OX940903.1, on the reverse strand, counting down.
GCCTCGAGACGCGAGCTGCTGAGAGATTGAGTCGCTTTCTTTATCTAGCATTTCTGAAACTTCTGATAGATAGCGCTTAGCACCGATGAAGTTGGTTCCACCGTCGGTAACAACTAATTGGCAAAGACCCCTCCGTGATATGAAACGGTCGAAAGCTGCGATAAAAGCTTCTGTGGTCAACTCGGTGACCAGCTCGAGATGAATTGCCTTAGTTGAGTGACAAACGATAAGACATAGATATGCCTTATAAGATCGTGCATTACGACGCCTACTTTCTTTTATCATCACCGGCCCTCCAAAATCAATTCCAATTTTCTGGAAACATTGTGGTGTTACACGAGATGAAGGTAGATCACCCATCAATGGTTGCAGATGAGTAGGTGCTGTTTTGAAGCAAGTGACGCATTTAGATAGTCGCGATCTAATAAGGTTACGTAGGCCGAGAATCCAAAATCGACGTTGGATTAATGACTGCAGAAGACGCGGTCCACAGTGAAGGTAAGTTGCATGAAAATGATCGATAAGGAGTTGACACAGCCGAGATGATTTTGGTAAAAGATAAGGATGTTTGACACTATCAGGTAAGTCGGATTGCCCTAGTCGTCCACCCACACGAATAATACCAAGCGAATCTACAAACGGCGAGAGCTTAGAGATGTGTCTCGGAAGAGATTTTTTGGTTGAAACTAAAGGTGGGATTTCTTTAAGTTGTTGCTGTTGAACATATTTCACTAAAGAATTGACTGACCGATCGAGTTCGGTGGAGGTGAGAAAAGGCGATAACTTACGCTCCGAGCGTTTACGTTTAGCGTTATCTATGAAACGGTAGATCCACGCTACTACTCTCTGCACGCGCGAAAAACTGGAGGAGCGTTCCAGCTGAGTTTGTAACACATCAGCATCTTGTGTAGTGAGGTAAACGTTACACAACTGTGATGACGATTTCAGTTCTGGAAGGTTTTCCTGCCCTTTGACTGCTGATACAGGCCAGTCGTCAGGTGCATCGGTCAGCCACTGGGGACCTGACCACCAGCTTTCACAGGTAGCTAGCTGAGAGCATGGTAGACCACGACTACATAGATCAGCCGGGTTATCATGTGTGGACACGTGACGCCACACAAACTGTGCGGACGCATCGATTATTTGAACTACACGATGCGCTACAAATGTTTTTAATTTGTGCGGTTCAGTGTTCAGCCACGACAGCACCGTCGAACTATCAGTGAAAAGATAGCATTGAGATAAGTTTAGGTTTTTGCTAAGCAAGGAGTAAATTCTACTAGCGACTTTTGCTAGTAAAACCGCGCCGCAAAGTTCCAAACGGTTGACAGTGAGGACCTTTAACGGGGCTACCTTGGACTTAGCTATCAGAAGATGGACATTGACCTGGTCATCAGTGTCAGCACGGAGATAGACTGAACAGCCGAAAGCCTTGGTCGATCCGTCACAATAGCCGATAATAGAAAATGTCTTGCCTTGATGAGGGATGACATGACGCGGTATGTTGATGAAATTTAAATCATTTAGGTCCGAGATAAATTCTCGCCAGTCTTGAGATAAGTCTCTGGGAATCGGTTCGTCCCAAGAGAGATGTGAACGCCACAAATCTTGAAGGAGTAATTTTGCCTTGAGAATGACAGGTGTGAGCCAGCCGAGAGGGTCGAAGATGCGAGCAACGTTAGATAAGATAGAACGCTTCGTATGTTCAGTGTCGACGATCGGAGAATGTGAGTACGTGAAACTATCCTCCTTCGGATCATATTGGACTCCTAAGATTTTTAGCATATTTTTATCGTCTTGTTCTGAAAATTGTTTTGGAGATTGGCAGTGATCTACTGGCAAGGTTTGCAAAAAGGAGGTGGAGTTGCTGCTCCATTTTCGCAGCTCAAGTTGAGCGTGGCCGAGAAGTTTGATAAGCTCGTCTTTAAGTTTGATTGCGGCTTCAACAGAGGGCGCACCTGTCGTAACATCATCCATAAATGTTTCATGACGAACTGCTTCAGCAGCGCGGGGATACTCATCGCCGTGATCAGCCGCTAGTTGATGGAGAGTGCGAATCGCAAGGTAAGGTGAACTCGATACTCCGTACGTCACGGTGGAGAGTTCGTATTCCGTTACCGGGTCACTAGGGGACTCACGCCACAGTACGTGCTGATAGCAGCGATCCTCTGGTCGAATTAAAATTTGACGATACATTTTGGATATGTCACAGGTAAACACTACTCTGTGCAGTCTGAAGTTGGTTATGATATCTATGATATCAACTTGAAGCTTAGGGCCAGCGTACACTACGTCGTTGAGAGATAAACCATTAGTAGTCTTGCAGCTTGCGTCAAAAACCACTCGCAGCTTAGTTGTTGTGCTTTCTGGTCGGATGATGCAATGATGCGGGATAAGATAACGCTTTTGCGGTTGTGGATGAGACTGAGATGGATATATCGGTTGCATGTGACCGAGACTTTCGTACTCTTGCATAAAGTTTGTGTAATCGGTTTTAAGGTGAGGTTGTCTGTTGAGCTTCTTCTCGAGGTTATTTAACCGAGACAAAGAAGTGGGATACGATTCGCCTAATGTGCACTCGCGGTCCTTTAGAAGGATAGGTACGACGTAACGTCCGTTAGATTCGCGGGAGGTAAGATCGGCGTACATAGTCTCACAGATGTCATCTTCGGGCTTAGTAATACGCGCGCGCGGTGGCTCCTCGACTTCCCAGAATAGTCTGACCTGCTCGTCGAGTGTGCGCGAAGCAGCTAACAGTGACGAGACAACGGGTGGCGGTGATACGTCGATGTCAACGGCGCCGGTGAGTATCCAGCCGAATACGCTGTGCAAGGCGGTAGGTAAACCGGGACCTAGCTTAACGCGTTGACCGTCATAGATTTCTGAAAAAAGTTCTGCTCCGATTAAAAGATCTATCGGTCCGGGCCGGTCGAAGTCGCGGTCGGCGAGAACAAAATGTTGACATAGACTCCGGACGACTGACGGCACTTGAACGCTAGGCATCTGCGAGGTAATGTTGTCTAGAACGATAGGTTTTAGCTTGTATAGCGGGTCGTTGTTATCGAGGGGTTGCAAAACGCACTGTGTGACTCCCCTGACTTGAAACACAGTGTTCTGACCAAGTCCAGCTACCGTAAGATTGCAGCGATGGAGCTTGAGGCCTAACTTCCGTGCGCAGGCAGTAGTTATGAATGAGTCTTGCGCGCCGCTATCGATAAGAGCGCGCACGGTGCGCTGCGTGCCGGCAACGGTATTACAAACGCGCAGCTGACACGTCCCTAGTAGCACTATGCTGCGGCTCGATCCTAAATGCGCGCTAGTGCTCGCTTGAGTGATGTCACTCGAGTTCACTCGGGGGCTCTCAAAGTGCAACAACGAATGATGACGTAATCCGCACATTGAACAAGTTACCTTTGATATGCACTTGTCTATGACGTGGTTGTTACGTAGACAGTTAGTACACAATTGTTTATTTTTTACTAAGTCAAGTTTAGCACGAGAGTCTAACGATTGAAAGGTAGGGCACCGATATATGGAGTGCACCTCGCCGCAACACAAACATTTGAATGTTGGCGGGCTAGATTCAGTAAGATAAGATGAGCGGTTTGATCCGCCGCTAGATTGCCGATTATTTGGCTGAGATTTCTTTCCGTCGAAAGTCCGCGAAGGATTGTTTTTCCCGTCAAAGGTCCGGGATGAGATAGGATTTGGAGATCGTTGTGTAGTTTCTAAGATCTTTACGTAATCTTGAAGAAACTTGAGAAGATCACTAAAGGTAGGTATTTGTGTGCTGTTTTGAGTTTCGAACCGCATGCGAGTATCCGCATCGAGCGATCGCGAGGCTAAATGGAATAAGATATATTCACCTAAATTCTCAATATTTATAGCTTCGAGGGCGTGACTCGATTCATAAAACACGTTGGTGAGATTCTGTAACTCCCTATAATTACCCGCCCGTACTACGGGATAATTAACAATTTTCTCTAAGTAAGTAACGGCTAAGATTCGTTTGTTCTGATAACGTTCGACTAATGCAGCGTAAACAATCTGATAATTATTCGCGGTAACCGGAATTCCTTTCACTAATGACAGCGCAGGACCGGAAAAACACGATATGAGATAATGATATTTTTCTATATCGGATAATGTATTGTTTTCATGGATCAGTGCTTTAAACGTATCGAAAAATACTTGAAAATCTTCGGTGCTACCATTAAAGTGGGGTAATTGTAGTTGAGGAAGTCGCACATTCACTGAAGGTTGATGTGACGACGAACAATTAAGTGCCCCGGCGGCTTTGACGCCCGCGCTGGAGGCATCTGATAACTGGTCGGCCGCACTTATAACCGTGTAATACAACTCATCGAACGCACTAATAGCCGACAGATCGACTTCCGAATCAGGTTTCAGTTCTAATTCCAATTCATTTATTTGTTCAGAAAGCTTCATGTATTCCTCGCGAATTGAATGTATGCGCTTATATCTAGATTTAAACGACGATTCCTTTGAACGATCTTGAATCATCTCCCGTGATAGATCGTACAGAATTTGAATGTCCCGAAACACATATTCGCGTTGAGACCGCAACAATCTAAGTTTATTTTTCTCCATACTCATAAGATAGATAAAGATAACAGTAAAGTAAGTTAACTGCGAGACCGGTCGGTCGATCGCTAAATGAGTTGAAGGTAGATACAACTTGATATGATGGTTACGAGTTTATTCTGTAAATACTGTGATTAGGATTATTTAATTTAGTTATAAGTGTAGTTAGAGACGATTATTATGTGTATTAGATGTTTATTTATGTGAGTTATAACGATATTTTGTTAAAAATTACTAGAAAATAAAAGATGACGCAATTTTGAATAGGAAACCAAGTTAACTTGACATATGAAACCGAGTAGCCTGTATGTAAAACCGGGCCAACTTAAGCTGGTTGCTTGTTGATTTTGCCGGTTTTACTATCAGATTTTCTAATGAAATTTAATAATGAATTTGACGATAATTCCATAGGAATTCGCGCTCTGATAGGACCACAAAAATGGGGATGTTAAGGCTTCAGCTAAGATTAATGGAAAATTTGAAAAGGATGGAAGGGTACTCACATGCAGCTCTCGTTTGATACACGCACATTAGTAAATATCCTGTTATGATTTAATGTGTTTTGAATAGTTAAGATGATAACACAGCACTTGACGGGGAATTCTCACTGCGGAAACTTTTATGCACACAAAATTACGTTTTTTACATTTTCATTGCTGTAGATTGATTTCGCGACTCCATGGCGACTGGCGGCGATTGTAGGATGCGCCGGCCAATCAGTGCGCAGGAGCATTTTGCCGCGAGTTTTAAATGCGGAGTTGGATAATGGTAGTGGAGGGACGTTGGCGGGAATAAGGAAAGTGGACTGTAAACTAAAGCCTGAACAGGTATATATATAAATAAACTAGCCAAGTGCGAGTCTGGTCGAGTCTTCTCGTCGCCTATACCGCAGTGTCTAAAGACAAAAGTCTTTAACCAGTGCGTCCTACCTGTAATGACATACGGAGCCGAGACGTGGACACTCACAGTCCGACTGGTCCACCAATTTAAAGTTGCTCAGCGAGCTATGGAGAGAGCTAGGCTCGATATTTCTCTGCGGGATCGAATCCGGAACGAAATAATTCGCCAGAGAACTAAAGTTATCGACATAGCTCAACGGATTAGCAAGCTGAAGTGGCAGTGGGCTGGTCATATCTGCCGCAGGACTGATAACCGTTGGGGTAGACTTGTCCTAGAGTGGAGACCGCGAATCGGCAAACGTAGCGTAGGACGTCCTGTGACCAGGTGGAGCGACGACATACGCAAAGCGGAGACGCGGCAGTGACTGGAAAAGAAGAGCCGAAGATCGGGCTCAGTGGCGCATCTTGGGAGAGGCCTACGTCCAGCAGTGGACTGATACAGGCTGATAATGAAGTGCGAGTCTGACACGTGGGTTCCGTTCCGATTGAACAAAATTTGCCGGTAAAATACGTTTCTTGTATGAGCTCCCTTTAATTTTTAATTTAATTTAACTTGGCGCTAACCTCGGGCAACGCATTAGTTTCGCGATTCAAAGAGGTAACGTCGCCAGGTTTTTGGGTACTCTACTAGCAGACAGCGACCTAAATTCCATTTATTATTTGTAGTTTTTATTTGAATTATTAGTCATAGTTAATATATTAGTTTTTTTAATTGTTTTGACTATTGTTTTATTTAACTAGTTTTTATTAAAATTTGATCTTATAGCAGCTATTGCACACTATGAGTAAATTTCAAGTCTCTATCTATGACGGTTTGTAAGGTCGAGCATAAAGCGCCCGGAAAAAAACGTGCCTTGTATGGGAATGGGAACCCCCTTTTGTTTTTAACTAGGTTTAACTGTATTTTGTTTTCAGTAATTGTTGTTAAAGCGGCCATAACACTCCATATTTTGTAAAATTTTCAAGTTTCTATCTATTACGGTTCTTAAGATCAAGCAATAAACGCGAAAAACACGTTTCTTGTATGGGGTCCCCTTTAATTTTTAACTATATGTTTTAGTAATTGTTGTTTAATCCTCCATAATTATACATAATTTGTGAAAATTTCATGTCTTTACCTATTACGGTTAAGGAGATACAGCCCTGTGAAAGGCAGATAGACAGACGGACGGACGAAGCGAAGTCTTAGTAATAGGATTCCTTTGGTTCAGAACCATAAAAATATCTGTTTTGATAACAGATGAAATAAACTACTTTCATTGCAATGTCTTTGTATTTTCTCACTTTTTAAACCCACTTTAGGCAAATCGTTAGCCGTTCTCGAGTTTTAATGACACTAACAGTTGCAGTTAGTACTAACTGTGGTATCATTCAGACGTGGTATATTCGGTGAAAGAACACTAGCAAAAGAGGTGGCAAAGAGTTCGGTAGATGCAACACCACAAAACATAGTGTAGTCATCCTTGTAGGCAACACTCGATCGACTCGAAGCCACCCACCACGAATGAATGTACCATATTATATCATCTATATCTATACTAATATTATAAAGAGAGAACATTTGTATTTTTGTATGTTTGTAATGATTTGGCTCAAAAACTACTGAACCGATTTAAAAAATTCTTTCACTAATACATAGAATGGACTTTTGGAATGAAAATAGGCTATATATTATTCCGTTTAAATCAAAGGTAAATTCGTGGAGACCTAATTTGCAACCTAAGTCGGCAAAAAAACGGTCGAAAAAACACGTTTCTTACGAACGCTGCTTAATTGAAAATAGATAGAAGAATATTTTCTATGCAAGAGTTGTACAACTAAATAAGACCTACAAAAAAGTCCGGGACAGCATATGTCTATCTCTTAAGGTTGACCACCGTAACCATTTTAATCTTAAAATTTTTGTTAAAAAATATTACATAACTTCCAAGGCTATTTTCAAGTATATAGTATTAATCCTTATCCCAATAATTACGTTAATTAGCTTGGCCACATATTATAGATTAAAATTGTCCTTTACAGTATAATATAATTCTATATTATATTCTATAATATAATTCAAATGAAAACTCTAGAAGATATCGCGAATTTCATATACACGCATCGCAAAATTAATAAAATATTTGCAGTGAAACCACAGATTAGGTCATAGGTACTACAAAATATTATTATAAGCTTAGCTATGCTGTAGATCCCCACCGATCACAATCAATTTGAAGTCAATATAGTATAATAATATGATCTATTGTATAAAATAATATTTATCTATACATATGCAAATAAATATCTGAATCTGAATCTGAATATAATAATATAATATTTTAAACCACCCCGACTGATCTATGTATAATCTTTTCATTAAAAGCATTCCAATGACTCTAAACACGACATTTAAAATCTGAGCTGTAAGTTGGTGAGGATTTGAGTATTCTGTAGAGTCCAGGAGATGTCCCAGCATCAGTTCAATGCTTCCATGTTCTTACAATATCGTTGAAGAAGAAGATTTTCGAATTGATTAGACCTATGAAAGTTGATTTCATAGCGCAATTAACTAGAAAAAAGCTCATAGTTTTATAACGATTGAACGAATTTTCATGAATCAAAGCTAAGAAAACTCTCGATGAAGACATCTATCAAACAAAAAAAAACTATCAATAATAAAAACAAAATCGGATCATCCGGTTAGGTGCTAAGATGCTACAGACAGACACACAGATACACACGTTAAACGTATATTACCCCTACATTTTGCGTCGGGGAACGCGTAAGGTTACAGCGGCAGATGTTCTCCTTGGTGGTAAGCTACTTTTTGGTAGATTTAATGATCCCACTTCCACTGTACGAAAACTCATGATTCATGAATGCACATAAAATTTTCATTGGTAGGTATATAGCTAGGATTAGAACCAACGACCGTCGGGTCAGAATCAGGGTAACTATCCTTTACGCCAAAGGGCCGTCCAATATCACTACGTAAGTATTATAAAACAAAGTCCATCACTGCGTCTGTCTGTCTGTTCGCAATAATCTCAATAGCTACTGAACGGATTATCGTATGCGGTTTTCACCAATAGCCAGAGTGTTTTGAGGAAGGTTTAGAAGCATAATTCGTTAAGGTTTTGTGTAAATTGGATGAAATATGACGATGATTGTAAAATATGTTCATATTTTATATTCGATGCAACAAACTGATGCAAATGTTGTAGGCATATATGTTCTACCCGTGCGAAGCCGGGGCGGGTTTCTAGTCATTAATACAAATTAAAGGGAGAATATTTCTCCGTGCTATATTATTATGCTATTATTCGGACTACGACAATACTTTTTTTTATGATATAAGGTAATAGGACAAGCACGACGCTCGCCTGACGGTAAGCGATGACGTCTACCTATTACAGATATAGCGACATGCAAAATTCTAGACTGCCAAAATTTTGCATGTCGCTGCACTGCGCCTGTTACCTCGAGACATAAAGATGTTGAGTCTCACATGCCCTGTAATTTCACTGGACACCTTGGCATATCAACCGAAGAATATTCCTATTTCACAGCTGAAAATTAATTGGCAAAGTGGTGGTACCGCCCCAGGCGGACTAGCAGAAGTCCTACCACTACAACAACTACTTATTTAGTCAGTATTTATCATATAAGTCAATATTGCGAAAACTCACAGTTTTCATTCATCATTGTTGATATCACGTTCATATGAAATCGCAGTCGACAACACATTGTTCACGTTGAACACGAATAAAGCTACAATCATTCGGTTCAAAGTAACCAATGTCCTGCGTGAGCTCACGAATATCTCAGTGTGAGCACATCTTTAGCTGGCAATTGTAGCCGCCGAGAATTGAGGGGAGATCGTAATGTTTAGTGAAAACTTGCGAACAGACTTACTTAGCCCCCTCATCTGTCACGGCACCACCGAGTGGTGTCAAAACATACCTCAAGTCGCCAGTTTATCGGTCTTTTATCGGATACCTTTCGGGGAGTGTGCCTTCCAACTGCACGAATTAATTCCACGGTCCCCCTTTTACCATCGTATAGATATACGCCATCGATACATGGTTGATATTCCATTCTGTCGCACAAAGCGCTTTGCATCAACATTTATCATACGCACAGAAAAGGAATGAAATTCCCTGCCAGAGTATGTGTTTCCTGTGAAGTACAATCCGGGGGTCTTCAAATCGCGAGTGAAAAAGTATCATCTAGGCAAGCGTGCTACATCGTCGATCACATCTTCATTTAACATCAGGTGAGATAGAGGTCAAACGCTTGCTTATCTACAAAAAAAAAACCTACGATTTATATTTGTCCCGCAGGTGTAAGATTATATACTGTTTCACTCATATATATACCCTGTGTACAACGAGGAAGTGTTTGCGGTCAACAAAGTTCTGCTACGCGCTACGAAGGTCTACGAGCGCGGCTACACATTCCGTGCCGAACAAAAGACATGAACGCGCGCAACGGACAGCGCGGCTGCGTCGCGTGCGCTGCCGCCGCGGTCGAGCGAGCCGCGAGGCAGGGCAGGGGGTGATACTCACAGCACGACGAGGTCCGGCGGCAGCGGCGGCAGGGCGTCGAGCGCGGCGGCGCGGCACGAGAGCGCGCGGCCGCCCGCCTCGCGGCACTCGCAGCGCGCCGGCGCCGCGCACAGCGCCGCCGCCGTCGCCAGCGCCAGCGCCGCCAGCGCCAGCCGCGCCGCCCACGCGCACCGCACCATGCGGTGCCGGGACACGCGCCGCGCGCCACTCACATCGACACACACCACTCTTCCCGGTTACCGATCACGCTCCGATAAGATAACGTATCGGGAGCGAGCGAGCGACCATCGAACGAGCTGGCCCGGCGCCGGTCACCGTGTCGCACTCGCGGCTCTGTGTTCGAGGATGTCGCCGCGCATCCTCCCCTAACCCGGCACTATTTATTTTTTTCGTTCTTCGACGATTACGCTTTTTGAGTATCGTACGAACCGATGTAAATAAAAAAAACGATCACGTTTGGAGTGATATAATTTTGTTAAAGAGCAGAATGCAGACGAACGTCCCGCTAACGTAGCAGTAGAGAAAAGCTCTCATGTTGCGAGCGACGGTTGCACTCGGAGTGCATGGACCCGACGGCGGCGCGGAGCGAGATGATAGACGCGCAGCTCGCGGCACGCTCGCTCGCAGACTGCCGCCCGCCCCGCGCCACCCCGCGTCGTGCCCCCGCCCCCACCTCGTCCCGCGCCCCGCTCCCTCCTACTGCATTTCTTCAATAAAATAACATAGCACGAGTGATCTGATACTTTAACAGAGCCCAAATCATAATGAATAATATAACTCATTCATTTATCTATGACAATTCACACGTTGTTATTTTACGAAGAGCTGAATGTCTACGAAGTCCATTTTCAAATCTCAACTGGTAGATCAGGTGAATTTACGGAACCGAATACTTTATAATATTTTCTAAATATTTCATTGATAATATAAATCTTTACAATAAACAAAATAAATAAAAAAATAATTAAGTATTTTATTTATTAATCAACTAACTGACACGGCGAACTTCGTACCGCCAATAACTTGTCTGATCTGAACAAACTTATCTATGTAAATAAGGTAAATATTATGAAATATTTCTGTGGGACCAGGTAGACACAGGAGGTTCAAATTTACATAGTTTCTATATAATATATTTATATACGGTAATTTGATCTATGGATCTCACAATTTACATTCGAATAAAATATATTACCTTACTTACAGAAGTTATTTACATAATAGTATATACATTAAAATATTTTTTCTATGTAAATAAACTGGCCAAGTGCAAATCGGACCCGTACACATAGGGTTCCGATTGAACAAAATTTGTCGGAAAAATACGTTTCCTGTATGGGGACCTCTCTAATTTTTAATTTAATTTCGTTTTTAGGGTTCCGTACCTCAAAAAGGAACCCTTATACGATCACTTTCTTGTCGTTCTGTCCGTCTGTCCGTGTGTCACCGCCAATTTTCTCAGGAACGGGTGGACTTAGCAAGTTGACATTTATTTATTTATTTCATGGAAAGCTAACAGCTAGTACATAAATGAGTGTAAAAACAAAATAATGTTAGACCGAGAACCCATAAGGAGCTTTCGACAATTAAAAAGGGTTTTAAAATGTTTAAGTGTTCAAACATAAAATAAATGCGTTGGTAGTGTAAAGAAATCAAACCAAAGCGGGAATATGAATCTAACAATAATTCAATCACACGTTATGTGATATTAATAACTTATCTACCATATCAATAAAACGAGCTGGACTTATACATGTAAATATGTAATATATTATAAACTAGCTGACCCGGCGAACTTCGTACCGCGAATATAAATAAACTGTCCAAGTGCGAGTCGGATCCGCACACGCAGGGGTTAGGATTAAACGAAATTTGCCTGAAAACTACGTTTCTTGTACGGAAATCCACTTTAATTTAATTTTTATTATTTGATCTTATAGCAGCCATTGTAATACACACCATGGATAAGTTTCAAGTCTCTATCTATTAAAGTTTGTAAGATCGAGCATAAAAATCCTCAAAAACACGTTTCTTGTATGGGGACCCCCTTTATCATTTTATTTTATTATGTTTTTATCGGTTTTTATACACAAATAGCAAATACCCATGTATGGAAGCACCACAATGACAACCATCAAAACATGTCAATACAATGACAAAAATGTGTGAACGAACCAGCATTGCAAATGTCATATATATGCTGACGACATTCAGATGTATGTATCCTTCAAACCTTCTGACTTGCAATATGCTGACACTAAAATAAATCAAGATGCAGAGAGTGCAAACGTGGGCTATCTCTAACTCACTTGTATTTAATGCAAATAAACTGGCCAAGTGCAAGTCGGACTCGCACTCGTAGGGTTCCGTAACACAGTAGAGTATTCTATAGGTAACTATGATTTTTTGCAACCACAAAATTAACTTTGTTTTTCATAGTGTTTGTATGAAAAACAAAGTCACAAAGTCAAGAAAGTTATATTTGCGGTCAGTATCTCAAAAACTGCTCACTTTATCTCGTTCAAACCAATTTTCGTTGAAAGTTTTTATTGAGATCTACAGAATATATTTTTTCTAGATTTTTGAAAAACTCTTACTTTAGAAGTTCAGAGGGGGACAAAAATTTTACCACTTTAGACGAGCCTATCTTTTAAATGATTGACCTTGAGAAAAAATGATTTTAGAAACCTCAATGTCATTTTTAAAGACCTATCTACAGAGACCCCACAGGTATAGATTTGAAGAAAAAAACTTTTTTTTTGTTTCAGTTTCATGTATGGGATGTCTTAAACTTTAGTATTTTTTATTTTTGTATAAAAATCGGAAAGCGGTTCACAGAATACATCTACCTACCAAGTTTCAATTTTGTAGTCCTAACAGTTTCGGAATAAAATGGCTGTGACTTAAGAACGGACAGACAAAAAGACAGACAAACAGACATGGCGAATCTATAAGGGTTCCGTTTTTTGCCATTCGGCTACGGAACCCTAAAAACCGGCCGAGTCGAGTTGAACTCGCCCACCGAGGCTTCCGTACCAACGTTGGTATGTACCAATTAAGATAGACCTCTAAATTGTATTAGTGCTCATATATTTCAGAGGTCTACCTTAATTGGAGTAAACTATGTATGTATGGGGCACCCTTTAATTTCATACTTTTTTTATTTTTTTGATTTTTTCCTTAATGTGTGCTGTAAGACCTTGCTTCTTGCCAAATTTCATGATTCTAGGTCAATGGGAAGTACCCTATAGGTTTTCGACCCAAAACCTAAAGGGTACTTCCGGTTGATCTAGAATTGTCAATTTAGGTTAAAAACAAGGTCTTACAGCACAAGTAAAGGAAAAATTCCGAAAAATAAAAAAAAATGAAAATTGAGGTACATTTTGGTACTAAGAAGTTTTCGCGAAAATCTTAATTTGCCTATATCTTTTTACTGTGTTGACTCAAGACCTTGATTTTTATACACCCAATAGGGACTATTCTACTTCAGTATCGGGTATAAATTTCAACTTGCCAGGTCCACCTGTTTCTGAGAAAATCAGTGGTGACACACGGACAGACAGATGGACAGACAGACAGACGGACAGACAGAGAGACAGACGGACAAGAAAGTGATCTTATAAGGGTTCCTTTTTTTTACCTTTTGAGGTACGGAACCCTAAAAAGACTAAATATATGATTGTCGGTAGTAAAAAACAAATTGATAAAATTGCTGTCCAGAACCCAATTTTGAAGGTTTGTAATGATGTAGTAGAAAGAGTTCATGAGGCACGTAACCTTGGTCTTTTGTTAGATGAGCATCTTCGGTTTGAACGACACATAGCCGACACCGTCAGAAACTGTTTCTACCGACTTAAAGTGTTATATAAAATAAGAAATTACCTCAGTACTGACCTTCGTATTACACTTGCTGACTCGCTAATACTCTCTAAATTTAATTATGTCGATTCGGTTTATGGCCCTCAAATCAATTCCAAAACTTCAAATCACATTCAAAGAGTACAAAATGCTTGCGCACGCTTTTTTTCGACATACCGCCCCGTAGTCACATAACACCATTTTTAAATTCACATATCATTCTCAACATGAAATACAGGAGAGATCTACATATGGCTACCCTTTTGTTCGGCGTTGTTAAGTCTAAACAACCAAATTGGTATGGTCACATTGTCACAACAAATACGAGACTCGTGCATCGTCATACCTACTGCTGCATTTCTTCGGCACTGCGGCATTTCGTGGCAGTTTTCGGTTTTGGGCCACGAAGTGCTGGAATTCTCTTCCCCCACCCTTACGCCAATTAACGACGAAATTCACATTTAGATCTAAATTCAAACGAATATTAATGATTCTACAAAAAACCGAATCATAGTTTTATTTTATACAGTGTATTATTAATAATTATTACCTAGTGTTTGCGAAGCTTTTATCACCTGTTGTGGTATTCCTATTAGTCTGAGTGGCAATGTATCATTGATCACGTTTTGATCAATTTTGTGACATATTGTGGGGAAGATTCGTTTACCTATTACTTTATCTATTTCGGTCTCTCATCTCATCTCATATAGTTTTTAACATATATTATTGGAGTATAATTGTTTAATATACCTATTGTTTCCTTTATCATGTAAAAAAAATAATTTAATGCTTTATTATTTATTTTGTATTTTTTTTATTATTTATTTATTATTTTTTATTATATTTTTATATTTATTAGATGTTAATTAGTTAAGTATTTAATGTGGCGACTACTAGACAAAAAAATAAATAAAGGGGTTGCTACTGCTGCAGTAAGTGCAGTAGCGCACAATGCTGAGCATGCGCCCTATTCATAGTCAACCTCTTCATAACTATTATTATTATTTTTAGTTTTACGATATTTTTCTTTCTTGTACTTGCTATGAATAAATGTTTTTCTTTCTTTCTTTCTTAACCAACAATGGCAACCTAGGACAACCATCAAAATTCAAAATATTAAAATGTAAATACCTATGTGATATTCTGAGTAATGTAGATATATTATTTTTGTCGATTCAAAATCAAATTTCAATTCGAAAGTGAAACAGTACTCTACCGTACCGAAGGGACGAACGTCAATTGTTTGACAGGAAAGTATCGGAACAGTTTATATGGGAAAATGAAATTGTTGTTTTTATTATCTACCTCGCAATTTTTTCATATTTTCTCACCGTTTAAACCGTCCCTGGACTGCGACAAACATTTCAAAACCAAAATCAGCTAAATCGGCCCAGCCGTTCTGGAGTTTTAGCGAGACTAACGAACAGCAATTGATTTTTATATATAAGAGACTAGCTGACCCGGCGAACTTCGTACCGCGAATATAAATAAACTGTCCAAGTGCGAGTCAGACCCGCACACGCAGGGTTCCAATTGAACAATATTTGCCGAAAAAATACGTTTCTTGTGTTTCTTGGACCGCCTTTATTACTAAATATTTTATTTTGTTTTTAGTATTTCTTTTTATAACAGCCATTGCAATACATACCATGAGTAAATTTTCATGTCTTTGTCTATTAAGGTTTGTAAGATCGAGCATAAAAAGCCTCAAAATCTCGTTTTTTGTATGGGGACCCCCTTTATTATTTAATTTTATTTTGTTTTATCTGTTTTTATACACAAATAGCCAATACCCATGTATGAAAGCGCTATAATGACAACCATCAAAATATGTCAATACAATGACAAACATTTCTGAACAGACCAACCACGGGGACCAACAATGACAACCTGGGAAAACCATCAAAATCCAAAATATATCCGAATAATGTGGATATATTATGTTGTCGATTCAAAACCCTTAATTTAATATGTGCTTCAATCAAATTTCAATTCAAGAGTGGAAGTGGAAGAGTGAACATTTCAAAACCAAAATCAGCGAAATCGGCCCAGCCGATCTCGAGTTTTAGCGAGACTAACGAACAGCAATAGATTTTTATATATAATAAAAATCTGTATTACAATTTATAAACAAGCATTTATTTTCGCTCATAATACAATACTAATCTCCCCCTCTTTTACTCTGTAACCACAGAGTTCGTAGTCGATCTTCTATTTTTCACCGCTAGAGGCGCCACCTACTCGGTTAGACGCACCATGCAGGTTTTATTACAGCAAAACGCTAACATTCGGCCATCCTGTCCAATGTCTGTCCTCAGACAAACGATATTTTGTGCGTTAACAGCCGAGTCAATTATAGTCCTGATAATTAATATAAATTCATTCAGCCATCCTGGAATTTCTAAATTGGCTCCACTCTCTCTTCTCAGTATAGACTTTTCATTTCAGTAGTCTGTCCAGCGAGATTACTGATGCGAGGTCCCATGTTGGCAGTTTGTCTGCTCCAACATTCATCTTCAGTACAGGCTGCCCAGCCTGCTTGTTGCGAAGTCTAGTGCTTGCAGCTTGTCTGCTCCAACATTCATCTTTAATCCAGGCTATCCAGAATGCTTGTCGCGAAGTGTAGTTCTTTCAGCTTCTCCGTTCCAATATCCATCTTCAGCACAGGTTGCAGTGCCAGTGTTGGCTGCTCACTAACCCCAACATCTGCTATCCCGCAGTGTTGGCCGCTAGCTCGCCTCAACATCTGGTTCTCGGGCAGTGTTGGCTGCTCACTAACCACAACATCTGCTATCCCGCAGTGTTGGCCGCTAGCTCGCCTCAACATCTGGTTCTCGGGCAGTGTTGGCTGCTCACTAACCCCAACATCTGCTATCCCGCAGTGTTGGCCGCTAGCTCGCCTCAACATCTGGTTCTCGGGCAGTGTTGGCTGCTCACTAACCCCAACATCTGCTATCCCGCAGTGTTGGCCGCTAGCTCGCCTCAACATCTGGTTCTCGGGCAGTGTTGGCTGCTCACTAACCACAACATCTGCTATCCCGTAGTGTTGGCCGCTAGCTATCCTCAACATCTGGTTCTCGGGCAGTGTTGGCTGCTCACTAACCCCAACATCTGCTATCCCGCAGTGTTGGCCGCTAGCTCGCCTCAACATTTGGTTCTCGACCAGTGTTGGCTGCTCACTAACCCCAACATCTGCTATCCCGCAGTGTTGGCCGCTAGCTCACCCCAACATCTGGTTCTCGGGCAGTGTTGGCTGCTCACTTACCATAACATCTGCTATCCCGCAGTGTTGGCCGCTAGCTCTCCCCAACATCTGCTTCTTATTCCTTATTTGCTCTGACTTCGGGACAGGCAGCCGTCGGCAGCGTTCTTGCCCCGCGGTCTGCACCTGTCCAAACAAAAAACACAAGGCAGTATCTTTTTATAATTCAAACTTATTCCTACTGTAGGAACTTAACATATTAGTCATCTATATCATGTATATCATCTGTGTCATCTGTATCATCTATATCATCTATATCATGTATATCATCTAAATCATGTATATCATATATATCATCATAAGCAAGTTTTTACATATTTTTTTTTGTGCTTAATTTTGGGAAGACTGTTTTTTGCAACACAGTTATAAAAAGCAGGGATTAAGACTATTTTTGTAAAATATGTATTTATTCGAAATAAAGCCATTTTGTATTTTTTTATTTGTATCTAACATGTTATATAAATACATCTAAAATATTTCTTTGGAATTTCTGATATAATTATTTATTTTTTATTTTATGAATGAATTTAATCTATACAGAGCTATGTGTGTGTAGCAACAGTCGTATGTGTGTGAGTTATAAAACGATGATGCTAGAAGATGATCATAGGTTTCAGAAAAACCTTAGTATAGCCTGGAACCCTGGGTTGACTGTCGGAAAACCTTTGATAGCATTTCGTACAAGTGGTTCGTTCTAGTTATTTACAAATGTCCACCCCGGGGTTTTCTCTGAGGCACCCTCAGAGTCATGCCCATGTGTAATCTAAACATGATAGCTCATAGTGCTAATACGTCTGCGACTGAAGACCCCATTTACATTCGTCTTGCAATATTTCAAGGAGCCTGCTTGTCTCTTCTTTTATTGGAATAATATAACATTAATAATTATTCACATTATTTTCAGTAATTACCAGTCTAAAGAATACAAACTAAAAGGTGATAAATAATACTAATGAACCACCCATTTATAATAATGTGCATGGACGATTTAAAGATCTACACAAATAATAAAATTAACCTCAAGGGTTTTCTTTGTGTTTTTTTTTACATGGTATCCATAATTTTGACCTTCAAATTTCGTTACTCAAAATCACGGATGTCTATCTATCCTCCGTGCTCAAAATCATGCTCAGAATTTACGATGCTCAGAATGATGACACACACAGAGTACTTCTTTGCTACTTTAATTCTTTATTTATTTATGCCATTAACATTAGTTTATTATTTTAATAAGTTATTATTATTATTTAATGTACTATTATACTTATTGTTCTATTCTTAATATACGAGTACTATTCGTGTAATCTTGTTTTTGGATGTACCTATGTTTGAATTTTGATTGTGATGTATGGTAAATGGTATTAGTACACCAGCCGCGGCATCGGTAGAATATGCTGGGTAAACACTGTAGCCCAGTATTTACCTTCGTTGCGATGTTGGTAAATGTTTCCAGTCTGCTAGATTCTATACCTAGGACTTAATGTACGCAGATGACACCACCACTTATTTCAATGTCCAAACGATATTCGAT
Organism: Cabera pusaria; assembly: GCA_954871355.1. Classification (NCBI taxonomy): domain Eukaryota; kingdom Metazoa; phylum Arthropoda; class Insecta; order Lepidoptera; family Geometridae; genus Cabera; species Cabera pusaria. Next base: position 120,644 of record OX940903.1, on the reverse strand, counting down.
TGCGATCAGCTTCGACATGATTTAAATGCACTTAATTTATATTAATATATAATAATATGTTGACAATGATGCATCTTGCAAATTCCATTAAATCCTGAGCTTACATGCCAGACGAGGACATCTACACACACTTCTACACTCACCCAAGATAAGTTCAAGATATGCTACACGCCTGGGGTGCGACCTTGAATTTGCGTCACAGAATAAACCAATAGTAACTGGGTACAGCGTGTTGCGCACCGTAGAATGCACTGTAAGTCCGCCGCGCAGCGAGAGTCTGTATAACTCGGTCAGCTCGCGGGCCGTCAGCTGTCTCTAACTGTAAGGTCAGTGTTGTGAGAAAACAAATTGAATTGTAAGTAAAGGCGCGCGTCAGTTAGATAAAGAGCGCGCGCCACACTACTGGCTGAACCTGTCACTCACGTAGTGTCGCGGAGGTACTAGCATTTCCACAGTTACAGCGCGGAGTGCGACAACCCTGGTAGCAAAGCAATAGTGAGTCCATCGATAAAAGGAAAACCTCAAAACCAAATAAGTCAATCAAAATATTCAATCTAATCCATCGATTTATTAATCAAAATAACCTCTTATAAAGATAAACTAATATCCTTATAGAAAAACGCGTAACTAAAGCGTATGCGCACGGCCCCTTATATCGTCCCGCGGTCGACTCCCAAAACGGTATGCAGATTAGCAGTAGCACACTAGTCTCTCATTCTCGTGCCTTTGTACGGCACCCATATGGAAACCGCTGCAGTTGCATCGACCTAATTCATTGCACACGGCACCAGCCACCACGAGCTGCACCGTCAGCGAATCGCACCACGATTGACGTCAATGGTTTCTACCGACGGCCCGGCCACGGAAACGCTCCGCATTCTTTAGTCATACTTCGACTAGTACATTCATATTTTAATTTAATTTAATTTTGTAATTTTTATATTGAATTATAATTTACTTTTTAAATAAAATAAAACATATTTTTTGAACCTCACGGCTGCTGGAATTATAACTGGCGCAGTCGGTGACGGATAGATGGATAGATCTGGAAGAGGACTGTGAATCGCTCACAGATCAGGATCTATTAAGAACTGACGGGAACAGCAGCTTGAGGGAATCCGGCAATCGATTCGACGAAGGAAATGTTGTAAGTGCTTTAAATCTTTCTCAGTCCTTGCTCTCCTTATCCTATTTTATATATTACTGTGTATTTTATCTGTTAGGTTTTTGAGTATTTTAATTTTTTGTGCATTTTAAAATTGTCTTTTTGGGTGTGTACTTTTACATTTACATTTGCATTTTAATTTTCGTGTGCATTTTAAAATTGTCTATTTATTGTGTGTGTACTTTTATATTTTTTGTGTTTTATGTGTGTGTTAAATTAAGTTTCCAAAATTTTCCATCCGAGAGAATGACGGAATATTAGATTAGGTATTAATAGTAGGCTTAGTGCTATAGACGAACGTAGACAATTAGAAACTTCTAACGAGAACGTAGAAATGGCGCAATCTGATATTGACTTAATTTATAAATTGCTTAGATTATTGCCAGATTTTGAGGGTAATCCACATATTCTAACGCGATTTATTAACTTATGCGATAAATTAGTACTCACGCACTTTCGAACGGAGCCGGGTAGTGAGCTTACCAATTTAGCTCTTATAAACGGTATTTTAAATAAAGTAACGGGCCCCGCGGCTCGATTGATTAACTCCAACGGGATCCCAGACACGTGGCAGGGTATTAAAAATGCCCTTATCAATAACTTCGCTGATCACCGAGATGAAACCGCACTGTATAGTGATTTGTCACTGCAAACTCAAGGGAGCAGTACGCCTCAAGAGTTCTATGAGCGGTGTCAAAACATATTTAGTACGATTATGACGTACGTTTCTTTACATGAGCATGTGCCTACCACTGTTCAGGCTAAACGCGACTTATATAAAAAATTAACACTGCAGGCATTTTTGGGAGGATTAAAGGATCCGTTAGGTTGTAGAGTTCGCTGTATGCGACCGGAAACTATGGAAAAGGCCCTGGAATTCGTCCAGGAGGAACTCAACACTCTCTACTTGCAACAGCGAAACGAGGGTGGTGCTAGACCAAAAGAGGTGCACCATTCACCCCAGCATAGTCACATGTTGCCATTAAATAATGTTGTTCCTAAGCAAGTCCAATTTCATTTGCCCACAAGGCAGCCATTATTCAATATGGCTGGACCATTTCGTCCGCAAATGCCGCCTCAGTCATTCCATGGCTATAGCCCGGCTTTTCCATCTCACCTGCAACCGCCACGTGGTCCCACCAGGACTCAACAAATAATGCGTACCCCTCCTCAGAACTATAATCCTCGCATAACTCTTTTAGAATGCCTATGCATAATAATGCTAATAATCATCCTCGTCCTATGAGTGGCGTCAGTCACTTCGTGACTAAAACCTTATCACCCACGCGCACGTTACATGACTGGAGTAAATTTGGGAACCCACCTCCAAGTAATTACTTCAAAACCCGCGAGCTTAACTTCAACGAGTTTAATCACGGACTTGATGATTATTACAACTACGACGGGTATGCTGAGTATGATGGTACTATGTATGGGTTACTATGCTTATGAATATCTCGAATTTGTTAATTATCAGGAACATCCGTATACAGAGACCGCTACAGTAGAGGAAATAGACCAGACTTCAACCCCTTTAAATGATGAAAATTTTCACAAGGAGTCGGGGTCCGAAAGGCCAAAATAGAACTAAACTTTCACATACAACGACAGCTGGGTTATGTGCAAATAGCTAACCCCCCATTAAAATTTATTAGCCCTGAGGCTGTCGAAAAATACTTTAGCAATGTTCCGCTGAATTACGACCCTTTCGAAGTGACCAATGTACACGCAACAAGTAAAAGTAACTATTCTATAACCTTGCCTTGTTTTAAAGAATTTCGTGAACAAGGTGACGTCACCTTATTCGTGTACAAATTTCACAACTACTTCGATGGTCTTCTAGGATTTGACTTACTAGACGTATGGGGTTCTAATATCGATCTGAGAAATAAACTATTGCTGACGCGTGATTCACAAATACCTATTCATATGTATGATTCTCGAAACTCTAATCTATACGAAGACATTATTCCAGCCAACTCGTCTAAGTTGATTAGGCTGCCCGTAAATACGCGCGACGGTGACGTAGTTGTTGAAACTCAAGTTATCTGTAACTGCCTCATATCAGACTGTATAACAAATGTTGTGAATAATCGCGGTTGGGTAGAAGTTACTAACCCTTCATCTAATGACGTCATATTCTCCATGGATAGGCCAGTAGAAGCAGAGTTGTTTAACATTGAATGTGAAAGTACTGAAATCTTATCGAACCGTGCTAAAGAGGTTATTTCTCGTCTCCGGACCGACCATTTAAACCAGGAAGAGCGTGTCAATTTAGTTCGACTTTGCGAAAACTATGCTGACTTGTTCTACGTAGAAGGAGAAGCTTTGACATTCACGAATAAAATAAAGCATAAGATCCGAACAACCGATGAGATTCCAGTACATACTAAAACATACAGATATCCGTACGTTCATTGACAAGAAGTCCGAGACCAAATTAATAAAATGCTTGAACAGAATATTATAAGACCTTCTAAGATTCTGCATGGAGCTCGCCTATTTGGATCGTACCTAAAAAGTACCTAAAAAGACGCGTCAGGCAAAGTTGAATGGCGTCTTGTCGTTGACTTTAGAAAGTTTAATGAGAAAACGATTGATGACAAGTACCCCATTCCCAACATTACTGACGTACTTGACAAACTTGGCAAGTGCCAATATTTTACAACCCTCGATTTAGCAAGTGGTTTTTATCAGGTAGAGATGGATCCAGATGACATTCATAAGACCGCATTTAACGTTGAAAATGGGCATTCGGAATTTTTACGTATGCCGATGGGTTTGAAAAACTCACCCTCAACTTTTCAACGGGTAATGGATAACGTCCTTAAAGATCTGCAAAACGAAGTGTGCCTAGTTTACTTGGACGATATAATTGTTTTAGCACGTCACTCCAGGAGCACATCTTGAATTTGGAAAAAGTTTTCAAAAAACTACGGGAATCAAATTTCAGAATTCAAATGGACAAGTCAGAATTTTTATAATTAGAGACTGAATGTCTTGGGCATGTAATTTGCAATGAGGGTGTAAAACCTAACCCTAATAAAATCCACGCCATTCAAAACTACCCTTTACCAAAAACCACTACTGAAATGAAACGTTTTCTCGGCTATTATAGAAAATTAATTCCTAACTTTGCACGCGTCACTAAACCACTAACTCAATGTCTTAAAAAGGGTTCTAAAATTTCATTAGATCAGAAATATATTGAATGCTTTGAACACTGCAAAACGCTTCTTACCAACGATCCAATCTTACAGTATCCAGACTTCACAAAAGAGTTCGTTTTTACCACTGACGCGTCCAATGTAGCTATTGGTGCTATATTATCTCAGGGCATTGTTGGTTCGGATAAACCGATTGCATATGCCTCTAGAACTCTTAATTCTAGTGAGTGTAATTATAGTACTATCGAAAAAGAGCTTTTAGCGATCGTATGGGCTACCAAATACTTCAGACCATATTTGTTCGGCCGTAAGTTTAAGATTGTCACTGACCATAAACCTTTACAATGGGTCATGAATCTAAAGGAACCCAACTCACGACTAACGAGGTGGCGTTTAAAGCTCAGTGAATTTGACTTTACTGTTATCTATAAACAGGGTAAAAATAACACCAATGCTGACGCTCTGTCGCGCATCGTAGTTAACAACGAAGAGCTTTTATCCATCGCTGTTAATGCTCCTAGTTCATCGCGTACTCTGGATAACTCCAGGACCCTTACAGCTGCAGACACAGATGATGGTTCTAGAACAGCTACAGTTCACACTGTAAGCGAGAATCTTATTCTTGAGATCCCGATTTCTGATGACCCGTTAAATCGATTCACGAAACAGCTTGTTTTAAACATAGTTGGTGATATTAAGGGTAGACCAGTGGTAACGAAATCTTTTGAGACCCACACTCGTACCTCAGTTCAGATTTCTGAGTCTAATCTAGAGGAAGACCTTATTAACGCCATTAAAGAATATGTACGCCCAAAAATCAAAACAGGGTTACTAATAAATCCACCTGCGGCAAGGTACACCATCATCCCCATCATACAACGCACTTTTAAAAGCTCTTGCATGAACCTAGTACTAACTAAATTTGAAATCGAAAATGTTAGAGAATACCTTAGACAGCAAGATATAATTAACAAATATCATGACGGGAAAACTAATCACCGCGGCATCAGTGAATGCTATCTTGCTCTTTCACATAGGTACTATTGGCCGAAGATGAAAGAGAACATTACTAAATTCATTAATGAGTGTACGATATGCGGACAAGCGAAATACGACCGCAACCCTATTAAACAGCAATTTAAAACCGTTCCACCCGCTACTAGGCCATTTGAACTAGTGCACCTTGACTTACTTACTATAGAAAGTGAAAAATTTCTTACCATCGTAGACTCATTCTCCAAATGCGCTCAGGTTTATCATCTGAGAGATGGTACCGCAGTTAGCGTAGTACAGGCTTTATTAAATTTTAGCACGCATCATTCCATTCCCATTACCATAGTTACAGATAACGGAACCGAATTCACCAACCAACTTATTGCCGAGTTTGTTAGAATTCATATAATCCAGCACCATAGAATTGCACCGCATACACCTAACGAAAACGGTATAGTTGAGAGATTCCATTCAACGATATTAGAACATCTACGCATATTAAAAGTCAACCAAAAATCAGAGTCAGTCATTACCCTCATGCCCTATGCTTTATTAGCATACAATAGTAGTTTTAATTTTAAAATTATCGTGAATTTGTAACATTATTATTGTTATATACCGGCTGTAATTCACGTACCTTTAGTCGAATTTTCTCGACCTAGGTTTCGAGCGAGTCAGTCGCTCTTCCTCGGGAGTGAGGTCACGCGGTGAGATCGCGATGTTCACTGCGGGCTGCCGCTCGCTGCGCTCGGCTTGATAGCCGGGGTGGGGGCGGACTCGGCGGCGATCGGTAACGGCTGTTCCTTTTCGGTACCGAGGATGCCTGAGATAGCCCGAATGATGTCATCGTCGGTTCTTTATCGCTGCTACTCCTATCGCCAGAAGTACCGTCGCAAACAATGCTGACTGTGTCACACTCTAAACTGACTGACACTTTATTTTTCGAGGACGCATTAAGAATCGGTTTCCACGCTGACGGCAAGGTCCATCCACTATCTCGGTTGAAATTGGGGTGTCTATTTATCTCAATAGCCTCACGTACTTTTCTAGGTACAAAGAACTTCTCTCTAGCTAGTACGGAGGCTTTATCAAAACGGATAAAGTGGTTTGTGTCCGCGAGATGTGCATGCTCCGCGATTGCGGATCTTGTCGTGTCCGAATTCTTAATGCTCCTTATGTGTTCCGTAAGTCTAGTCGTGATATTGCGTCGAGTTTCTCCCACGTAGCCTTTGCCACAGTCGCATGGTATTCTGTACACGCCCGGAACGTTCAGCTCGTCCTTGTCCTTCGGTGAACGCAGCATCTTTCTAAGATGACCTGGTGGGCGGAAGATCGTCTTGACATCATATTTCCGTCGTAAAAGATATCCGATTCTGTCCGTTACTCCTTTTACGAACGGTAAATAAGCCGGTGATCGATCCGCTACTTGTGGTCGCTTACGTTCACTCTGTTTACACCACCGGCCACATTGTCGCCAGCTGTAGCCATTATCCTCAAGTACCCCCCTCACGTGATTTAGCTCACCATCTAGGTATTGAGGGTCGCATATTCTTAGAGCTCGGTTGATTAATGCTCTGGGTACCGAGGATAAGTGTGCCGGGTGGTGATGCGAGTTGGCGTGTAGATACCTTTCCGTATGAGTTGGCTTTCGATACACTGTATGTGCGAGACTTCCATCTGGCCTGCGGATCACGCGTACATCGAGAAAGGATAAAGTTCCATCACTTTCTTCTTCCACTGTAACTGCGATGTTGCGATGCACTCGGTTCAGATGATCCGCGAAACCAGCTAAACCGTCCTTAGTGATGACCGCAAAGATGTCGTCCACGTATCTCAACCAAACTCTAGGTCTCACAACTGCCGCATTTAACGCCGTATTCTCAAACCACTCCATGAATATATTAGCTACCACTGGAGCTATTGGAGACCCCATCGCCACTCCATCCACTTGAAGAAAATACTCTCCTCTCCACATGAAGTAACCGCTTTTTAGACAGTAATCTATGCAATGTATGTATTCGGTAGGTAGGTCAGAACCTTGAATTATGGTTTTTATAATGTTCATAGTTTCATCTACCGGGACACTCGTGAATAGTGATGCGATGTCGAAGCTGACCATGATCTCCGAGGGCTGTATTCGTATATCTTCTAACAACTGGACGAAATGGTACGAGTCTTTCACAAAAGTATCAGTCTTGCCCGTGTACTGCTGAAGGATGCTTGTCAGGTGTTTGGATAACTTATAAGTCGGTGCATCTATTTGTGAGACTATAGGTCGCAACGGCCAGTCTGGCTTGTGTACTTTGGGTAAGCCATATATCTTGGGTGGGGTAGGGTTATGGGGACGTAAGCGTGCCTGAAACTCGATATCGGGTAATGATTTCACTAGCTGGACCACTTTTGTAGAAACTCTCAAGGTCGGGTTGTACTTCACCTTCTTGTAAATGCGAGTATCACTAACCATATGCGTAACTTTACTCTCGTAGGTATCTGTATCGACAACCTCTGTGGCATTACCCTTTTCCGCCGGCAGCACCAAGACGTTTTCATTGTTACGTATTTCGCGTAATGCTGTTAATTCACCTCGGGTTATATTAGGCTGGGGCACTTATGATTTACGTAACATCGTTGAAATGTCTTGTCTCATGCATTCCGCATCGTTAAACGGTATTTTATTTCGTACGATCGTGTCCCCAATACCCGTTATTATTTTCTCCACGGGCATTCTTTTAGGTGTAGGAGCGTAATTAAGACCCCGGGAAAGCACACTATAAGAATTATCATCGAGATGACATGACGATAAGTTTACAACAACCTTATGATTACGCTGCGTGTTATTAGTATTGTTATTGTTCGACTCATTATTTAGCGTATTCCGAGGGTAGTCGCCGGCATAGCTCGCGCGTTGTTGTTGTATGAGACTTTTCAGCTTTCTATCATGTCTCTGTTTAATTTGCAATGTTAATGCATGAGATCTGCTAAAAGACATCGTATCTAGTACCTCCCATAATTCCTGCGAAAGTTTCTGCGACAGCTGTAGGTGTAAATCGAACACTTTTTTATTGGTGCACAGTAACTTTTGGCGGTATTCCGAAATCACTCGACGAAGTAATTTCTCACTCGCGATTCTAAAGAATTTGTCGTAATCCCGTATGCATTTAATAGGCTTTATCCGTAGGAACTTCGGTATCACTCCACTGTCACGACACTTCACTACATATTCTAAGCCGCACTCGAGTTTATTAAGTTTTATTCTTAAGCGCGTGAACTCGTTCACTTTTTTTGACCAAACCGTGCCGTATCGGTTAGTTATTTTAATTTTAAAATTATCGTGAATTTGTAACATTATTATTGTTATATACCGGCTGTAATTCACGTACCTTTAGTCGAATTTTCTCGACCTAGGTTTCGAGCGAGTCAGTCGCTCTTCCTCGGGAGTGAGGTCACGCGGTGAGATCGCGATGTTCACTGCGGGCCGCCGCTCGCTGCGCTCGGCTTGATAGCCGGGGTGGGGGCGGACTCGGCGGCGATCGGTAACGGCTGTTCCTTTTCGGTACCGAGGATGCCTGAGATAGCCCGAATGATGTCATCGTCGGTTCTTCATCGCTGCTACTCCTATCGCCAGAAGTACCGTCGCAAACAATGCTGACTGTGTCACACTCTAGACTGACTGACACTTTCTTTTTCGAGGACGCATTAAGAATCGGTTTCCACGCTGACGGCAAGGTCCATCCACTATCTCGGTTGAAATTGGGGTGTCTATTTATCTCAATAGCCTCACGTATTTTTCTAGGTACAAAGAACTTCTCTCTAGCTAGTACGGAGGCTTTATCAAAACGGATAAAGTGGTTTGTGTCCGCGAGATGTACATGCTCCGCGATGGCGGATCTTGTCGTGTCTAGTAAAGTAAGTCTAGTCGTGATATTGCGTCGAGTTTCTCCCACGTAGCTCTTGCCACAGTCGCATGGTATTCTGTACACGCCCGGAACGTTCAGCTCGTCCTTGTCCTTCGGTGAACGCAGCATCTGTCTAAGATGACCTGGTGGGCTGAAGATCGTCTTGACATCATATTTCCGTCGTAAAAGATATCCGATTCTGTCCGTTACTCCTTTTACGAACGGTAAATAAGCGACTGACTCGCTCGAAACCTAGGTCGAGAAAATTCGACTAAAGGTACGTGAATTACAGCCGGTATATAACAATAATAATACAATAGTAGTATCCAGAGTCTTACGAAATGCAAACCCATAGAAGTGATCACAGGACATTATGATCCTCGTGATCCTTTTGATATCGACATTTCGTCACAACTCTTGCAGCAGTATATGGTAAACCATAAAGATAAACTGGCCATAGCGTATAAAACTATTCATGATCTATCAAATTCTTCACGAAAGGATCTTATATATAACCGGAACAAGAATAGGGAGCCGGAAGCTGAATACTCACCCGATTTTCATCAAAAAAGTTTGTGCTGGCACTCACATTCAGGACCGCGCCACTTAAGTCTTATTTATACATATTCAGATACATATCAAGCAATTTTACAAAATAAAGCTTAAACTAACTTACAAAGAAATTGTATAAAAACTAATTATAATTTGTTTAAATGTGTAATTAGTATTTTTATGTAGGTATGTAAGATGTAAGTGTATGATAATAACCTCCTCCGTTATTTTTTCGTCAGTTAAAAATGTTAAGAGGGGTAGTTTACGTGGATGCGTTCGAGCACGGGCGACTTGTGACGATGCGTATCGCTGTCGGCAAACTGGTTCTGCGAGTTACACTTACACCTTATACAGGCTGTTATTTTAAGTTGGAATCGTGATGTTGTGTCATTATAAGTCCATCGGTGTTGTGTTATTGTAGTATGTGTTGTAAAAGTAGCTTTTGAGTATACGTTTATAATTGAGTTTATTTATTTTTTCCTGTAGTTTTTGGGGGATTTCATTAAGAATAGTGGGTATTATAAATTCGACCGTTCGTCTGCCATAATAATTAGTAGTTTTAGGTACTTTTAGTTTATTTAGAGTTATTTGTCTAGTTTGTATATTGTGGCATACTGGAATTTGAATGCTTTTATTATCATATTGTTCAATTGCGAGAACCATGAGCAATTTAGTTTGTATGGGTATTACGTTACAGTATTGAAATAGATTTACGATATTTTCTCTAAACTGTTGTTTTATATTTTTTGGTACTATTAGTTTTAAAAGTCTTGTTTGTAGGTTTGAAATTTTGTCTAAATATGTTTTGAAAGTTCGCCCATAGCTCGTTAATCCGTATGCTATAATTGACTCCGCCAGAGCTACGTACATGGCAAGCAGTACTTTGTATGGAACTTTTGATTTGATTATGTAAAACTTCGCTAGTAGGGCTCGTAGTTTGTCACAGACTAGATCGATATGATAGCTCCAGTTAAATCTGTTATCCACGACTAATCCGAGGTAGGTGTGGTGGGTGACTTGGTCAATCGCATCACACGAGCATGTACCTTTTGCGAAATTATTATGAAGACATGAATGACTATGGGCAATCACTTTTAACCTATGATTGTGACCTCCCTATACACATTTACACAAAGAAAAAGAAAGGCCCCATTGCTAAAAGTAGATTAAAGAGAGTCCCTAAACCTAATCAATTGTTACAGAATGCTCCTGATCTTCAATCTCCTCCTGCAACCAGTTCTAATGCAGGAGATAAAACCTGAAATTCTTAACGATGGACCTGGGATTTTACCGTTTAAATTAGGTACAGCCAGAATGATAAGTCATTATCATTCTTTCCTTCAATATATTAACCTCCAAGACATTAAAGATAAAATAGTTTCGACTAGTGACTAATTGGAGAGTGTTAGTCCAGGCCTTCACTATAAAACTAAATCTTTATTTTAACCTCATTTAGATTATCTCAGAAATAAGCTTGCTAATGTATTACATCAGTTAAAAACGTTCAAAATAAATCGTGCTAAAAGAGGTCTCATTGATGGCCTAGGGTCTGTAATAAAAAGTATATCGGGTAATTTGAATTATACGGACGCAGAACACTATAATAAAATGCTGCAATTACTTCAAAATAACCAGGACAAGTTAGTATCAGAATTTAACAGCCACGTTAGCTTATCAAAAAATTGGACCATTCAATATACAAAGGTTATAGATAGCATCGTAGAGAATCAGCATAAAATTACAGATTTAATAACAAAAATTAATGCTAGTGAAGCTACTAGAGACTACGACCTACTGAAATATGCACACCTAGCTCAAGTTTTAATGATATTTAGCGATAATGTAGACTCTATTTCTCATGAGTTGCATAATTTACAGAATGTCCTAGCTTTTATTAAGACTTCTACGGTACACCATTCGGTCTTAGATTTGTTTGCAATACGCGCTTTAATAAGCAAGTTGAGCACACTATTAGCAGTGAGAGAGTAGTAGATTTAGATAGTCGAGAATATTTCGACATAATTAGGATAGGATCTTATTATATAGGTAATCAGATAGTTATAGTATATAAATTCCCAATTGTCTTTTCTCATATATATAATATGTATAAACTATCTATTGTCCCGAATAAAAACCATGAAATCCTACCTCCACCTCGCCCTTTCCTAGCCATCTTTGAGAAAGAATTCAAGTACATAGAGGCTGAATGCCCGAAGACCAGCAAAGGTTATCTATGTGAGGAGGACCGGATTCTGTAGAGCCAAACGTCAGAGGATTGCATCGCACAGCTTATCGGGACGCAGCAGAGGAGTCCCATTTGCAAGCCAATCCAGGTCTCCCAAGACAAGCCAGCCTTTGAGGAATTAGACGAAAAACACTACGCTGTAAACTTCCCTGCACCAACACAGGTTGATCTTTCCTGTGGTCAAGACTTATATAAAACTCTACAGGGTAGCTATGTGACTACAATACCACATCAATGCTACCTGGAGACGCCTGACTTCACGATATCTAACATCCACGATCGCCTGAGAGGACACGTGTTGAAGTTGTTGGACCTAGACAACAACACCGCCGCCATCGCACCCACTGTTCCAGCTTTGAAATTCAACTCCATAAATCTCGACAACCTACATACCATAAGTACGAAGATCGCCCTGCAGCCTACAATGAAACTGGATAGAGACGCCGACAACAGCTTATACCATACTACAATTCCAGTCTACACGGTACAATCCAGTGTATGCGTACTCGCCATCGCCCTGTGTTATCGCAAGTATCGCTTGAAGCAGTTGAGAAAATCTTCAGGCAATGGTCAACCTCAGCTACAAGCCATTTATGCCACTCCAGCTGCCAGATCCAGTCTCCCGGTTGATCCCAATAAACCCCCAGTTTATATTACGACAAAGGTCTTCAATAGTCGCTGTTCTTCGGGGGGAGGTGTTATGTACGGCACCCATATGGAAACCGCTGCAGTTGCATCGACCTAATTCATTGCACACGGCACCAGCCACCACGAGCCGCACCGTCAGCGAATCGCACCACGATTGACGTCAATGGTTTCTACCGACGGCCCGGCCACGGAAACGCTCCGCATTCTTTAGTCATACTTCGACTAGTACATTCATATTTTAATTTAATTTAATTTTGTAATTTTTATATTGAATTATAATTTACTTTTTAAATAAAATAAAACATTTTTATTGAACCTCACGGCTGCTGGAATTATAACTTGCCTTACAATATTTATTGTATACATCATTATATACATAGGTTGTATATATAGTAATGAATAGAATAGAATATATTTTTATCGTAAAAACTGTGTTAGTACATGTTGGTTGTATGTAAACTTAAGTGACAACAGTTTTCCCATATCGGGCGTACAATATTTTGCAGTATATGAATGGCGCGCGACTTGCCGCCTCGTGCCTCAACGTCGCGGTCGCACCGTTGCGTCTCTCTAATTCTCTTTCCCTGCCTCACTCGGAACACTCGCTCGAGCCCGCCTGACAGCGGTTCACAACCCTACGGTAATTATCGTACATGTGCGTTAATTTAGGCCTCCGTACGATATACGATAGGAGCACTATTAGATATACGATAATTTACATCATGCCGCAAAATATGAGGATTATGCTAATAGTCAACAGTGCAATAACAAATACGGTTGGTTTTAGCTTACAGCGCCATCTATTGGCTAATTTCTTTCTTCTTTTAAGCAATTGTGTGAGGTTTTACAATCTACCTGTACCTTTAGTTAATCTTCGTGACATACTACCAAAACGCTCACTCATGGACAAAGCATACTTCAAAACTGACGACTTCCTCGCGGTCAGAAAATCATGGCAACATCATTTATTAATATTATCCATTTCCATGGTTTTTGAAAGAGAAGAAAGAATGACTGATTGTTATGTGACGATTGAAGGAGAAAGAGTGGAACAAGTGAAAGAGTTTGTGTACCTGGGTTCTCAGTTTACGAGAGATGGTAAGTATGAAAGTGATATTGAGCGAAGAGTTTTGGCTGGAAACCGAGTGAGTGGGGCACTACATAACTTTATGAGAAGTCAGAACGTGTCTAAAAAAGCACGACTGGCTGTACATAGCGGAGTGTTGGTCCCCACACTCATGTATGGTAGGGAATGCTGGGTATGGCAGAAGAAACATGAAAGTAAAATTAATGCTGTAGAAATGAGAAGTTTGAGAAGTGTGATCGGAGTGACTCTGATGGATAAGTTAGAGAACAGCGTGATAAGGGAATGTTGTGGTGTGGTAGAAGATGTAGTGACGAAAGGGATGCTTAGATGGTTTGGACATCTAGAGAGGATGGATGAAGAAAGATTGACGAAACAGATTTATGAGACGTGTGTGAATGGGCCAGTTGGTAGAGGCCGACCTAGGCGAACGTATCACGACCAGATCGGACACGTTTAAAAAAAAGGACAAGTCAAAAGTACCTATAACCGGCGAGCATGTATGAAGACGCTCATGAAAGTGGAAGAAGCGAAGGAGGTATGTCAGGATCGTAGCATGTGGAAAGAAGTAGTCTCTGCCTACCCCAACGGGAAAAAGGCGTGATTGTATGTATGTATGTATGTATCCATTTCACTTGACAATAATTGATTTGTTACTTATTCTTAATTTAATGTTTACATTTATATATTTCACATTATTAGCTGTTTGATAATATTAGCGCTCATAAGTGCACCTTCTGTACTTAAATGAAATATAAATGAATGTAATGAATTGAATTGAATCTTTCTTAAAGACACTTGCCGCCGCTTCATGCGTCAATGATTCTTCTGGTTGCTACGCTAGCGTCTGCCAATCAGCGAACGTTATTGATATCGTATTGGCATGTCTATATTTAATGTAGGTACGTAATGTAATTCTGTATACACAACCTGGCACAAAGTTATAATCAGTAATAGGGTTCCGTTGGTACCCTTTGGGTTCGCAACCCTAAAAATCACCTGCCTTAAATGCTTTCATGTATTAGTGTTATCATTCTGATGTACGATAATTTGTTCACTTCAGGTTGTGCTCCCTGCGGCTGGCCGCGCCTCGACATTTCGACAACGAATTAGTTAAATGTGAACACTACTCGTGCTCTGCCCCGCGACCACACCTCCGCGAATCGTAATAATTTGTGTTTTACAGTCTTATTCTGTAACCGTACCCATTAATATACCTACTGGGTTGAATCGGAACACGGACTTTTTATTCGTCTCCACTAACCCATATAATTCTTTTCAAAGTGTCTAACTAGCAATAAATTATTTATATTCTTATTTTTGCACAAAACCTACACATTATCAGAACTCAGTAATTAATTAAACCGCCGTACGCCATTAAAGTAAAAAAAAATATTAGTATACCTAGTATTCTGGATGATCAGTAATCACCACTTATTTTTCGTCACTATCCAAAGTATCCAAACTTTAATCCGACTCCACTAACTCATCAGTCTTTAAGAGTCTTTATCATATATTTTTAAAATCAAAATGTATTCTTACTGTTCACGGTAAGTATACTTTCATCATTATCATTTCATTCATCAATTCATATACTTTAAATGTTGTCTATAGACATTTACTTCATCACATATCTTTCGGATAAGATTGAACATTTATAGTAAGCTTTATGCGTGAATACTTGACCTTACTTAGAGTAATTATAATCTGTGACACCTTATATTTTATTATCCATCTATGTGCCGTTGTCTATTGTGTATTGCACACTAATCTGTGGTTTTTATTAAATTCCAAAGTTGTATTAGGGATGACATAAATTAATTCTTGTGTCGATATATCGTATCGATACGCGATACTATAGTGTCCCGGGTCCCCCTTCCACAGATATATCATAATTATCATGTCCGTATCTCAAGCATTTCGATCGATTCGTGCATAAGGGATGTAATTTTACAATGTTTAAAAGAAGAAGCTATAATTCTGGTTATAAGACCAAACATAATCACTGTGTATTAAATGACTTTGGAATACAATTCTTCAAGACGTGATAATATATAATTCAATCATATTATATTATTATCATGACCTTACTGCTAATTTAAAAACTTAAGTGAATAGCAATTCATTTGTATTTAATAGATAGATTTAAAATAGATTAGATTTTAAATATTATTGATATCTTGATGATTTTGATGTATGAAATATAATTCTAATTTAATTTAAATTTTATGTGTACGCTTTCACATGTCATAAAATGACAAAATAGATGGACTTATAATGACGAACACCTAAATGTTAACTCTATTTTTGGTGAAGTAAACCTTTATTTCATTTCAGTGTATATCTATGCATAATCATGCTTTTGTATTGTATTTTACATATTTATCTGTAGGTAATAAGTCATGTTTTCCAGTTTCCACTGATTAGCGTGAATATTGTATCTTATGTCAATATTGTTAATGGTACTTATCTCATATTACGAATACCTGACAATACGGTCAATAGGACTATTAATCACCACTTTGCTATGATATAATATAGCAGCGTATCGTAAGGCCAGCATCGTTTAATGCTGTATCGATATTTCGTTTCGATATATCGAATCGTTTTCGGCATCCCTAAAATCCTTATTTTGTTCTATATTAATAATTATTTTGAAGCGCGGGAAACTCTCCAACTTGGCGGGCGTGTTTTAAATTTGTGAAATTGGAAATAATATTTTACCTTGTAAATATTGGTCAGGAGAGTTGAAACTGTGAATCGTTTTAATTTTTATTGTATATAGTTTAATTAGTTGCTTGAATTATCTGTCGGTAAGCACTTTTTCTTTGTTTTTTTCTGCGATGGAGGAGCCCCCCGACCCCGGGGGCTCTGTTCCTCCTGTGGGCAATGATATCACTATTGAGACTACTATCGCATCTACTTCTTCATTAGTAATGCCAAATTCAACTGCACCTATGTCTGCATCTAATGAGTCTGGTATGGAGACCGATGGCTCCGTGGGATGGAATAGAGCCTTAAAACGATCTCGACCTAGCAAGATGTGCCGGCACTGTAATAAGCGTAGACGTAAACGTAATTCGGTGTCAGAACCAAAGGAAAATGACTGCGTTTGTAATACAACGGAAATAATTGCCGAGACACCTATGATAAAGAAACAATTGGACAAAAAAACCAGCTTCAACTCCTGTTTCCACAAATGATAATACACATCCTCACTCACCAACAACTCATAACAACGCTGCCCCCATAATTGAATTACTAAAAAAAATCATACAGATCCATAATGGATCTAAGCCCTCAAATGAACACGAACTGTAGTCGTATTTCGGTGGTTCCACTGCATCGCACCAATTGTGTGATGATGCAGTGGAACTGCCGAAGTGCGATTAGTAAAAAACACGAAATCATTTACCTTGTAAATAAATTTAACCCTTCGATTATTGCCTTAGCAGAGACTTGGCTTAAACCAGGCTCTGTTTTCAAATTAAATAGTTACTCTTGCTATCGACAAGATAGGACTGACGGATATGGTGGTGTAGCCATATTCTTTAAAAGTAATCTTTTCCATAAACCAATCTCTCTGCCACATCATGATGATTATAGTGCTTCTGCCGTATTAGTAAATGGCATTTGCCATGTTTCTTTATATATTCCGCGACCTTCATCAAATATATTAAATCATTTTGATTCTCTGCTATCATTGCTTCCTAAACCGTTTGTTATTTTAGGGGATTTCAATATTCAGCATCAGTCCTGGGGGAGTTCTGTTTCTAGTGGTTACGGTGAAGATTTGATAGATATTATAGACAACCATAATTTATGTTTACTAAACACCGGTGCCGCTACTCGGCGCGCTAACCCTAATGAAAATGTTAGTGCCATTGATTTAACAATTTGTACTCCAGATTTAGCAACGCAATTTTCTTGGAGTTCCTTGGAGTTGGACCCTTTTATCAACTTTTGGTAGTGACCATTTCCCAATCATTATTTCCAGTTTAAAGAAAACTCCACCAATGACCGTTCAAAAACCTTGTCTCAAATATAAAACAAACAATAAGCATTGGGATACATTTAAATCATGTGTAGAAAACAAATGCTTGAATCTGCCGTCTATTACCTCAAATAACAGTAGTATTTGCTCTGAGGCTTTATCAAAAGCAATCTTGTCAGCGGCTGATGACATTTTTTCACTGAAAAATGCAGCCATTGGTAAAATACCTTCTCCTCCATGGTGGAACAGTGAGTGCACTGGTGCCGCGAATAAACGAAAATTAGCTGAAATTGTATATAATGATGATATGACAAAAGACAATTATAAAACCCTTATAGAAACAATAGAAGAATCTAAAAAGCTCTTTAAGAAAAAAAAGTTTTTAAGTTGGAGAAATTTCTGTGTGTCTATTTCTCCAAACACATACCCATCTATTGTTTGAAACAACATTAGGCGCTTCAAGTCTGGAATGTCTAATACTAACCGCTGCATTCTCCTTCGATCATTGTGTGATTTGTATCTAAGTAATCTTGCCCCCATACGTTGCTCCTTCCTTACAATCATTAATAATGCCTATCCCATCTCATACACAAAATCTTTATTCGGCCTTTTCTTTAATGGAACTTAAAGGGGTTCTTTCGAACTTACGTGATTCAGCTCCAGGGGAAGACGGTATACCATATTCGTTCTTGCGCAATTTAGGAGATCAAACACTTATGTACTACCTTAATTTAATAAATTCTGTAATGATGTCTAACAATGTTCCAAATGCCTGGAAATCACAAATTATTTTGCCAATTTTAAAACCAGACAAATCACCGGCACTCATAGCATCATACCGACCTATAGCGCTCTCTTCAGTCATAGCAAAAATTGCAGAGCACCTCATTAAAAATCGCTTAGAATGGTTTATAGAGAGTCATGCTATTCTGTCTGAATCACAATATGGTTTCCGTAAAGGAAGAAGCACTTTAGACAGCTTAAGCATTTTCGTAACAGATATTCGCATGGCATTCTCCCGTAAAGAATCTGTTGTTGCAGCTTTTCTCGATGTTAATTCTGCGTATGATAGCGTACTATTACCAATTTTGACCGCTAAATTACAATCTGTAAATGTTCCATCAACACTTTCAAATTTTATTATAAACATGCTTTACGGTAGATCGGTTAAGTTAGACAACTACAATGAAATAAGATATGTTTGGAAAGGCCTTCCACAAGGATCCGTCATCAGCCCTTAGCTTTATAATATATACACATACGATCTTGATAGAACTATAGATAGCCCTGTAAAAGTCCTTCAATATGCCGATGAGCTGCTCATTTATTGTGCTGATAGCTCCATTGATAAAGCCAGTTTGCTCATTTCATCTGCTTTGAATAATTTGACATTGTGGATGGAAAATAACGGTCTTGAGCTTTCTGCTCTGAAAAGTAATGTAGTAGTATTTTCTAGACAACGTAATCCCTTAAATCCTGCTATCTCTTACAACGGGGATAATATTCCCGTTCGTAATGAAACAAGGTTTTAGGTATAGTACTTGACTCAAAATTGACATTCCTTCCTCACTGCGAGTTCCTTAGTGTCAGATGTGAAAGGCTTCTCAATCTCTTGAGATGCCTCTCGGGAGTTTGGTGGGGTGCGCATCCCTCTTCTTTAAGGCTTGTCTACAATGCTTTGATAAGAAGTGTCATAGATTATGGCTCATTCTTGTTAGAGCCTTGTAGCTCAGCTGGACTGAAGAAGCTAGATGCCATCCAGGCCAAGGCTTTGAGGGTAATTTCGGGAGCTATGAAGTCAAGTCCTATAAATGCCTTACAGGTTGAATGTGGTGAACCACCACTTCAATTCAACAATATCTTTCAGATAAATTTATTTATCGTTCGCTAAGATTATCTGATCATCCTTTGTTTTTAAAATTGAAACTGTTATCTGATGTCATTGTCTCAGGTGCTGACTACTGGACTCACAAATCTCGCCCCTGCTTGGTTTACAGTTGGACAAATTTAAATAATTTGAAGGCTCCTACCCACCGCATCAACAAACTGTCTATATATCTTGTTGATTACGAATGTTTAATTATGTCGCCTAACATAGTTTATAATATCGACATTGATAAAAGTGATCCTAATGCAAACTCACATTTTAATTCCGTTGTTAATAGCTATTGGGATGGATGGCATCAAATTTACACAGATGCATCGAAGCATAAGCCTTCTGATTGTGTCGGTGTTGGAGCATACCATCCACAATTCAAGATTGTACAAAAAATTAAATTTCCACCCGAAACATATGTATTTACTGCTGAATGTTTTGGAATATTAAAAGCACTAGAATATATTATTTTGATGAAACTCCCCAAAACAATTATCTTCTGTTATTCTCTTAGTGCCCTACAGTCGCTTTAAAATTTCCATTTAAATTACAAGTACATATTCCTATTATTACACAATCTAGGTATAAATTGTATCAGTGTACAATATTGGGTTTTACCGTGTCTTTTGCGTGGATACCAACCCATTGTGGTATTAAAGGCAATGAGATTGCTGACCGCTTGGCGAATGAAGCAGTCGTGTGTGGAGATATTTTTCCATATAAAAACTATTATCATGATCTTATATCTTTAGCTACAATTTCTCTCCAGGAATCTTGGAGTAGAGCTTGGTCTGAAAGCACTCGCCAAAAAGGCAAACATTATTTCAATATTCAAAAATCCATTTCACACAAACCATGGTTTACTGTTCTTAAACTTGGTAAAAGAGCAACTTCTACTCTTATAAGAATGCGCTTGGGTCACGTCTGCAGTCCGGCACATCTTGCTAGACTTAAAATTGTAAGTTCGCCATCTTGTGAATGCGGAGAAATGATTTCAGACCTAAATCATTTAATTCTATCATGCCCTCTATTTGATTCTGATATGTTGTATGAGACTCTAAGAAATCTTAAGATTCAATTTCCCACTAATATTAATTGCTTACTCACAGATTTTCAGCCAAATGTGTATAAAGCATTAGCTGAATACATAGATATAAATAATATAAAATTATAGTAAATTGTATGTTGAATGTAACTTGTAAATATTTTATAATGTATATAGTTTAGTTTTACTTGTTCATAAATTATTTATCATTCTTCTCTCCTGATAGTTAACTAATTCTTTGTTTATCGTAATTGTTAAATTATTTTTTACATTGTCATGGTTTCCCTCGTTTTAATGTCATCGAAATTCAACCAATCCATCCTGTAAAAATGAAAACAACTCATGAACAATGAACATGCAAGATCACTGCAAGATAGAAGCTAAACCTAAAACATGACTCTGGCAAATGCACAGAATGTGCGGCGCCAAAATCCCAGGATTGGGAAAAAAAAAATAATAATAATGATTTTATGTATCATGAATACATGTTTAGGTATGAAATGTACAAGTTGAACTAAAAAAAGATATAACTCTGTCCCAATCATATATATTCTCTAATCGTGCAGGCTCATCTCACCCCTGCGAGCATCGATTCATTTATTATTATCACAGTTTTAGTCTTTATCAAAGTCGTTTTAGCATTAGCAAGCCCGTTCCAATTCACTCCTCTTTTCCTCATTGAAACATCTTTCAGAACCGAGCCAGCTACCCATATTATAGTGATCTGTGTCAGAACTTAGGCAACAGAGACACATAATCACTTTCAGTTCAACAGAAATTTAGTGGTTTAATCATAAATCTCGATTGAACCAACCTTCGTTGCGCCTAGCGCCTTCGTTCCATGAAGAGCAGTAGGCTTCTGCAGGCCGCCGAACTCCTGTTTAGTCACGCGGTCATGCAATGTTCCGCCCGACACTCGGACGATTCGCCTCGTACGCGTCGTGAGCTTTATGCCACTTCTGAAATAATAAAAATCTGTATTACAATTTATAAACAAGCATTTATTTTCGCTCATAATACAATAATAATAATAATAAATCCAAAGTGACCAAAGGAAGGTATACCGAGGTTGGGAAGGAACCAATCAATGTGTGAATGAGGAGCAGTGTCCGGATGCTACTACCATGAATAACTTCTGGCGTAGTATCTGGTCGGTGCCCGTCGAACACACGGAGGGTGATTGGATGAGCGTCGTTGAGCGCGCGTGTGAACCTATCGAATCCATGGGGGCTATCACTATTAGCCCCGAAGACGTTAGTTGTGCGATCCGTGCGGCACAGAACTGGAAAAGTCCAGGACCGGACGGATTACACAACTTTTGGATAAAGTGGATTCGATGCTCACACGACCGCTTAGCGGCGCAATTCCAAGAAGCCTTCGAGGTTGGTTCTTTGCCAACATTCATGACAACCGGTGTCACCTTCCTGCTCCACAAGTCCGGTAGTACCACGGAACCGAAGAACTATAGACCCATTACATGCTTACTACCAACGCTGTACAAGCTTCTTACATCTATTCTGAGGTTTAAAATTAATTCGCACATTGTTGCACACAATATTTTGGCCCCCTCTCAGAATGGATGTAAGGTTGGGTCGCGTGGTACTAAGGAGCTCCTCCTCATCGACACGGCCATTTGCCAACAAGTCCGGCGGAACAAAGGGGCTCTCTCCACCGCCTGGATTGACTACAAGAAGGCCTATGATTCAGTGCCTCATACCTGGCTGGAGAGGATCTTGGAGTTGTATAAAATTGATACAACTCTGAGATCTTTTCTAAGTTCTTGTATGAGGCAGTGGACCACAGTCCTTCGTCAACCGGGTGATGGAGACAGCCTCTCTGGTCCGCAGGACTTTATAAGGATTGAGCAAGGCATCTTCCAGGGTGACAGTCTGAGTCCGTTGTGGTTCTGTCTAGCCCTAAATCCTCTAAGCACATTATTAGAGGATTCAGGGCTAGGCTATCGGCTTAAGAGAGAGGGTGAAGTCATTTCACACTTGCTGTACATGGATGACCTCAAACTTTTTGCACCGAAGCGCCATGATTTGATGGAGTTACTGAAAGTCACTGAGACTTTCAGCAACGCCATCAACATGGAGTTCGGTGTAGATAAGTGCGCGGTCATGCACGTGCAGCGGGGGAAAGTTGTGAATTCAATGAATTTACAACTTTCTGATACAATGAGTTTCAGATCTCTCTCCGAAGCCGACACCTATAAATACCTTGGTATGTCAGAGTCATTAGGTATCGAGAGTGGGGGGATAAAACAGTCGGTGAAGGAGCGTTTCTTTGGTCGCCTGACAAAGGTACTTAACAGTCTTTTGTCAGGAGGCAACAAGGTGCGTGCCTTCAATGGCTGGGTTATGCCCCTACTTATATACACCTTTGGCATACTAAGGTGGACTCAGACCGAGTTAGACGCCCTGGACAGAAAGGTTCGACAACAACTGACGTCACATCGCATGCTCCACCCACGCTCGTCTGTTATGAGACTGTATATTCCACGGAAATGGGGTGTTCGAGGCTTTTTGAATGCCAAGACTCTCCATAACCGTGAAGTATGCCGTCTCCGGGAATATTTCTTTAACAACGAGTGTGGGATGCATCGTGATGTGGTAGCAGTTGACAGGACCTTAACGCCTCTCTCCTTAGGCAAAGAGAACTGGCGCAAACCTCAGGTGCTGAGCACCGAAGACCGCAAGGACGTATGGAAGAGCAAGGAACTGCACGGCAGGTTCTAGCGGACCTTAACAGAGCCCGATGTGGATTTGCTCGCATCGGTGAACTGGCTACGATTCGGGGACCTCTTTGGGGAAACCGAAGGCTTTGTTTGTGCAATTGCTGACGAAGTTATCAAGACGAACAACTACCGGAAATATATCATGAAGGACGGTACGGTCGACATTTGTCGGGCATGCCGCCGTCCCGGAGAGTCACTCAGGCATATTATTTCCGGTTGTTCTCATCTTGCTAACGGCGAGTCAAGTACTCGCCGTTAGCAAGATGCACAGACATAACCTCGTTGCCAGGATCATCCACCAGCAACTTGCTCTTCAATACGGCCTTGTCGAGTCTGAGGTACCGAACTATAAGTACGCACCTGCGCCAGTTCTCGAAAATGGTCGTGCTTTGCTCTATTGGGACCGATCTATTATCACGGACAGGACTATTGTCGCCAATAAGCCTGATATCGTGATAGTCGACCGGTCCCAGCGGCGGGCAGTGTTAGTCGACATCACCATCCCGCATGACGAGAACCTCGTGAAGGCTGAAAAGGACAAGCTTAGCAAGTACTTTGACTTGTCTTACGAGGTTACCGCCATGTGGGATGTTGACTCGACTAGCATTGTCCCGATAGTCGTGTCAGCAAACGGCCTAATAGCGAAGAGTCTCGACCAACATCTCAAGAGACTCTCGTTAGACGGCTGGATCAAGGGCCAGATACAGAAGGCGGTACTTCTTGACACGGCACGCATCGTCAGGAGGTTCCTCTCTCTGCAGCCCTAACCACCGGTAGCTTGGGCCCTGCCCCGCTGCTGGCGGCACTCTAGGTTTAGGTTTTTTTATAATATTGTTTATTTTATAATAATTTTTTTATTGTTGTTTTGATATCTATATTGTAAAAAAACTTAGACCTAAGATAAAAAATAAATATGTGCATAATAATAATAATAATCCCGCAGGGGCGGCTTTGTGGCGAGCCAACGGTGAGTGGCGACACCGCGTACCCCTATCCCGTGAGGGCTAAATGAGACCCTCTGACCCCCGGCTTGCCTTGATTGCCCCTCGGCGCCGACATAACGGTCCGCCTTTATGGGGGGCCCATTCAGTGTATAGCGAGTCACCACCCATCTTAATATTTTGAAATGAGGCATAATTGGCGGGTGCCGTACCTCATCCCATAGACCATATATCAGACATAAATCAGCTCATTTAATAATCATCACGATAATATAATGTACCATCTTTTTATAAAATAGTTTCCCATATCCATCCATACACAGTAGTTCCTAAGTTAAAATTGTAATGGGCCTCTTGGTGTTGGCTTAGGCTCCATCAATGCCCTCCAAAAGACCGGGCGTGTACGACCCGTGATGTGAATTTGAATAAAAGTATAATAATAATAATCTAATCTCCCCCTCTTTTACTCTGTAACCACAGAGTTCGTAGTCGATCTTCTATTTTTCACCGCTAGAGGCGCCACCTACTCGGTTAGACGCACCATGCAGGTTTTGAACACGTTAGTGTCAAATGGTTCCTAAGCGAACTGGGGTACTAGGAAAAGTAAACTCATTCGTACTGTTCCCTAGTGGGTTTCGATTTAATAATTCACAACAAACAAAATAGGCCCATGAAATCGCGGATTATCTCGTCACCGCGATCTAGGAATCGGAGGTCACGGCACAACGCCATCTAGCGAGACACCGTGGAACTTTTACACAAATCTTCAAATTTGTAATAAAATTCGACTAGATGGCGCTGTGTGGCTGTTTGGTAACAAAGATTTGTACATACATCGCCCACCAAGGGCAAAGTGGGATCTTTGTCCTTAACAAATTTACAAATATAATTAACCAACAAAAAATAATCGAGCAAAACAAATTATGATTTTATTATGACTTATGACATATACACATTTTTAATTTTTTACTCCGTCGTTACGGGTAAAAAGCACAATTTCGAAACTGGTCGTTTAATCGTTCCATTCTTCGTTTTTAACGTGACGACTCGAATGATTTCATCAGTTCCTGGATGGGTAGCAATTATTCTACCATAGAGCCAACGCGACGGAGGTAAGTTGTCTTCCTTCACAACTACTACATCGTCGATATTGGGCTGAGAGGTTGGGATTGTCCTTTTATACCTATGTAAAAATTTGGTTAGGTATTCCTGCGACCACTGTCGCCAAAATGTTTGCATCAAACGTTGAGCGTATTGCCATCGCCTCAGAGTGCCTACGTTGGATTCCTCAATGTTGTAGTCAGGTGCTGTCACTGGAGATTCTCCTATAAGGAAATGTCCAGGAGTCAAGATGGTGTAATTACCTGACTCATCCTTGATAGTGCACATTGGCCGAGAGTTGAGACATGCTTCCACCTGTGCTAGGACAGTAGCCATTTCTTCATATGTTAATGTGTTGTTTGACACAATGCGTTTCAAATGGTATTTGACTGATTTTACACCGGCTTCCCATAATCCACCAAAGTTCGGTGAGTGTGGAGGTATGAAATGCCATTCACAGCCATTTGTGGCCAAGGTTTCGGCAATTTCTGCTAACATTGAGCCTTTCTCGGATATGACACGTCTTTTAAATTCTGCAGCCGCGCCAACAAAATTCGTGCCGTTATCGCTCCAAAGATGTGAGCAATGGCCACGCCTTGCTTGGAATCTCTTAAACGCTTGCAGAAAGCCTTCTGCTTTCAAGTCACTTACGACTTCTAAATGCACGGCGCGAGTTGCCATGCAGACGAACAAGCATATATATCCCTTGTAGGATTTGTGGCCTCTTCCTTTGGTGGTTCGTATCTGTATTGGACCTGCGTAATCGACTCCGCTGTGACTGAAAGAACGTGCGGGAGTCACTCGTGCTGGAGGCAGCTGACCCATTAATGGGTTTTTAGATGCAGCTGCAATTTTAACGCAAGTGACGCATTTCCGATAATAATCCTTCACCAGTTGCTTCGCTCCTACAATCCAGTATTTCGATAAAATATATGTTAACATTAATTGAGGGCCACCATGCAGGGTTTGTTTGTGAGCATCTGCAACTATAAGGGTGGTCAGGTGAGACTTTTTCGGCATTAAAATTGGGTGTTTTCTGCTTTCATTTAATTGGGCATGTTCTAGCCTTCCACCAACTCGCAGGATATTGTTCTTGTCCATGAATGGATTTAGAGGTCGCAGGCTATTGCGTTTAGGTAAATCTTGACCCCTTTTCAATGCATGAATCTCCTCGCCGAAGTTCTCAAATTGGCTTTGTTGAATGCACCAATTCAAAGCATTCTGTAATTCCAGCGTGGTAAGAAATCCTACGCGTTTTTCTGTTTTCATTGTTTTGAAGCTGATGCAGAAGCGTTTACAGTAAGCTATCACTCGATGCAGTTTGTTTAAAGATGAGAATCTCTCTATGACAGAGGTAGTGGCTGTGACACAATGAGCCTTTATGTTTTCTTCTTCTACCTTTGTATAAATTTCCTGTGGTTTTTTATATGTTATTGGTTCCTCTTGCAGGAACTGAGGCCCATTGAACCACATAGTATTGGTTGCTAATTCAGAGGGAGTTTGACCTCTCGATGCTGCATCTGCTGGATTGTTCTTAGTGTAAACGTGTGACCAGTGGTGAGAATCCAGAATTGTTATGATTTCTGATACGCGATTTGCTACGAATACCTTCCAGCGGCTTGGATGACTATTCAGCCAAGCGAGGACTACCGTCGAGTCTGTCCAAGCATGCAGGTAAGTTTTTTCGATTTTCATAACTGATGCTATCTCTATCATTAAACGGGTCAGTAATACCGCACCACACAATTCAAGACGTGGTATCGAAACCTGTTTGACTGGAGCCACCTTTGTTTTTGCAGATATCAAGGCAACATGGACCTGACCATCGGCATCGATGACACGTGAGTATACTACGGCAGCGTATGCATCTTTAGAGGCGTCACTAAATCCATGCAGCTCGATGAACTCGCCTGTTTGGAGACCGATCCATCGAGGTATGGTAACTTTACTTAACAACTTTAATTCCTTTTTGTATGCTTTCCATTCGTTAATTATGTTAGGTGGGACAGTTTCGTCCCAGTCTAACCCTGCTAACCATAGCTTTTGTATGAGCATTTTTGAAATTATTATGCTTGGTCCTACCCATCCTAATGGGTCATAAAAACGGCTGATTTCTGAAATAATTGTTCTTTTTGTTGCAGGTTCCTGGACGTCGAGCGTGTCAACTTGGTAGCGGAACGAGTCTTCGCAGCGGTTCCAAGTAAGTCCGACAATTTTTGTTATTTCATCCGTTTTTATTTTCAGTCCATCTCCGATTTTGTTTTCACTCGTTTGCGTATCCTTTCCTTCTTCCTCGCTGTCTTTTATTTCCTGCAATAGCTTATTGCTGTTGCTTGTCCACTTCTGTAGACTGAATCCACCCTTTGCTAATAGTTCATTCATCTCTTTATATAATACCTTTCCTTCTTGAATGGTTTGAACTCCTGTCATTAAATCATCTACATAAAAATGTTTTAGTGTTTTTTCAGATGCTGATGGATATTCTGCGCTGTGATCAAGAGCAACCTGCTGCAGAGATTTCACTGCCAAGTAAGGGGCTGATGCTGTGCCGAACGTAACACGGCTAAGTCTGTAATGCTTAGTTTCTGGTGATTTGTCGTCTGTCCAGAGTATTCTTTGATAATCTGTATCTTGCCTTTCAGTTTTTACTTGGCGATACATCTTTACCACGTCAGCTGCCATGCAGATCGGTGCTTTTCTCCAATTCATCACAATGTGCCTAAGTTCTGGTTGCAAGGTAGGTCCAACTAACAGTTGGTCGTTTAACGATAGGTTGTTTTTCCCCTTGCAGGATGCATCGAAGACGACCCGTATTTTAGTAGTCACCTTGTCTTGTCTGACCACCGCGTGATGGGGTAAGTAGATCGCCTGTGGATTGTTGATTTCCTCCTCAGGTACTTCTTCCATGTGACCCAGTGACAAATACTCATCAAGGACTTCACCATATTTAAATTTCAGGTCTTGATCTTTGTTAAGCCTGTGCTCTAATGCCCTTAATCTCTTTTCAGCGATTTCACGAGAACCATTTACTTCGGGATTGCCGTTCTTGAATGGAAGACGCACTATATATCGTCCGTCTTCATCCCTCTGAGTCGTCTCGGCGAAATGCTGCTCACAATGTTTCTCGTCTTCGGTAAACATCGCTTCACGTGGTTTTTGAATATCCGATTCAAGTTCCCAGAACTTCTTCAGCATTTCGTTGTCTTGATTGACGCAACAGTGCATTACACTTATATTTGTGGAGCTCTTGGCAGTTGAATTTGTGACACCTGACAAAATCCAACCTAAGCTGGTAGCTTGTGCGATAGGTGTGCCAAGAGGTCCTTTTTTGAACCCATCTTGAAGTATTTGACTGTATACTTCAGCTCCTAACAAAATGTCGATTTTGTTAGGAATGTAATACTGGGGATCAGCGAGCACTTCGCTGATTTCTTCCCAATCAATAACTTCAACTCTTCTTGACGGCAGAAGAGAAGTTATGCTGTTAAGCACATAAGCCTTCACCGGAATTTTGACATTTGAGTCAATCCGGGATTGAATGTCAATGGTAACCATCGCCTTGGAAACTAAGTTTTTGTTTCCCCCTAAACCAGTAACTTGATTAGTCACTGGTGATTTATTTAAGCCTAAGTACTGAACTGTTGATTCAGTAATGAATGAGCCTTGTGACCCCTGGTCTAGGAGTGCTCTAACGGAGTATCGTTTTCCGTTTCTAGCCATGGCCATCACAATTGCCGTGGCAAGCAAGATTTGCTGCTGGCCCTTGCCAGTGGAAAAACATGAAACTACACCTGAGGTTTGTTGACCTGCATCTGACGATGCCGATGGAGTCGTGGCACTATTCGAAGAATTAGCAATTCGCCCACCGTGATTAACCTCAGCTGAGTTAACATTTGTATTCAACCCAGAACCCTTAGGATGTAGCAGCGAATGGTGGTTTCGCCTACAAATTCGACACCTTATATTAGTGCGGCAGTCTTTGGCGGAATGATTGCTACCCAAGCAATTAAAACATACATTTTTGCCGAGAACAAATTTGCGTCGCACGTCAACAGATTCGTTTTGAAAACCTTTACATTGACTTAATCTATGACCTTCCGTACAAAACGGACACGAAATGTTTGGGTTATCTGTGACATGAAGCGATTTCATTTTATTGTTTTGGCTTTTATATCCTGTCGTTGATTTGGTATCCAGAAACTCGATTGCACGGAACCTCTGAGTCAAGAACTCTTTGAATTGATCGTACGTGGGTAAGTCATCGGACGATATATTGGAAGTGACGTTAAACTCCCATTGTCGTCGAGATTCGAGATCCAACTTCAAAGTCAGGATATGTTTGATTAAAATATCCCAGCTCTTTACATCAATGCCTAAATTTGAGAGTGTGGCCAAACAATCGTTAGTAGTATCAACTAAATCCTTTAAACTATTTGCCGATTCAACCGTTAAATTTTTCTGACTAAGTAACCGTTTCAAAACTTGATGTGAAACATATTTTTTATTGTTATACCGCTCTTCCAACAATTGCCAACACCTATCAAAGTTAGTTTCCTGAATCGGCACGTGCCTGAGAAGTTGTTCTGCTTCTCCGGAAAGATAACTCTTCAAGTAGTGTATCTTTTGAACTTTGTCTAATGTATCATTTTTGCCTATTAATGATTGGAATAAGTCTTGGAACGTAGACCATTCAAAGTAGCTACCTGAGAAAATTGGTATGTTGATTTTAGGCAGCTTTGCAAGTGGTGATTTTGTTTGACTGACCACGTTACATTGCTTGTCAAATGTGGACAAAATTGTCTTTAATTCACACTTGTAATCTGAGAATACTTCTTCACATTCATCATAACAATTAGACTTTATATAATCAGATGCACCCAATTCTTTGGGCCCATATTTTTGCATCAACTCTTTGTGACCCGACAAGAATTCGACCCAAAGTTGGTCAACCGATTCCAACCTTCCTTCTACGTACGGTTTGGTTATTCTGTCTTTCGGTGATTTTTTGAAATTTATTTGTGCCTTTTGAATACGGGCAGCCAAATCATTTTGAAAATTAATAATAGATTCCATTTTACTAAAGATACAATTCTATTTAGTTCCAAGTTAACAATTATTTTAAAAGACCCAACACAATTATTTCGAAGTTAAGTATAGGGCCAATTTTTTCTATGTGTTTATCGATAGCTACATTCGCAAAATACTACAAGTTAATTAAAACATGACGCAAAATTTTCTAAGTGTTTGGAACCTTGTCAAAAAATATAAAATTGGCCGTGGATTCCCCGTAAATCTGGTTTTGATGAAATTATTCTAAGTCTTAAATAAGCAATCACAAAAATTACAACTTAATGAAATAAGACGGCAAAATGTTCTAAGTGTTTGGAACCTTGTCACAAAAATTAAAATTGGCCGTAGGTTCCCCGTGCTTTCGTATTTAGTGAAATTATTCTAAGTCTTACACACATGCACACATAATACAAGTTCAAAATAATGTCACAAATTTTCTTAGTCCAAATTGACAGCACAGAAAAGTTAGTTGAATTTAAATTTTATCTAGAATTGAATTTAGGATATTGAAATAAAGTGAATTTAAAGTTAGATTTAATACGCAATTTAATTAATACGGTTCGATAGTCCACAAATCTTCTATCTTCACTTTGATTCAAATAACAATTTAAAAGTACTCACAGTTTCACTTCACTTAGCCTGTTGTTAATTGACGTTCTTGAATCCACTTCCAACTGTTTCTTCGCACGTAGCCTTCACGTGACGGGACACGAACAACTCCCTGCACCGTCTGCGTGATCGACGAAGCTGGGTCTCAACTTCGACGTGATGATATATACGCCTCCACAGGCGTCAACAGCACCTTGTCGCAGTAACTGCTCCTCGCAATGCTCCCGGGGCGTAGCAGGTGCAGAAGTGTTCCTCGCAATTAGTATGCGGGCACTCCCTGCAGACGCGTCGGCACGACCGGCTCCGCTTAGCGTTTGCGACAGCGATCCACTGTCCGCTAAGCCCTCCTCGATGCTCCTATCTGCCTAAGCCTACCTCCAAGATTCGCTGAGAATCTGGCTATCGAAGGACCATGAACACGTTAGTGTCAAATGGTTCCTAAGCGAACTGGGGTACTAGGAAAAGTAAACTCATTCGTACTGTTCCCTAGTGGGTTTCGATTTAATAATTCACAACAAACAAAATAGGCCCATGAAATCGCGGATTATCTCGTCACCGCGATCTAGGAATCGGAGGTCACGGCACAACGCCATCTAGCGAGACACCGTGGAACTTTTACACAAATCTTCAAATTTGTAATAAAATTCGACTAGATGGCGCTGTGTGGCTGTTTGGTAACAAAGATTTGTACAGGTTTTATTACAGCAAAACGCTAACATATATAAGACTGGAAGTTCCCCGCGGCTTCGCCCGCGTTAGACTTCTTTTATTTACTTAAAAACTTTTATTTTGTAAAATCGTTTCTATCATAAAAAACATCAAGTAAAAGCCAAATCGGTTCAAATTTTGAACCCCCGTTTCATCCCTTTAAAGAGTGAATTTTGAAAAATCCTTTCTTAACGGATACCTACGTCAAAATAACTATCTGCATGCCAAATTTCAGCGCAATCCGAAACAATATTGATTTTAGACTTTGTTACCCCACTTCACCCTTTTAAGGGTGGCACACGTATTTACTTATTTATTTACTGAATTACTTGTGCGAATTTTCGAATAGAAAAGACTATCTTATCTTGTTTCTCCATACAAACTTTAAACCCCGTTTCATCCCCTGAGTTAATTTTGAAAATTCCTTTCTTAGCGGATATCTACGTAAAAATAATTATCTGCATGCCAAATTTCAGCGCAATCCGAAAGAATATTGATTTCAGACTTTGTTACCCCACTTCACCCTTTCGGGGTGGCATTTCGAAAAAGCCTAATACGCGTATTTTCTTATTTATTTACTGAAGCACTTGTGTGAAGTTTCGAATAGAAAAAACTATCTAATATTGTTTCTCCGTACAAACTTAGAACCCCCGTTTCATCCCCTTAAAGTGTGAATTTTGAAAAATCCTTTCTTAACGGATACCTACGTCAAAATAACTATCTGCATGCCAAATTTCAGCGCAATCCGAAACAATATTAATTTCAGACTTTGTTACCCCACTTCACCCTTTTAGGGGTAGAATTTCGAAAAAACCTAAAACACGTGTTTACTAATTTATGTCCTGAAGCACTTGTGTGAAGTTTCGAATAGAAAAGACTATCTAATAATGTTTCTCCATAAAAACTTTGTACCTCTTTATTTCCCTTTAAGGGGTGAATTTTAGAAAATCCTTTCTTAGCTGATACTACGTCATAATAACCACCTGTATGACAAATTTCAGCGCAATCCGAAACAATATTGATTTCAGACTTAGTAACCCCATTTCAGCCTCTTAGGGGTGGAATTTCGAAAAAGCCTAAAACACGTATAATCTTATTTATGTACTCAAGCACTTGTGTGAAGTTTCGAATAGAAAAGACTATCTAATGTTGTTTCTCCATAGAAACTTTGAACCTCCGTTTCATCCCTTTAAGGGGTGAATTTTAGAAAATCCCTTCTTAGCTGATACTAACGTAATAATAACCACCTGTATGCCAAATTTCAGCGCAATCCAAAACAATATTGATTTTCAGAATTTGTTACCCCATTTCACCCTCTTAGGGGTGACATTTAGAAAAAACCTAAAACACGTGTTCGCTTATTTATGTCCTGAAGCACTTGTGTGAAGTTTCGAATAGAAAAGACTATCTAATAATGTTTCTCTATAGAAACTTTGAACCCGTTTCATCCCCTTCAGGGGTGAAATTTGAAAAATCCTTTTCAAAGGTAACTAACGTTGTAATAATTATCTGCATGCCAAGTTTTAGCGCAATCCGAAAAAATATTGATTTTCACACTTTGTTACCCCATTACACTCTCTTAGGGGTGGAATTTCAAAAAAACCTGAAACACGTATTTACTTATTTTTGTACTGAAGCACTTCTGTAAAGTTTCGGATAGAAAAGACTATCTAATCTTGTTTCTCCATACAAACTTTAAACCCCCATTTCATCCCCTTAAGGGGTAGATTTTAAAAAATCCTTTCTTCTTAAAAGATCCCTTACGTACAAATATACCCTCCAAATTTCAAGTCTCTACGACCAGTGGTTTAGGCTGTGCGTTGTCTGTCTGTGAGCCAGTCAGTCAGTCAGTCATTCAGTATGTCAGGACAAAGATTCTTATAGTATTAGATAGATATGTAATATATTATAAATAAATACATTGAAAATATAATAGTAATGCTAATTCTGATTAATTTTAGGAAAAAGAAAAGGTTTCTAGCTGCATTATTTTTAAATACATTAATTCTGTCCACGAATAGATTGACAGACTGAGAATGATTGATATTAAAATTACTACATCCTCTGAAAAAGAAAGTATTATAGCGATAATTAGTGGAGCAAGAATCGGAATAAAGTTTAAGGTAATTACGTCTTGTGACAGTTCGTGATGGGTATTTGTAATTTATTTTTTTCCAGGAAACTGCTACAGTCAATTTAATTACTTAGTAATCCGTGTAGAAAATGAAGGTAATCCTCTCCGAAGAGTTGATGGTGCCTGCAGCTTTCGATAGAATCCTTGAATTGTAACCTATGTTTTTAGTTTATGAATCGTAATAACTCGTTTTGGATCCTGACAATTTTATTGATGTAACAGTCATATTGAGGGTTCCAGACTTGAGACGCATATTCAATCTGACTTCTCACTAGTGAACAGTACAACACTTTTAATGATTTGACTGTTCGAAAGTCTTTTGTAGTGCGTGTTACTTTTGTAGTCTTTTGTATACCAGATACTGAGGTCTATAGTCCCTATTTGGTGTATAAATATCAAGGTCCTGAGTTAACTTAACACCATAAAAAGATATGGGTAAATTTAGATTTTCGTGAAAACTTGCAAATCTTACAGCTCGAACTCTTGAAGAGTGATTAACAACACGTAATTCCGAGGCGAAATTACTTTTCAGGTCCTTTCGTCTAGTTTGCTGTCTTATTTGTCTCTGATCTTCCGTCTCAAATTTATGAATATTTTTTATCAAATCTGTCAGTATGATTAGAATAAATAAATATAGCACCGTCAATACATATAATTTTTGAAAGTATGGCTTGCATGATTCCGTTTGGGAGATCCGTACCATAGTTTTTATAGCTCTCTTTTGTGTAACGAACGCCGCTTCAGTATTGTAATTAAAGCTTTACCCCAAACATTATGCTATATCTAATCTTTGATTCAACTAGCGCAAAGTAGACCTGTCGTAGTTGTTGTAGTGTTATAAGGTCTCTGAGAGTTCTAATTGCGTAACATGCAGAGGTTATGCTAGAATCCATCGCTTTGATTTCGTCCTTCCAATTGAATTATGAAAAAAAAAAGATAAAATAAATTATCTATATGCATACCCAGAAATTTTACCATTCGTACACGATCGATCTGTGTTCTGTTTAAATTAATGTTGAGTGTGTCCTTTTGCCTTGCCGTTGTACCACAGTTGTACGGAATAACATCAGATTCGTTTTGCATGTATTTAATATTAGGTCATTTATATGAAACCATTCTTGGAAATGTACTAGGGCTTTATTTATTTTTATTCTTAAAGTATCTATAGTATCAGAAGATATGATTGCATTTGTGTAGTCCGCGAATATTGTTAATTTTATGTCCGGGTTATGTTTTTCCATATAAGTTATTAAATCATTTGTAAATATGATAAATAGCAAAGGTCCTAGAATGGATCCTTAAGGCACACCCACTTTTTAATCTGTCAGATTTGATCTATGTATGGTATCTACATCGTTTTCATAAGTTTTTATTTCAACAAGTTGTTTCCTATTGCTCAAGTAGGACTGAAACAATTTTTGCATCGAGTTTCTTAAGACTTAATGTTCTAATTTGTTTAAAATTAATGTATGATTAATTGTATTAAAAACTGCGCTTAAGCCCAAAAATAATCCTCCGACTCTCTGTTTCTCATATTTTAACATTACAACCACATCATCTACTAAAGCATTTATAGCATCTACAGTTGCAACGAATCTTCGATAGCCAAATTGTCTGTCACTTAATATTTTATTATTTAGTAGATGTTTTAGCAATCTAGATTTTATGAGTTTCTTGAAGATTTTTCACAGTATGGGTAACAGAGATATGGGTCTATAATTTCCAGGGTCACTTTTTACATCTTTTTAGGGTTCCGTAGTCCTGACAAGGAACCCTTATAGTTTTGTCATGTCCGTCTGTCTGTCTGTCTGTCCGAGGTTTTGCTAAGGGACCGTTAATACTAGAAAGCTGTAATTTTGTGGGGGTATGTAAATAAATGACGCCGACAAAGTGCTGAGATAAAATTTTGAAAATTATTTTTTAGGGTAGCTCCCATATATGAGAAGTGGTGATGAATTTTTTTTTCATCGTCTACCCCATCGTGTGGGTTATTGTAAAATAGTTCTTTTAAAATGACTTAAGGGTTGCTAATACCATTTTTTGATTGAATGCTCCATTTTCGAAATATTAAATTTTAAAGTGCAAATGTTTGTTCCAGTAGGGCGCCCCCCCCCCCCCTCTCTAAAAGCTAAACTGCTTACTTGAAAAATCTGGAAAAATACGTGATAATAGCGCATTTCATAAACTTTCAAGAAAAATTATAGCGGTTAAGATAGCTTTATTAGTTTAGCAGTAATAGTCGTTGAACTTGGGTGTTAGATATTTTGTACCAAATACAAAATCCTTAGAATAAATCCTAAGCGATTTTAAATTGGTGAACCAGTCGCACTATCAGAGTCCACGTCTCGGCTCCGTAAGTAATAACAGGCAGGACACATACGTTAAATACTTTCTTATTGAGGCTATTTCGTATTCGTATAAGAGCGATTAAAAGACCAGTCGGTGAATACTACGGTGTTGAACCTAGTGATCCTGATCACTGTGACATCTCTAAATATACGCTTCTTGTCCGTCATAATAAAATCAATCTCGTTTTTACGGTTCCGTAGCCGAATGGTAAAAAACGGAAGCGTTTTCCTTTGAGTATTCAGCCAGAATACTCAAAGATGTTCACCGATTACTCAAAGATACCTAAATCGATTTGGAAAATTCTATTTTTTTTTTGTTTCAATGGCCCTTCCCAGGTAGTCCCAACTAAAAGAAACGACATCAAATGCCGCGATATTAATGTTCAGTACCATGTTTGAGGTGTTTGTCTCCATATCTTTAGAGATACTTATCAGATCTGAATGAAATTACTATGGTACCACCCTTGGGATATCTCCTTTCCAACAAAAAAAGAATTATTAAAATCGTTTCATTAACGACGAAGATATCGAAACACATAAAAAATACTATACGGTCGAATTGAGAAACATTTTTTTTAAAGTCGGTTAAAAATATCGTAATTTCAAAACTTGGGGTACCTATCAATTTCAATATAACAAAAAATGCCAATATGGTCCAAAATTTCCAAAAAACACTAAGCGATAAGATCCATTAAAAAAAACATAAAAAAAGAGAACCGCCTTCAAATGCCATGCTATTAATTTTCAATATCAAGTTTGACGTGCTTATCTCCATATCTCTGAAGATTTATCATACATACATCATGTCTCCTTTCCAACAAAAAAAGAATTATCAAAATCGGTTCAGAAACGACGAAGTTATCCGCGAACAAACATAAAAAAAATATATACGGTCGAATTGAGAAACATCCTTTTTTGAAGTCATTTAGAAACAAAATAAAACTAAATTTAAGTTTGTTAGAGCCTAACCTAACCGATAAACCGACGAAATATTTGAAGGCCACAAACTATAGTAATAGGTACTGTAATGCTAATGAAAACTAAGTCCTGAAAATGCGGCGACTCGCATGTCAGCGGTCTGGCAACGTCGCCTTTTGCTGAAAAGGCGACGTTGCCAGACCGCTGACGAGAAAAGAGCGCACGGTTTGGCAACGTCTGACAATCGCGGCATTACACACTAATGAGTTTAGCGTATGTAGACACTGTAAAAACTTGACTCACATATTGACAAAAATGAATTAAAATCTCGATCCTAGTTTTCATATTATTTAATCAAATTATGTAGTAAGATTGGATTTCGCGTATGTAAAGAGTTGTATAAAGACCAATAGATGTGATTTCATTGCAATTTTTTGATCCATTTACTCGTATTTGTCAATATACTTTTGTGTGGAAATCGAACCACCTTAATGACGGAGTACCTAGTTGCTTGTTTATAACGGGTAAAGACTTGCATTGAATAACAGGCTACTACGGAACCCTACACTGCGCGTGGCCCGACACGCACTTGGCCGGTTATTTAAAAATTGGCAGAATTCGTGCCATTTTCAGTTGATCAGGAAACACGTGTTCTTCTATGCATGTCTTAAAGAAATCTGCGAAGGGCTCCGCTAATATATCAATATTATTTTTTATTACTTATATTGATAATATTTCATCTATACCAAACGATGGCTTATTTTTCATAAACTTTACTATATTTTCTACCTCATAATCCCGAATAATATCTAGTTCTATATCTTTTTTATACGTTCTGAGTTTTGCATCATAATTTTGATTGCTTGCAAAGATTTAGAATCATTTTGTGTATTTGTTTTTACGTTAAATTGCTTGGAAAATGTATTTTCTACGTCTTGTGGTCTACTAGTCATGTTACTATCTATTTTTAGAACTATTACGTCTGCTTCCCTTTTCCTTTGCTTATTTTTCTATGTAATTACTATATTCCAGATCTCTTTACTTGAGCTTTTAGCGATATTCATTTTTTTTTGGACTGTTATATATTTTGCTTTTCTTATGACCTGTGTAAATATCTGTATATATCTATTTGTATATCTAACAGCTACTTCACCGCTATCTTTATATATGTTGAGGGTTGGAAATCTTTTCATCAAGCTTTAAGTCATCCATTGGATTTGGTAAGCTTTTTGCTTTACTTTGCGTTTTTTCTTTATAAAAGTGGTTTTGAAGGGTTCTTGTGAATTTGGATAAAAAACTATTTATGCCCAAGCCATTGCAGTTTACGTTATCAATTTGCTGTCTAAATGTGTGAGAAGCTTTATTGTTGTATTTTTTATTTTTTGCGTACCCAAAAGTACCGGGTTTAAGCAGGTCATTAATATTCAGCAGAAAAAGCGTTGCAGAGAGTACTGATCCTTGAGGGACTCCGGCATTTATGGCCAATCGGTTGGAAGAACAGCCATCGATGGATCTCTCGAATCGACCGATCTCTCAAGAAATCTGATATCCATACACACAAACCAGTGGGAAGGCCGTATGAAGGAAGCTTGCTAATAAAACTATCGTGCCAGACCCTGTCGAAAGCCTTCGATATGTCAAGAGAGACGGCAAGCGCCTCTCCGTGGTTCTCGATGGCCTCGTTCCAGATGTGAGTAGCATACGCTAGAAGATCCCCAGTAGACCGGATTCGGCGGAATCCGTATTGTCGTTCACTGAGGAGATCGTTCACTTCTAGGTATGCCAGGAGCCTGTGGTTCAGTACTCGTTCCATAGTCTTACAGACTATGGAAGTGACTGAGATAGGTCTGTAATTGGCAGGGACTGCATGACTACCCTTTTTGAGCACGGGCTGCACGTTAGCTTGCTTTCAGGACTTAGGCACTTGACCAGTCGTCATGGATAAGCGAAAGAGGCGTGTCAAAATAGGATCCAACTCAGGTGCACACGCCCTCAAGACTACAGCTGGTATACCGTCTGGACCACTAGCTTTGATCACGTCTAGATCGCGCAACGCTTTACGTACTTCAGTCTGTCGAATGCGAATTTCGGACATAAACGTCCCGCAAATTGACAGACTCCTGTGTCAGTCATATAAGGTACAGCATTGCCAGCATCTAAACGTGAAGATTCTGCAAACTGAGTAGCAAATAAATTTGCGGGACGTCAGAAAATGGTATGAAATATTCCATACCCTGACGTAACACTTCTGTCACCGCATCCGCGCAAGCTAAGGGATCACTTGAAGAAAAACACACCTGCCTCCAAGGGTAAGATGCGAAAAAACAACGCATCTCATCCCAATCTGCTGACCTGTATCGCCACACCCGCCGGGTGCCTTTTTAACTGGGATCGGGCGGGGAGTAGACTGAAACAGACTTCACCAGACAGTGGTCGGAGCTACCTAAGGGTGATGAAACCGATACCGAGTAGCGGTCTGGTTCTGTTGTCAGCAGAATGTCCAAGCAATTGGCTGAGTGGCCATCAACATCAGGTATCCTTGTTGCTCCTTGAACCAGCTGAGTGAGGTCAAGCGTCAAAGCAAGCTTGCGCATCTCTCGACCAGCGTGGTCTGTGTTCTGGTATGGGTATAGCCACTCTTGATTGTGGGCGTTGAAATCCCCCAGAAGCACAAGTTGAGCAGAAGGACACCTCTGTTGGGCCACATCGGCCGCCTCACTGAGATGGTTTGTAAGACTGGTTGTCTCCTCATCTCCACTGTGCAAATGGTAGACACTAGCATAAAGAATTTTCTCCATGCCAGTGTCCACCAAAACCCACATGATGTAAAATTTGGGGTCTTCAAGGTAGCGGAGACGCTGATAACAAATATCATCGCGGGCATACATACAAACTCCCGCCTTCGTCCTAAAGTTGTGTTCTAGAACGTAGCCTGGGTACGCAAGGTATGACGCGTCTGCTGGACATTTGATCTGCGTCTCCGTGAGGAACAGAATATGCGGTTTTGCGGTCTCAAGATGATGGTGGACCGAGTTGATATTAGAGTGCAAGCCTCGAATATTTGAGAGGCGCACTTGAATGAAGGGAGAGGACGTGCTTCCGCTGTTGAACCTTTATTCTGTTATGACCTTTCATTTTATGGGGAGTGAAGATAGGTAAGGGAAACGGCAGTGGAAACGAGGCGCATATTACCAACCCGTGATACAAATTAAGCCTTTTTACCTATTGGGAACCAATCCTGGAGACCGCGGGGACGCCCGAGCCCCCCCCCCCCAGAGGTGTCCATCGGGTCCTCTCGTCCGGTCGCCAACCGGCACGATGGCGCACCTCCGGGATTTTTCGCGAGATGGCGGGGCAGCCTTTCATGAGTGGCTGGCTCACTACTTGGGCCCCCTACTATCTGCGATCGGCCAGCGAAGAACCGTGCCTCGAATCCCGCTGCTCTCCAAGATATGCTGCCAGGCAAATTGACCTTCAATGTATCTCGACCAGCTATAGTAATATACGCAACTGTTTCCGACCCGTTCCCCATGATGGCTTCATCTTACATCATGCCGTAAAGCGACCGCTTGGCAGCATGGCTTTGTCAGGTGGGTGGTAACACGCCGCGGCCTAAGCCTACCACCTGAAAATACTGCTCTTTTAGCACCACCCAGGGGACACGTGTAGGACATCGAGGGCTAAATCCTACGGACGCGAGCAGTACAGCCCCCCTAAAATATACTTACAAAATGTATACCCTGCGGTTGATTTGTATGTCTTTCTTAGTAAAGGCACGAGAAATCTTTTCTATTTTTCAACTACATTTTAATCCCGCGTGTCCATCCGCAAATCCATTATGGTCTATATTGTAATTTTTAATGTTTTTAGAAGTAATATTTGTCAGAAAGTTATCTAGACACGAGCTAAAATTATTGCGCACATAAGTGGCTATGTCACCGAGCGGTCTAAAATTATTGCAATCTAAAATTATAAAGTATGGGGACCCACTTCAACATTTAATTTTGTTTTGATTTTAGTATTTGTTGTTAACTCCCCTATACATACTTTGTGAAAATTTCAAGTAAGTATCTCTACCTATTACGGATTGGGAGATACATACAGCCCTGTGAAATACAGACAGATGGACAGACGGGCTGACGGACGGACAGTGAAGTCTCAGTAATAGGGTCCTTTTTGTACCCTTTGGGTTCGGAACCCAAAAAACAAGTTTTGATTAGTTCGTTATTTATTCCGCAATTTTGGTTAAAGTTTAAATACAACGCAGTTACAATTAAGTTCATCATTATCATTATACAGGGTGTCGGGTTTCATATGGTCCAAAAAAAAACCATCGATGGAGGACTCCAAGGGCTACCCAGAGAAATGTTCCGCGAAAATCTAGTTTTCGAGAAAATTGCGTTTTACTTGTTTTCGATTTAGTTTTCTCCCAAACTATAAAGGCCAGAGCCCTAGTTTTTTTGTGGGACTATGAACAATGAATAGGTCTTTCAGGGAAAACTAATTTTTTTTATTTAGGTTTATTATTTTCTAAGAAAAAAATATGACATCACATTTTTTTAGACGATATTTAAACTTTTACTTCGGGCAGATTTTCTCCAAAAAAACACTAAATAAAAAATGTTACGACTAATTTTACATTCCGACCTATTCAGTCTGTGGGGAACCCTAAGCACAGCGGTGGAGCAGTGGACTGTATTTCTTCGATGAGGACTCCGGATTCCCACACTTATACTGTGAAGCTTTGGAGCTGGGATTTAAACACGTCTTCAAGCCTTGAAACGCTAATTTATTCTTTCTTCACAATTTCTTCTTAGCAACTAGGCTAGGCACTATCACTATTCACTAGTCTTCCTA
Organism: Cabera pusaria; assembly: GCA_954871355.1. Taxonomy (NCBI): domain Eukaryota; kingdom Metazoa; phylum Arthropoda; class Insecta; order Lepidoptera; family Geometridae; genus Cabera; species Cabera pusaria. The sequence goes on along the minus strand of OX940903.1, from coordinate 78,556 downwards.
GTTTTCCTTTCTTCTTTCTTCTAGAGCCGCCGTTGGTGAACTGAACAATTTGGCATGGTAGCGATGCTCTATTTATACTGTTGTTGGTACTTGCAAAAGAGCGAGAGGTCGATAGTCTGGGAGCGCCCGCACTCTGTCTCGCGGGGCGTGTCCTTGTGTGGGCGCACGCACGAGATGCCGACTTTTCGGAGATATACTCTCCCGAGATGCTGTTTAGTCGAGCGCTAACCATCAGAGAGTGCGGAGCTCTCCCAGACCTATGCTATTTGCAAGTACCAACCCTATTCCTAAACCTAACCTGGTCTAGGTTGACTATCTGTTACATCTGTCTATTAAAGCCGGACATGCTTTAATTCTATCTATTACCTATCTACTTAGGTTGTACGAATGACCTGTCTGTAGTCCTATAAGACCTATTATACTGTTACAAACCTTATACGAGTTATATTCCTATGTTCTAATAAGAATCTAACAAAATCTATCTATAATAAGGCTGTTTACGAATGCGATACAAATACAAGTTACTATCTATACGAATATGAACGTTATACATTACAAAGTGCCCTACCTATCCTAGAGTACTACAGTAAGCTAAAACTTATCTTTATTATATACAACTTATAACTAACTATACATAGTGCGTTCATATCGTCGGTGTACGTCGTTGTCCGGAACACAGTCGTCGTGATAACACGTGTGTCAGTTTATTACTCAGCGCGCTCAGTGTCGGTTTTTATTATTACGCTTGCGCTTGCGCAACGCGTGGATTGTCGAGCATTGGGTGCATATAAAAGTGCACCTTATTAACCATGGCGGAGGTCGCTTCTTCTAATGAATGAATGAATTGAGTAGGATTTGTCTCCAACAAATCCTACTCAATTGGTAGACAATACAAAAGACGAGCTAATAGCAATTGTGGAAGATTGTGATAAAGTAGAAGAGGTAATGGAGACAGAAGAGAAGAAGAATGGACCGACTAAACGTAGACGAGAGGAATAGGAAGAAGAACCATGGCATGTGGTAGGTAGGGATGGAAAGAGACACAGATTGCGAAAAAGTAGTACGGAAGAAGAAGAAAATTTAGTAAAATATAAAATAGAAGTATTTGTGACATCTGGCGTCGAGTTGCCTAAGCAGTTCGCCTTTGCACGGATTTTAAAAGAAAACAAAATAATAGATATTTTAAAGATGAAGTATATAAATGCTTTCAAGGTTTTAATACACTTAGAGAACGAGAAGAGTCTTCAAGATTTTATAGACTGTCCGAAAGTTAAAGAAATGGGATGGAGAATCTATAGAACGACAGACGTGGGGAATTCTTTTTAAACGATTGGATGACAGCTGAATGGTTCATTACTTTTTTTTTCTAATTCAAAGCGTTAAATTCTGCGTTTGCTATGTTTACTTGATAATTGGTTATGATTTATTTTATGATTTATGATTTTGACGTGTATATGTGCGTATATTTATACTGCCTACATACTGAATAAATGCTTTGATTCTTGATTCTTGATTCTTGATTCTTGATTCATATGGCGTTATAAGGAACGTTGAATTAGATTTAAAAGAACAGGACATTTCAGAAAGTATAAGCTGTGAAGTGGAAGTTATATCGATCAAACGATTGGCACGGAGATCGGATGATGGCAAGGCTTGGACAGACAGCGAATGCGTGAGACTTCGTTTTAGAGGCCCTATGTTGCCCTCATTCGTGTGTGTACATGGGATACGTGTAAAGGTCGATAATTATAGTTTTCTAGTAACACAATGCTCTAATTGCTGGAAGTTTGGCCACTTCAGAAAGATGTGCCCTAGAAAAAGGCCCTTTTGCCCTAAGTGTGGCAAAAATCATCAAAATTGTGATGCCACTAGTTTTAAATGTATCAATTGCGCAGGTAATCATATTTCGCTTAGCAAACTATGCCCGGCTTACCTGAAGGAAAAAAAAATAAGAAGGATGATGGGAGATTCTAACTGTACTTACCGTAATGCCCTCGCTAAGTATGTGCCGGAGTTAAATCCAATGCCAGCTGAAGAACAAGGGCCTTATATTTCAGTGCCGCAAACAGAAAAACCTGTGACTGATCCTGGTTGTGGCAGTACTGCGTACGAACAGGTGTCTTTTACAAAAGATATCTCATCTTACGCTTACGCTCTTAAAAAACCTGTGTCTAATAAAGAAGGAAATTCGGAAGAGGCTGGTTTGGCGCCTAGTTCGAGTAAAAAGAAGAAGAAAAAGAAGAATGGACAGAATAATAATGTTACAGCGGAATTTAATGACATATTTAATTACGGTGATGACGACGGTACTGAATCTGGGTCTGATGGTTATTGCGAAAAAATGATCATAGAAGACTGAGAGACTGAGAGAGATCACTCCTCCGTTCTGCCGCCACACGAAGCGGACGTGCCCGTGGCTCGCTGCTCAGTTCACTAATTTTATAATATACGGATAACGCGCGGTGAGTTCTAGCTATACGCTCAACCATAATAATACTGCACGAGTGCTATATAGACAAAGCAATTTTACCTACAGATTGCAGCTACAACGCTTATTACACACGCTCGTTGTAATTTGTTATCACTCTTTGTCAACAAAGTTAGACCTACCTACATTAAAATGATGCGTACGCCGCCGCCATTAACCCCGGACATGGAAGAATCTAACATAAATAGTCCAATGTTGGACCGTATTTACAAAACCCTGCCTGGCACTGGTATTACTCGTACTGAGTCCATGCCCAATATTACGAAGAAAAGTAAGCGCCGACGTCTATCCGATGGTAGTATTAGCTCAGAACTGGATGAGCTAAAAAGCATGGTTTCGAACCTAATGGAAACACAAACGGTGAGGCTCGACTCCCTTGAGACTCTTGTCAAGGGAATCGGTACAGAGAATAGTACAACAAACCAGGAGATGAAAAAGTCTTTAGACTTCGTCTTAGAGAAAATTGAAACAGTCGAGACTGTTATCACTGGTATAGATAAGGAACGCAAGCTATTAGCTAACAACGTTGCTTTTCTACGCGATCAAATAGATAACGTTGAGCGAAACTCGATCAAAACTTGTGTGGAAATTAGAAATGTGCCGAAAATACCAAAGGAGCCACGAACTCACCTGCTCACTATGGTGGAGAATATTTCGAAGAACCTAAGCGTTCCAGTCACGCGGGCCGATATTCGCGACATTTTTCGCCTACCCAGTAAGGCTGACTCAAAAGTCTCAACGATGATAGTCGAATTCCAGAACACGTTTGTGAAATCAGACTTTTTGTATGCTACTAAAAAGTATAACAAAAGCCGCCTAGGAGATCAGCTCAGCTCAAAGCAACTCGGACTCACTGATAGCAAAGTACCTATTTATGTGTCTGAACGGCTAACTGCCAGAACACGACGCCTTCATTTTCTGGCCCGAGATATCGCCAAAACAGAGTCATATGCGCACTGCTGGACATCGAACGGCAAAGTATACCTACGCAAGCAGGAAGGGGCACCGTATATTCAAATTAAGAATGAAGCTCAATTGGAGAACCTTAAATCAGCTTCGAAAGCTAACTGACTATATACAATACCTATTATTCTACTGATGTTACGATTTATAAATACTTATTGAATACCTTCCAGAACAAAACAATCCCATAGTTTACTAAAAAACACCTTCACTCTCATACCCACATATTTCACTATGAATACACATATTATGCACTTATATTACACTCGTTTTACACCAGTACTTAATCCACTATCAATACAAATAGAACTAATTTTCACTAACTTGTATCATGGTATACGCGATATGACGATCCTAACTAACACATTTCTAAACTTATTATCGGACAAAGTTAAACTATATTATAAAATGTATATCTCTGTTAAAACCGCCAGCGACAGGTGTCGTTATCTACGCACTGCTATTAATTACCTTGTATCCCTACTTCTGTCTTTCTTAGAAAATATGTTGTTATCATTAGTGGCGAATCAGAACTTTGGGTTTATGCAAAACTGCACCATTCATAGTATGATTGGTCTTATTAATGTGAGAAGAAATTATTTCATACACTTAAAACTAAATGAAAGCTCAATTATTGTTATGCACATTTTAGTATTTCCATTTATGTATTATGGATAGAACGGACCTCATAAATACTATTGACAATACGTCTTTCATTGAAAATACTAGGGTAAAAACTGCTGAAGACTGTCTGAATATATTAGGAGACTGTTCTAACCAAATTACCATTGTATCACAAAATATTCGCAGTATTAGAAAGAATTTTGAACAGTTTCTGGTATTTTTGAAACGGTTACAATTTCTTCCGGATATTATAATTCTAACCGAATGCTGGATAGATGACTCTTTTAGCCCAATAAACTTGCCTTATTACAATGCAACTACTCTAAAAACTATTTAAACCAGAATGATGGCCTAGTTGTATTTTCTAAAACATATATGAATTTCGAGGTGCAGGAACCTTTGTTTGAAGACGCAAACTGTCTGCTAATCAATATTGGAACAATTTTATCTGTTATCTCGATATATCGTACCCCCTCAATCAGGAATACCGCTAGGTTTATAAACTCCTTACAAAACGTACTTTCACAAATAAAAAGTGAATCTTCCATCCTTGTTGGCGACTTAAATATTGATATTAAGCCTAATACTATAGATCCTAAATCGATTGATTATATTGAACTTACATCACACTATGGTTACATCACAGGGCATATGCTACCAACCAGAGGTCAAAATTGTCTTGACCATGCTTTAATAAACACAAATAGAGGTTGCCGTGTCATTGTATGTGACTCTGATGTAACAGACCACGACACTGTGATTGTTGGTATAGACAGTAAATGTTATGTTTCTTTGAAGTGTCTCACACTTTATATTTTTGTAAATTGTTAAACACAATCCAAACTTTCATCGTACCGACGGGACTCGAACCCGCACCCCCGGATTACACGTCCAGGCGCTCTGCCAATTAAGCCACGGTTCGATACATCGATACGACGAAATTAGTGGATTGCATTTTGTTAACCCAATTATCCATTGGTGGCGCCATCTATGACTACTTATTACGTAAGTTAATCATTCGCATGGCAGAGCACCTGGACGTGTAATCCGGGGGTGCGGGTTCGAGTCCCGTCGGTACGATGAAAGTTTGGATTGTGTTTAACAATTTACAAAAATATAAAGTGTGAGACACTTCAAAGAAACATAACATTTGATTTACGCAGTGCAACATCTCTCGTCGGATTTGAAAACTGTAATGATTTCTTCCGAATGATTAACTTACGTAATAAGTAGTCATAGATGGCGCCACCAATGGATAATTGGGTTAACAAAATGCAATCCACTAATTTCGTCGTATCGATGTATCGAACCGTGGCTTAATTGGCAGAGCACCTGGACGTGTAATCCGGGGGTGCGGGTTCGAGTCCCGTCGGTACGATGAAAGTTTGGATTGTGTTTAACAATGGACAGTAAACTTGCTAAACCATCATTTAAATCCAAAATCATCGAAAAAATTGACTTTCAAGGTGTACTAACGTCACTAGGCAAAGTAGATTGGAATTCACTATATAATGAAACAGATGTTGAAATCGCTGCCAACATGCTTATCGAACACATCAGCCTTGCCATCAATACACATAGAAGTCCAGTTAATCAAAGAAGTCCAGATGTTTGTATTAGGCCATGGATGACAACAAAACTGGTAAACAGCATTCGGAAAAGAGACGCAATGCACCTGAAGGCAAAAAAGTCTCCCAAAAATTTACATATACAAGAAAAGTACAAAAAGTTTCGAAATCATTGTAATTTCCTGCTTCAGTCTAACAAAAATGCACATGAAGCCCATCAAATTAAAATAAATAAGCATAATAGCAAAAAACTTTGGCATACTGTAAAAGACATCTGCAATTTTAGTACGACGAAATCTGATTCTGGCGATTTACTGAAAATAAAAACAAATAAAATTGAAGCCCTAAACTCTGTAAACAACTTTTTCTGTTCCATTGGGCATGACCTAGCAAATACCACCTTGAAAAATATGAAAAAGTCTGAATCTGAACTAGCTAGATGTACTTTTGTTAAAACTACACCTACCCAATTTTTATTTTTATCCCCTACAGATGCGCCCGAAATTATCAAAATTATATCAAACCTTAAAACATCGTCAGCCACTGGAAATGATGGAATCAGCAACAATATTTTAAAACAATCACAGTACATTCTTGCCCTACCAATAGCTCATGTTTGCAACCTTAGCATGTATTCAGGTAAAGTTCCTAACTGCTTCAAAATCGCAAACGTCTGCCTAATACATAAGTCTGGTAATAAAAAATCGGTTTCGAACTATCGTCCTATATCTCTCTTACCAGTGCTATCGAAAGTGTTAGAAAAGATAGTGAATATACGCCTACTTGGATTTTTAGAGAAACAAAAACTACTGGCTGACAATCAATTTGGTTTCAGGACAAATAAATCTACAGAAGATGCGGTTGTAGCTCTAGTTGATTGCGTAACTGAAAACCTTGACTCAGGGCAAAAATGTTTAGGTGTTTTTCTAGATTTGGCCAAGGCATTTGATACCGTGTCTTGGCCAATACTTTTGCGTACACTGGAGCTCCTGGGAATCCGTGGTACTCCACTTGAATGGTTTCGCTCGTATTTATATGAAAGGAAACAAAGAGTACGAGTTGACAACAACTACAGTGACTATGCTTCGCTTTCTTTTGGAGTTCCCCAAGGCTCAGTCCTAGGACCTACTCTTTTTCTGGTCTACATCAACGACTTATGCCAACTTAATATAAAGCAGGCCAGTATCTTTACATTTGCCGATGATACAGCTCTTATTTTTCATGCAAGTTCTTGGGAAAGGGTCGTTGATGTGGCTCAAAAGGGAATGTGTGATATTGTGAACTGGTTACAGTGTAACCTTCTCACAATAAATGCCAGTAAAACTAAATATTTAGCTTTCCGAATAACACAACACTCTAAACCAGACCCATTCAAACTTTTGTTGCATTCATGTTCCACTGATCATAGGCAAATACAAATATGCCAAAGCTGTCCTGAATTACAGAGTGTCAACAGTGTGAAATATCTTGGCGTTGAAATAGATCACCACCTGAATTGGGAAGCCCAAATTACTAAAGTTTGTGCTCGCCTTCGTAAAATGACACACATTTTCAAAAAACTTGGACGAGTAGCTGATCCTGATACTGTGAAAACCATCTACCTCGCTTTATGCCAATCCATTTTAAACTACTGTATTGTTTGCTGGGGATCCGCATCTAAAACACAATTTTTAAGAGTGGAAAGGGCACAACGATCACTACTAAAAGTAGCGTATCGCAAACCCTACAGATACTCGACAGACAGTCTCTATGAACAAACTAAATGCCTTCGTGTCCGGCAGCTCTATGTTTTATCACTGATTCTCCGTTTTCACAAAACAGCACTTCTTACACTAACCGACTCTAAACGCACTTCTCGAAGAAACAACTGGAATATTCCTAAAACAAACTCTAACTTTGCTCAACGCGCATATTCTTACAAGGGTGCCTTTATATATAAATACCTAGACAGACTAACCAATTTAGTTCATACTACTCGGTTCACTTGTAAACGGATAGTTACTACTTGGCTTATGTCATTGGGATACGAGGAGACTGAGAAGCTTCTCCGTGTAGATAGATAACGATAGGGGACCTGCTCCCAAACAGATAATGAAAGACTGATATAACGCAAGACTTCATTTTATTCTTCATTAATTTCACGAATAGCTTAAAAAAGTGCCTCTAACTAACCTTTTCTCAAACAATAACGGCCTTACTAATAAAGTTTTTTTCACTCTGTACACACGTTGTATACCACAAAAGCTGACCAATAAAAATATTTTTGACGTAAGCCTTGGATAAAGTTGGTATACAGATGTGCCATTATCAAAGGAGGCTGTCCATTTCTTAAACAGCCTGAGACCCTAGTTTAGCGAGTGTGTTAAGGATTAAAATGGCGGATTTCTCTATTATCAGCTGATTGAAATCATGTCTAGAAATAGTAACTATTATTGAATCTGTGTCTAGTATTCTATAAAAACGTTTTGATTCTTCAAACTTCAAAAAGTATGCTGTCATTTGAGGATCGTTTGCATGTGTTAGATTTGTTCTCATTGAAATGGATTACATAAATTATTTCGACATATTTGACCATTGGGAGATAGAAGAGGCAAATAAAAAAATCGAAAACATTATGAAGACCGTGCAGATCCATTATTTTGAACAATTCAGATTTTCCATTTTAAATACAAATAACGGGTTTACGAAAAGCTATGCGGAAGAAACTAAACGCAGTGATTACATTCTCTTTGCAAATTGACAGTTTATTCAAAGATGGCTACAATCATGTTTATATTGTCAACAGCGTAGACAGAGGACAACAGTCAATTTGAGTGTTTCGTTCTAAAATTTGTTTTAATTCTATCACTCCTACTAAAAGAAAATATTTTCTATTATGTCAACTAATTTCAATAAAAAGTTCCAAAAACAACGTAGTTTGATTAATATTGCATTCCTAAAATAAAATTTAATGACTAATATTAATAATTAGTAAACTTTATGAAAAAATAATTTACGGAACTATTTAAGACGTAAACAGTTTCTAAACGAATTGACTAATCGTTGCCAGATGAAAAATAAAAAAGTGTTAAACGTCTATGTAGATACCCACCTCCTATTCAACGTTTATTAGTCAAACATTAGATTGACGCGTGTTTAGCGCTTATTCTTTGTGCAACTGCACAACCGTTTAACAGACGTATAGGCAAATTTTTATTAGTAAGGCCGTATATAGCTATTTGCATAAATCTAGTGAAGCAAATTCTGTCATTTGCTACGGGGAAGCAGGTCCCCAAACATTAATATTGACTTCCTATCCTGTCACCAATTAACAACTACACTATATAAAATACAACATACCTATATTTATATTATATACATAGTTATACACAATTAGAAGACTTGACAAAAATATGTACATAATCAAATATTAATACCTATTAGAATGCAACTACTAAGTACTAACTCTCTTCACCATCTTGATCACCGATACAATACATATATTACCTATGTATTTAACAAAACAACATAATAAAATGACTTTTTGTCTCCTAAGTTCTACCTAACATAACTGTTTAATTTATGAACTAAAATAATATTATATACCTACTACAATATTAATTCTACAGCACTAACTACTTACTGCATAACGACGACCCCTACCTTTACTACGGTCATAGTAACACATACACTAGCACTCAGTTATTAAAAGTTTACTACCTACCCGTAATTGCCTACCCGCTTACATTTTTCTAGTTAGGGATTGTTTACTAAATTAAAATTTACTTCTGACTGTTAAATGAATTGATAATATGTTTGCTTTAGATTTTACAATACCTACTGCATGCCTTAATGTTTGTTTTTGTTTTGTATTATTTATCGTTTCTCTTTAAATGTAATATTTTAACTGTACTCGTAGGAAGAGACTGTTTCACACAACACAGGACTGTCCTAGTGTGTGAATCAGCGTACATACCTGGTTTACTTATAAGCTAAAAATGTACAAAACTGTTTCTTGCTTTTGGAAATAAATTGATGTTGATGTTGAAGATAGCACAAATGAGAGACCGAGAAGAAATAATAATGAGAAGAATGAGATAACATTTGAAGCGTTTTTGGAGACGGTGTAGAGTTTTTTTTATAGTGAAAGCGGCTCATTTATAGATAAGATAACGGCTGCAGCTAAATTTGGTGTTAAATGGCTAGGATCATTTTTGGCAAGACACATCTGTGACTTGCCTTTTATAAAACCATTCTTCTCTTATTATGGATAGACACAACCTACGAAAAACCCGATTAAACATTATCCAATGGAACTGTCAAAGTTTGAAAAACAAACTAATTTCGGTTGAACAATTATTATCGCAAGAAAAGGTACATATCGCGGCACTTAGCGAGACATGGTACGACACACAGTCGGACTTAAGGGTGAGTGGTTATAATGTATATCGCAAGGACAGGGCAGATGGCTATGGAGGAGTAGCTATTTTTACCCACTATTCAGTAAAATTTCAACTAGTTAAATCTACTATTTCTAATACTGGTATCGAAATTTTGCATGTTAAACTTTATAATTGTTTTGCTCTCAAAAACGTATTATCTGTTTACTGCCCTCCCTCTATACAAACGTCACAACGGGACTGGGAAGAATTGTTTTCATTATGTAACAGACATCATAGTAGTTGGTCGTGTAAAACGGATACCCGCGGCATACAATTGTTTGACTCGCTATTAAATGTTAACTATATCAAATTAAATAAAACATCTCCAACCAGGGTCAAATCCGTAGACGGTAGGCTACAAGAATCTTCGCCTGATTTATCTTTGATTTCAACCGACATCGCAGTAGATTTTAAATGGAACGTAACGAATGAGTCCTTGGGCAGTGATCATCTTATCATAAGAATTTCAACAGAATACAATTGTAATATTAGACCGATTAAAAAAAGAAACTTCAAAAAAGCTGACTGGTCAGCATACAGAATCACCCTTGAATGTTCATTTTCTGACTTGTCCATTCCAGACGACTGTCAAAGTGCATATGACCTATTCGTAAGTAAAATTAATAAATCAGCCGAAGCCCACATTCCACTAATTAAAATAAACCAAAACCCCAGTAATAACTTTGTCCCAAAACCGTATTGGAATGTAGCATTATCCGCGGCCGTGGCCGAGCGTCGATTGGCTCTTAAAGCATTCAGAGATAATCCAATTCCTACTAATCTTTCAAAGCTTAAAGAAAAAATTTGTTCGGCACAACGACTAACACGGCAAGCTAAAAGCGAGTCGTTTCATACATTCTGCTCCTCCGTAGATAATGAGACATCCGCGAGCGGCGTCTGGAAACGAATGAAGTGGCTAAAGAGCTATAAAAGTAACTGTTCATATGTAGATAATAACCGCAGTCGATCATTGTTACAAAGTCTCACTCCAGACTACATGTTATGCAATAAACCGGTTCTCCTGTCAACAAACAGCATTCTCGAACTCCCGATCTCTTTACCAGAAATAGAAAAGGCATTAAGCCATCAGACACTGCGCCCGGTGATGACAGCATATCCTTTTCTATGATTAAAAACCTACCGGTTATAGGTAAACAAATATTACAACATATTTACAATATGTTTTTTGCGAGCGGTTTCGTTCCGCATCAGTGGCGTGACATACAAGTTGTAGCTATACCTAAGCCCGGCCGGGATCCGAGTTGTCTGTCATCACTGCGGCCGATATCACTGATGTCGTGTTTATGCAAGGTATTCCATTCGATTATAGCCAAGCGACTAGAATGGTATGTGGAGAGTAATCGCATGTTTTCAGTGAATACAGTTGGTTTTAGGAAATCTAGATCTTGTTTAGATAATTTAAGTCACTTAACGAGCTTGATTCAAATAGGTTTTACCAAAAATCAATTCTGTGTTGGATGTTTCGTCGATATAAATAACGCCTACAATAATCTTCTAATACTATAAGAATCTTTGTCCTGACATACTGACTGACTCACTGACTCACTGACTCACTGACAGACAACGCACAGCCTAAACCGCTGGTAGTAGAGACTTGAAATTTGGAGGGTATATTTGTCTTAGTACGTAAGGGTGTACTAAGAAAGGATTTTCCAAAATTCACCCCTTAAGGGGATGAAATGGGGGTTCAAAGTTTGTATGGAGAAACAAGATTAGATCGTCTTTTCTATCCGAAACTTCACATAAGTGCTTCAATAAAAAAATAAGTAAAGACGTGTTTCAGGTTTTTTTGGAATTCCACCCCTAAGAGGGTGAAATGGGGTAATAAAGTGTAAAATCAATATTGTTTCGGATTGCGCTGAAATTTGGCATGCAAATAGTTATTACGACGTTAGTTCCCACTGAGAAAGGATTTTCCAAAATTAACCCTCGAAGGGGATGAAACGGGGGTTCAAAGTTTGTATGGAGAAACAAGATTAGATAGTCTTTTCTATCTGAAACTCCACACAAGTGCTTCAGTAAAAAAATAAGTAAACACGTGTTTCAGGTTTTTTTTAATTCCACCCCTAAGAGGGTGAAATTGGGTAATAAAGTGTGAAAATCAATATTGTTTCGTATTGCGCTGAAATTTGGCATGCAGATAGTTATTACGACGTTAGTTCCCTCTGAGAAAGGATTTTCCAAAATTGACCCTCGAAGGGGATGAAACGGGGGTTCAAAGTTTGTATGGAGAAACAAGATTAGATAGTCTTTTCTACCCGAAACTCCACACAAGTGCTTCAGTAAAAAAATAAGTAAACACGTGTATCAGGTTTTTTTGAAATTCCACCCTTAAGAGGGTGAAATGGGGTAATAAAGTGTAAAATCAATATTGTTTCGGATTACGCTGAAATTTGGCATGCAGATAGTAATTACGACGTTAATTCCCTCTAAGAAAGGATTTTCCAAAATTAACCCTCTAAGGGGATGAAACGGGGGTTCAAAGTTTATTTGGAGAAACAAGATTAGATAGGCTTTTCTATCCGAAACTTTACACAAGTGCTTCAGTAAAAAAATAAGTAAACACGTGTTTCAGGTTTTTTTGTAATTCCACCCCTAAGAGGGTGAAATGGGGTAATAAAGTGTAAAATCAATATTGTTTCAGATTGCGCTGAAATTTGGCATGCAGATAGTTATTACGACGTTAGATCCCTCTTTGAAAGGATTTTCCAAAATTAACCCTCGAAGGGGATAAAACGGGGGTTGAAAGTTTGTATGGAGAAACAAGATTAGATCGTCTTTTCTATCCGAAACTTCACATAAGTGCTTCAGTAAAAAAATAAGTAAAGACGTGTTTCAGGTTTTTTTGTAATTCCACCCCTAAGAGGGTGAAATGGGGTAATAAAGTGTAAAAATCAATATTGTTTCGGATTGCGCTGAAATTTGGCATGCAGATAGTTATTAATTACGACGTTAGTTCCCTCTGAGAAAGGTTTTCCAAAATTCATCCCTGAAGAGGATGAAGCGAGGGTTCAAAGTTTGTATGGAGAAACAAGAATTGATTGTCTCTTATATTCGAAACTTCACACAAGTAGTTTAGTAAATAAATGAGTAAATACGTGTTTCAGGCTTTTTGAAATTCTATTCCTAAAAGGGTTAAGTGGAGTAACAATGTCTGAAATCAATATTGTTTCGGATTGCGCTGATATTTTGCCTAATAAAAAGATTATCACCTAAGAGGTGAAATGGGGTAACAAAGTGTGAAAATCAATATTGTTTCGGATTCCGCTGAAATTTAGCATGCAGATAGTTATTACGACGTTAGTTCCCTCTGAGAAAGGATTTTCCAAAATTCACCCTTGAAGGGGATGAAACGGGGCTTCAAAGTTTGTATGGAAAAACAATATTAGATAGTCTTTTATATTTGAAAATTAACACAAGTACTTAAGTAAGTAAATACGTGTTTCAGGCTTTTTCGAAATTCCACCCCTAAAAGGGTGAAGTGGGGTAACAAAGTCTGAAATCAATATTGTTTCGGATTGCGCTGAAATTTGGCATGCAGATAATGATTTTGACTTAGGTATCCGCTAAGAAAGAATTTTTCATAATACACTCTTTAAGGGGATGAAGCGGGGGTTCAAAGTTTGGATAGTCGTTTTATTCGACATTCCACACAAGTACTTCTGTTAATAAATAAGTAAATACGAGTTTCACACTTTTTTTCAAAATGCCACCCTAAGAGGATAAACTGGGGTAACAAAGTCTTAAAATCAATATTGTTTCGGATTGCGCTGAAATTCAGAATGCAGATAGTTATTATGACGTAGATATCCGCTCAGAAATGATTTTCTGAAAATTCCTCCCGGATACGGAACGGGGATTCAAAGTTTGTATGACAAGATGGGATAAAGTACGTGTTGTAGGATTTTTCTAAATGGGGTAGGTAACAAAGTCTGTAAATTTAGATTTTTAGGGTTTTATAAATATGAATCCCGAATTGCCTTAGTCACGCGATAACATGAAAACGGGTGAACCGATTTGGCTAATTCTTATTTGATGTGTTTAATGATAGAATCGTTTTTACAAAAGAAAAGTTTTAAGTAGGTAAATTAACGAAGGTTTTAACGCGGGCGAAGCCGCGGGACACTTCTAGTGTTGATACAAAGAAATTAATAATAACCATGGACGGTTTGGATGTCGGAACGAAAGTTTGTAATTATTTATGGAATTTTTTGACCGAAAGATGTTTAAAAATAAAAAATAATGATGAATTATTATTACATAGGAATACTGGGCAAGGGTTAGCACAGGGCGATGTGTTAAGTCCCATTTTATTTAACATCGCAACGATGAATATTTGTAAACAAATAAACAATATATTTATATCGCAGTATGCAGACGACTTCGTTTTACTGTCTGTTCACGATGACCTTGGGAGTGCGGTAAATAGTTTACAAGACGCCTTAAAAATTATGTCAAGTCACTTACAGGACTTGGGCCTGGAGATTTCACCCGCCAAAAGTAAGGTCTGCTTGTTCAGCAGAAGAAGAAAACGTTTTGACCATTTAGTTAACTTAAATATTGATAATACCTACTTAGAAGTTGTCGACACGGTTAAATACCTTGGGCTTTGGCTAGATCGCTCTTTACGATGGGGTAAACATGTGAACGAAATTTGTCAGAAGATAGTGAAGCATATCAATCTGTTCAAGGTATTAGCAGGTCCAGGCTGGGGGGTGCACCCGAAACACTTGCGACGTTTATATATTGCACTTATCCGGAGCAGACTTGACTATGCGAGCTTTATTTATGGCAACAGCTGTAAATCCCATCTGAGTAAACTAGCCAAGGTCCAGAACCAGGCGATGCGCGTCATCGGCGGGTTCATTAGAACGACCCCGATCCACGTGATGGAAGTTGATCTCCATCTGCCACCCCTGGAAGTTCGTAGATATTACCTAGCTGGCAAGTTCTTTTTAAAGACTAGTTCTTGGGACAGAGCCCCTGTAACATCTGCCATAAAAGGTTTGTCTGAACTAAAAGACAATAGATACTGGAGAAATAAAAAACTACCTTTGTTAGTCACTTTACATGATCTCATAAAAGATATACCTATTCATTCGACTTCAATGTTAGAGATGTTTTCCTTCGATATCTGGGTTCATCATATAGACATACAAGACAACATAAAATTCATTACTTCTTTAACTAAAGCTAAGAGAGACATTAATAGTACGGAATTATTAAACATATGTAATAAATCGCTGCAACATTACAATAACTATCGCAACATTTTCACGGACGGGTCAAAAGACACTAGTAGTAAAAGTATTGGTGCGGCTTTTTACGATGACAGTAACAGCTACAGTATAAAATTTAAAATTAATTGCAATATATCGATAATGCACGCGGAACTAATCGCTATCGCAGAAGCCTTATCGTATGTGGGATCCACTAATTTTGAGAAATGTGTCATACTCACAGACTCTAAAAGTGCATTACAACATCTGGCACGATGCACCTCGACTTATCGAGGACTACCGATTGCCTACACTATTATAAAAACAATTTTAGAACTACAACAACGCTCTAAGACTGTTATGTTTCAGTGGATCCCTTCCCACATTGGCATAAATGGTAACAAAGTAGTCGACTCCTTAGCCAAACAAGCGTGTAGTGACGGTATAGACTTGCAATTACGTCCGACTTATAACGAATACTTGTATGTCGTGAAAGAAAAGTGTTATGTCTTATGGAACGAATACTTTGACGAACGGTCTCGGTCTAAAAGTATTTGGTTTAAGACGATACAGCCACAGCCGTTGAATTCACCATGGATTGACAAGTGTAGATTAGGTAGACAAGATATTACTTTGTTACTGCGGCTTCGCTCTGGGCACATTCCGTTGAACAAGTTTGCGTGCCTCATGAAAAAAGTCAGCTCGCCTTTGTGCAATGACTGTAGTCAAGAGGAGGACGTTTACCATGTCTTGATGGAGTGTGTCCGGAATGTAGGCCAAAGACGCTTATTGTTCGATGACACTTCTATTGGATTATGTAATAGCTATCTATCCCAGCCCATGTGTCAGCAAATTAAAATGATTCTAGCCATGGTTAAAACAGCTCTGATGGTCAGAGCACAATAACATTGATTTGTATTGTTTTAATTTTAGATAGTGTTAAGACGTTTAGACATATATGTATATATTTAAGATTGTTAATTATTACTTTTTTTCTGACTAAGCGGAGCGGCATATTCGCATGAGCGAAAAAGCTCCAGTTCTAAAGAAAAAAAAAAAAAAAGACTAATTTTAAAAACTTGTCTGTTTTATGGACCTGCTGCTTGCCAAATTTCATACGGCTACGACAAAAGGTTCAGGTCTAAAAACATAATTAACGAAATAGACAGGATTGCAATATTCAAATTATTTCTTCTGAAATTCATTCTGGTAATCTATTTTTTACAGAATTAACTCGTATAGGTAAACATAAGGAAATTCACATGTATTCGTTTTGATAATATGTAGATTTCACTGTCTATTTGTCACCAACGGGAAGATCACTGTTTTTTCCTGAGTCCGTTACCCTACACGTTATAAATAAAATAATAATAATTATATTATCCCGCAGGGGCGGCTTTGTGGCGAGCCGACGGTGAGTGGCGACACCGCGGACCCCTATCCCGTGAGGGCTAAATGAGACCCTCTGACCACCGGCTTGCCTTGACCGGCCGGCCGGTGGTGGGAATCGCAAGAGCTAAGACCTAAGCTCCAGGGTGGAAGTGTTAAAGGCATAAAGCCGCTAGTAGCGTTTAGTGAAAGTGCAGCACACCTCTCAACACCCTCAGCTATCCACGCCAATGTTGCCCCTCGGCGCCAATATAACGGTCCGCCTTTATGGGGGCCCATTCAGTGGATGGCAAGTCACCAACCGCCTTAATATTTTGTAATGAGGCATAATTGGCGGGTGCCGTACCTCATCCCATAGACCAGTAAACAGACATCAAGCAGAACACATTCATAGCCATGACAAAAATGTACCATCTTTTTAACCGACCTCAAAAAAAAGGAGGAGGTTCTCAATTCGTCTGTATGTTTTTTTTTTTTTTTTTGTTTATGTTACACGATTTCTCCGTCAATTGTTAACGGATTCAAATGATTCTTTTTTTAATAGGTAGGATACGTTTCCGAGGTGGTCCCATTTTAATTTTATCGAGATCTGATAAGTATCTCTAGAGATATGGAGATAAATACCTCAAACATAGGAGAATGTACTGGTTTTAGTAGATGAGTCCCAAGAAGATTATACACAATGGAGGTTGCTATTGCATATATTTTTGAAGACTAAAAAATATGACCTTGAATAATGTTTTTACATCTTTCTTCTCGTTGATTTTGGTTTTTGACAGATATTCTTATGGTAACTGTGAGCGAGATAGAAATAAAGGTGGGGATAATTTTTTTTTTTTATATCTTATAGGCTAGCGTTTGACCACTATCTCACCTGTTGCTAAGTGATGATGCGGTCGAAGATAGAGAAGTGGACTTGAATGGGAACTGGCTCTCCAGGATAGCTGCTTGAACACATTAGATGTTTGGCGACAGATTTTCTAACTTGAGGGTGGTAGCTGGCCAGGCGGATACTAGATATGTCATGCGGGGGTTGTTGGTTTCTTAACGATGTTTTCCTTCACCGGAGGGCAACTGTGAGAAGCGCACATGTATTTTTCGATAGAAAAATTCATTGGTGCACGGTGGTTTGAACTCGGTACCACGGCATCAAAGCCGACTGTTCTCCCAATTACGCCACCGGGCCCTCAATAAATAATTATATATTAATAATTATAACAAATAATTATATATAAATATAAATAATTTGTCTTCACAGGAATGTTCTACCGGGCAAAGTCTTGTTAGGGTGCAAACTTTTTTAAACATACCTAAGATTTTTTGACATGACATGATGTTTGGCAAAGATGGCGGCCATTTCAGTCCCGCGACACTGCATACATTATTAAATAACTCAGAATTATGAACGTACTTTGTACCAACCAACACTTCAAAAAAATAATTTATAGGCTAATACCACAGATTATATAATAGTTACTACGTAAATAATATTTCCGTTGTTAGGTTGGCTACACATTGCTTTCATAATTCGGGTTTCAACAATATAGGGAAGTGCCTCTTATAACGTAGTAGAGTGATTCAGTACTCTGTTGGCCATATGGCGGCAATTAATGTTAATAATCGCAAATAATACTTTTTAATATTCATTTTGGAATACAACTAGTCCGTGTTATAAAAGTATTTGGAATTATTGTAATAAATAGACAATAAATTATCGTGTGTGTCAGATGCTTTAATTGCACAGGGCTATTTTGAACATTGTCCTTTGATACCTTGATGACATCATTATTACTAGTGAATATTTTCACTTTAGCGCGGCATTTAAAGTCAATTTTTTTAGGGTTCCGATCCCAAAGGGTACCAAATGAACACTTTCTGAGACATTTTTGTCCTTTCGTCCGTCCGTCCGTCCGTCCGTCCGTGTGTCTATACATATGTGCGCACTTTACAGATCTGTATCTTCTTAACCGTTATAGGTACATACTTGAAATTTTCAAAAAGTATATATCCGTCAGTGTATAACGGCCCAGACACGAAATTTAATAGATGCATGTAATTTAATTAAAACTTGTTTTGCACTAAAAAGGGTAAAATAAGTTATTTTTCAAAAAAAATAAAACCGACTTCATAACCACAAACAGGCACTCAAAAGCGAAAAATAAATTACTTAAAATTATTATAAGCGCTACCCACTTATCTATTTGAAGTCGGTGCCAGCCAAGTCTATTGGATAGTAGATAGATACTATGCATGTAGTAGTAGTAAGTAGGTACATGTAGTTTAGTAAGTAGGTAGATACATGTAGGGATTTATCTATCTACTACCTATTAGACTTGGCTGGCACCGAATTCAAATAGATAAGTGGGTAGCGCTTATAATAATTTTAAGTAATTTATTTTTCGCTTTTGAGTGCCTGTTATGAAGTCGGTTTTATTTTTTTTGAAAAATAACTTATTATAGTTTTTCATCTCTCCATCCACAAATCATAGCATTTAAGTTTATCTTTGTAAAGGGCCTCTTGACGTTGGCTTTGGCTCCGTCAATGCCTTCCAAAGGACCGGGCGTTCAACGACCCGTGATGTTAACGAAATACAAGTATAATAATTTAAAAAAAAACTATCCCTGGGTATCCCTGGGTGGTGTTAAATGGGTGACCATAAGTGGTAGGGTACGGCCGCGGCTCGAACCATTCACTGGTAAATAGACATGTCGCTAATTCGTTCGCCTAGTTCAGGCATGATGTTAGGTGCTAGCCAGTATGGAAGACGCGGTGGGATAGTTGCGCTCTGTGAATTGGACGACATTTAGTCGTCCAGCGCATCGTCTTAGTACGTACGTTATTAAATTTCAGACATGTTAAAAAAGTCGTTGATCTACATAATGGAATCGATTGCTGATGCATGAATGCTTGAATCTTCTCTAAAGTTCTATCGAAAGCAAAATGGCAGCATCGTATCGTCGTGATTCTATTTCACAATCTGCCAGCGGACTCCCTTTGGCACATCCCATCTGTCCTCATCAGTAGTAACCCTAAAAAGCTTATAATTCTTTAATTTAAAATTGCCTTTAATATCAACCACTTCATTCATGTGTAGAGCACTCTCTTCCTCACTAGTGTCACACAGGCATGATGGGCTCTCTTTGCACTTGAAGCAATACAAGTATGAGGAAAACCCATCATGCCCGGTCATTAATTGAACTAGAATTGGATTTAAGTCGATTTTCTTAACAAGAGGGTGGGCTGCTACTGCATCAGGAAAAAGACATTTGTAACTGATGCAGTTTCTCCATTTACATATCGACGATTCCACTCTTCGAGCGATTCTTTCCGGATTTCTCGCTTAACAAATGGAAATTGGGCTCTAGAATGCTCTATCTATGTGTACACAGGGTGGTTGAAGAGCGTTCGTCGTAACAAATTTTTATTTTGTAAGCTAATACGGGGCTGCCATAGCTATATTTAGCCAAAAGCTCCTAAATAAAAGTTGAATAAAAAAAAATTAAAAAAATTGGGCAAAGCTTGTGCTGTGAGTTCGTCTTCAGGTGTAGTGCTGCATTTTTTGCCAACTCATCTGCTCTCTCATTTCCATCCAACCCTGCATGTGCTGTAATCCAGAACAATTCCAAGGATTTTCCGCTTTCACGAATTGCTCTGATATTTGCTCTAATTTTAATTGCCAGGGGATGGAGGGAAATGTTACATCGAGACGATTTTCTACGAAGTGCTTCGCTTGTAGCCTCTGACAAAGCTAGCAATTCCGCCTGGTAAATGGTACAGCACTGCTCCAATCTGAACTTGCGGGTACTCACCTCCTCACTATTGTCCCATAAGGACAATGCCGCGCCAACTTTCCCCTCAAGCCTGCTGCCATCCGTGTAGATATTTAGGCCATCGTGGTTATATTCTTGCAGTACTATATCGTCCGCGAGGCACGTGAAGTGCAATTTCGTCAGTTTGGCTGGGTGAGCAGCGTCCTTAAAAGCCAAAGGTTTTTGCACCTCCAAGTCCCCTACTATTCGCTGCGCGTACCCTATCTTGATCTCGTAAAGGAGAGCCGCTTCCCGGACTCTGGTGTCCATAGGAAGCAGCCCAGCTAGCAGTAGTGCCGAGTTGAGAGAAACTGTTTTGTACGACTTGGTTATCTTCTGTACAAAGCCGCATTGCACCGCATCGAGTTGCTTCATGACGTTTAATTTTTTCGTGGCAGGTGCCCACGCGCTCGCAGCATACAGAGTACCGTTGGCTCAACCACCGCAGTATATATCGACGTAAGAAAACGTATTTGCTGTAAGTAGCTCAAACCCAACTGTTCAGGAGAGCCAAAAAACTGATTTAAAATTCGAAAAAAAATCATAACTTTTTTACCAGCAGTGACAGAAAGATGATTTTTTGTATATAGTTTTGTGAAAATAATATCCACTAACTACAATTAAAATATTTTTCCTGAAGTTATGAGAAGTAGGTTTTTCGCTACTCACAGCAATTTACTTTTTATTTTAAGACCTGAAGAACGACGTAAGTAGGTTATTCATTTCTATGGAGATGGCTCGGTTCCATATATTTCCAGATATATAAAATGCTGTATTTGATGTATTTTATCAATAACGTAAGGTTAAAAAGATGTAAGACTATTTAAAAAAATCTGATTCCAATATATTGTTTTAAGTTAAGATTATGTTGGATATGTAGTACAAATAAAATGATGTTCTTTCTTAATTATTTATTGCTTATTATTTAAAATTGCAATTTGTGCTCTAAGAACATCATCATCATCATTAACAGCCTGTACTCGTCCACTGCTGGACATAGGCCTCTCCTATGGCACGCCACTGAGCTCGATCTTCAGCTATTTGTTTCCAACCGCTGCCAGCCAGCTTGCGTATATCATCGCTCCATCTAGCTGGAGGGCGTCCTACGCTTCGTTTCCCGAGTCGTGGTCTCCACTCTAGAACACGTCTACCCCAACGGTTATCGGTTCTACGACAGATGTGACCAGTCCACTGCCACTTCAGCTTGCTAATCCTTTGAGCTATGTCGATAACCTTGGTTCTCTGTCGGATGACTTCATTTCGAATTCGATCTTTCAGAGATACTCCGAGCATAGCCCTTTCCATAGCTCGCTGAGCGACTTTTAATTGGTGGATCAGTCGCACCGTCAGTGTCCACGTCTCGGCTCCGTATGTCATTATAGGTAGGACGCACTCATTAAAGACTTTTGTCTTTAGGCTCTGTGGTATCGGCGATGAAAAGACTCGACGTAGTTTTCTATATGCTGCCCATCCCAGCTGTATTCTTCTGCGGACTTCCTTTTCGAAATTGTTTCTACCCAATTGCAAGGTTTGGCCAAGGTAGACATATTCTTGAACAGTCTCGAGAGGGACTCCATTTAAGGCAATCGGTTCCGGAATGACATGTTCGTTGAACATGATCTTGGTCTTATCCAAGTTCATCCGGAGACCGATGCGTGCAGAAGAATCAGCAAGGGTGGTCAGCATGTATTCCAAGTCCTGTACGGTTTCAGCCATGATAACGATATCGTCCGCAAATCTCAGGTGTGAGAGGTTTTCGCCGTTGATGTTTATGCCTCGTCCTTTCCAGTTCAGCGTCTTGAACATATCCTCTAGAGCGTTTGTGAACAATTTGGGGGAAATAACGTCCCCTTGTCTCACACCTCGATGTAAAGGGATATGTTCAGTCTGCTGATTTTGTACTTGGACGGACATAGTCGCGGCTTCATACAAACCTCTCAGCACTTGCACGTATCGCCAATCAATTTGGCACCGTTGCAGGGAATCCAGAACAGACCAGGTTTCAATAGAGTCAAAGGCTTTCTCATAGTCCACAAATGCTAGACACAGGGGCTGGTTATACTCTTCTGTCTTCTGTATAACCTGCCGCACAGTGTGTATGTGGTCTATGGTGCCGTATCCTCCTCGGAACCCAGCCTGTTCAGGGGGCTGGAACTCGTCGAGTTTACGCGCGAGACGATTTGTGATGACTCTCGAAAACAGCTTATAGACGTGACTCAAGAGTGAAATAGGTCGATAGTTCTTTAATAGGGTTTTGTCTCCTTTTTTGAAGAACATAATGACTACACTCTTGCTCCACGTCTTCGGAGTTCTCCCCGAAAAGAGGACAGAATTGAAAATACGCTGAAGCTGTTGTAGCGTAGGAGTTCCACTAGCTTTTAAGAGCTCCGTTGTGATTCCATCCTCTCCGGGGGCTTTTCCGTTTTTAAGCTGTCTGAGAGCCAACACAATTTCGTCTAGGCTGATATCTGGCAAATCTTCGGTATGGTGGCGGGTTAGAGTGGCTCTAGGATCTTCAATATGGGGTTGGGGACGGGACGCTTGTGAGGTGTATAAGTGGCCGTAGAAGTCTTTAACTTCCCTGAGAATCTCCGGCTTAGAAGCGACGACACTCCCGTTAGATGTGGTCAACTTCGTCAGATGGCTTCGGCCCAGCTCTTGAACAAAGACTTTTGACCCCCGGTTTCGCTCGATCGCATCTTTAATAGAGCTTGTGTTGGAATTCCGGAGGTCACGTCTTACGAGCTTCGTGATCTTTTTGTTCAAAGACCGCTGTTCTGACGAAGTGACTGCAGGAGTTTCACGCCGCTTCTGCATTAGCTGCAGAGATTCTCCTGAAAGCTTAGACTTCCTAACGGCACCTCGCGTCTCACAGAATTTCGTTCCCTCTTCCCTGAGGATTTCCACCACTTGGTCGAGATCTTGGTCAATATCAACGTCGACTGTGGTTTCCAGGGCAGCGAATCGGTTCTCCAGTTTCAGCTGGAATGTTTCAGACCCAACTACGGACTGGACCATGTTAGGTCGGAGCGTGGACTTCATTAGACGGACGCGTTCAAGCTTGCAGTCGATATCTAGAGTGCCTCGGACTAGTCGGTGATCACTGCCGGTTTTAAACCTAGTGATCACTGAGACATCTCTAAATATACGCTTCTTGTCCGTCATAATGAAGTCGATCTCGTTATTGGTCATAGAGTCGGGGCTTTGCCACGTCCACTTCCGCCGGGGATCTTTCTGAAAAAAAGAATTCATCAGAAAAAGCCCCTCTTTTTCCAGGAAGTTGACGAGCATTTGCCCCCTATGATTCCTGCTTCCAATTCCGTATGGACCTACTACCGATTCGCTGCTTGATTGTACTCCCACTTTAGCGTTGAGATCCCCCATGACAACGTTGAAGAGAGTCACAATTTTTTGGATAAAAATTGTCTGAAGTACTGAAACATGCACTGGGTTGCGGGTGCACGTAATGGTACGGTTGGCAACCCTACATTAATAAGGGGAATTAAACATGTGTTTTAAGTGTGACGTTCGACGTCTAGATGAAAGCTGAATGGCTCAATACTTTTGTTTTTTTTTTGTAAATTCAAAGCGTTATGTTTCTGTTATATCTATATTTTTTGTTGAATATGATCTATTTAATGTTATTTGACGTGTGTAAGTGCTAATTTTTAATTTGCCCATATACTGAATAAATGCTTTGACTTTGACTTTGGCCTTTTGGGTGGTGTGCAAGGCCTTGGAAATGTCCTCGTACATTTCCTCCACTTCATCATCCGAGTGTGCCGAAGTCGGTGCGTATACTTGGATAACTTTAAGGCTATACCTCTCGGTGAGTTTGATCACAAGATACGCTACCCTTGTCGACACACTGGAGATTTCTAGAACGTTGTCAGAGAGGACCTTGTGGACCAAAAACCCGACACCGCCTTGGGATGGTTGGTCTCCCTCTCTGAAGTACATAAGATGACCGGATTCCAGGGTCACGGTATCCTCCCCCTCTCTTCGGATTTCACATAACCCTAGAATGTGCCATCTTATGTTCTTCAGCTCCTCTTCGAGTTGTGCCAGATGTTCATCAAGCCGTAGCGTGCGTCCGTTGTACGTTGCCAGTGTCAGTCGGTGTTGGCGGCCTACCGTAACCTAACCTAAGAACATGCAAAGATAGATTTTAATTATTATAATTCTAAAAAGGAACAGTGAACATTAAATCCAAGTATAACATAATTAATATCAATTATTTTCTACCACATTTTGAGAAAAAAGGGTGTTAAAAAAGCACGCAGAGTTGTAATTTTGTGTAGAATAAATTTTGACATGACCAGTGAGTATTGTGCTTGGTGAATATTGCCTCAACGTAAACTTTTTGGCTCAAGATTTTTAGGTGTTTTTTTTGGTTGTTTAATTCTTTTAGTTTAATTCTTAATTTGATTCAAGATTATTCATTCATTTTCTACCTATAGCCACCTTGAAAATAACAATTAGACACACTAGATGAATTATTAATAGGGTATCCCGTTACAACATTATTTATGACTACCTACTCTGCCTTCAAATGAAATAAGTTTATTTACATACAAATATTGCGCAATACAGATATTATATTCGGTTACGTCCTGAATACTGTACCACCGTCGGTATTCATATATGCAGCAGAAAGTACAGTATACCTAATGATTAGTATTGTAGTAAAAATAGACTTGCTTACTCACGACACTATTTCCTCATGGGAATTTTGTTAAAGTAATAATTAATTTTAAACAAGGTTTTAGACATGTCATGTTAGATTTCAGAATGGGCAATAATAATAATTAAATACGTATAAATTTAAATGTGTTCTGCAGTGTTAATCGTTAATGAGTTTTTTGCTCTGGAGCCAATCTCGGATAGTATCAAGAAATGCTTATCATAAAAAACGAGCCGTTACAGGATGCTTGTCAGACGTGACACATCGGATTACCAAACAAAGGCGAATTGAGCCGACGAGCCACCAATGGCGCTACACCGCGTATATGGTATTACTACCCGAATTTAGAGCCCTCTGTGGGAGGACATTAAACCCTCCCGCTATTCAGAGTCGTAAACAATCTGTACACGGGTATGGTTTCCGACGTAGTATTCGAGACTTCATAATTGAAATGATTTCCAGTATTTAGAACCCCGGTTATCTGAAACATTCCAGTCAAATCTGGAAAATCGATTTGCTGAGACGGAAATCACAACTATCGTTAACATTGACCAAGCTCTCGAAAATGTGGTTAAAATTCTCAGCAAGGAAGGTGCGAGATTTTGCGAATCACAGTTTAAAGACAAGAAGTCTACGAACCACGGGAAAGCCCACCACTTACCTCGTCAGAAAGGCATGCATTGTTTAAAACAAGAACATTGGCAGTCTGGTGCGACACAACTTTCGAACACTCGCTTTAAAGCGATTTGATGAAACTGACTAACACGAATGGAGTGGTCGTTGTTTCAAGGTCAGAGGTTCTTTCGAAAATTGAAAACTTCTCAGCCAGTTATACACTTTCCATGCGTCTAAGCCTGATCCATAAAATGAGGATTCTAGAGCTACCTTGACGCGCCACTTCACCAACGACTTGTCTGAGGTCACCTTGGACAAAATCGTGATGGCTTTTAGACAGCTTAACATTGAAAAGTCAAAGTCAAAGTCAAAGTCAAAGCATTTATTCAGTATATGGGTAAATTAAAAATTTGCACTTACACTCGTCAAATTACATTAAATAGATCATATTCAATAAAAAATATTATAGATATAACAGAAACATACCTAAAAAGCCCCTGGAGAGGACGGTATTACTAAGATCTTGAAATCTAGTAGTATACCTGTAATGACAGAGCTCCAGACAATCTTTAATACTGTCCTCTTTGATGACAGTATTAAAGTTTGTATCTGTATGTAATATATATTAGCATTATATCTTATTTATTTCTCTTTATTACTATATTTGCCAACTTCTCACAATATTTTATGAATATTTCTCTACGCTACCGCTACGATCTGATATTATTTCGCTTATGTTCCAGGCTCAATGTTCCGATTTAGCTATTAATCCGTGTCAAGTCTCAACGCACAATGCACCGACAGTCAAAGAGAATGTGCGTTATCGTTTCTAGGGCAGCAAGTTCGCATATGCACGATGGGTGCTCCTTGCACTTGAAACGGTTCAGATAGGCGGAGAACCCACCATGCCCCGTTAAGACCTGGGTCATTATGCTTGTCAGAGTTAATTTTCTGACTGTTCGATGGGCCCTTATCGCGTCTGGGAAAAACAATTTTGTTGTTGACGCCGTGTTGCTTGTTTTGTATCTCTGGTTCCATTTGCTAAGTGACTCGGTGCGAATTTGTCGCTTAACAAATGAAACCGGATTCTTTTTTAGGTTTTTGGCGGCTTCTTTTGCCGGCTCGTCGGCGCGCTCATTTCCTTCGACGCCCACGTGAGCCTTTATCCAAAAAAGGGCGACCACTTTGTCCTGGTGTTTAGCGACCCTTAAGTTTCTGCGTGTTTCCTCGGCTAGGTGGTGAGTGGTGGAGTGGTTAGTGATGCATTCTAGTGCAAATCGGGAGTCGCTATAAATTGAAAAACTGCGTTCATTTCGCTTGAGAATCTCACTAGTGGCCTTACATATGGCTAGGAATTCCGCCTGGTAAGCCGTGCAGTACGGGGCAAGCTTTAGTTTGAGGGACTTCGTCTCGGCATCACTAATCCATATTGACAGCGATGCTCCAAGCTTGCCCTCAATCTTACTGCCATCTGTAAACACCCGTACTGCTTGGGTGTTATGGTATTCCAGATCTTTTTGGTCTGCCAGGTTTGTGACCTTCAAGGGCATATTTTCTGCAGGGTGAGGGGTCTCGGCGAAAGGTACTCGCTGCTCTAGTTCCCAGTATTGGCTGCGATGTTCCTCTCTTAGCCTTGTAGAGGGCGGCTGCCTCCTGAATTCGAAGGTCGAGAGGCAGTATCTCAGCCAATACTAGGGAAGAGTTAAGGGACACCGCTCGATACGGCTAAGTAATTTTTTACTTTATTCTGGGGCCCGTACGCTTGCAGCATACATTATAATTGGCTCCACAGCTGCTACGTAAATTGTAAGTATTATTTCTGGGTGCAGGCCCCAACTGACCCTGGCGTCTCTCGATAGACGTTTATATATGTTGATGGCTTTTTTACACACATTTATTGTGTGACTATTATATATGACACCCCACTCCCGAACATACGCGAGAGCGGCATTAGCCTGCCCCTGCACTTCAGATGCGTTCTTGCCATTAAAAATCAGCACCACGTCGTCAGTGAACGCCTGAGAGTAGTGGTTCCGCTTCCCTAGTCCTCCTGGTCCTGAATCTCCTCCTGGATCCACTGCTTGAGCAGTGGATACAGGAGGAGATTCCATAGTATTGGACCACCAATCGATCCCTGTACACAGCCCTTATTGGTGGTCTTTGTATATTCCCTCCCGGCGTACCTCACTTTGACTGTCCTATCGGTGAGATAACTATCCACTACTCTTCGGATATTTATGGGACATTTCTCTTCGGCCAATCTGGCTTTTATGGTTGGCCACCAAGCGCTGTCGAAAGCTCCCTCTATGTCCAACGATAGCATCGTCACCGGTCGTTTTTGATCTAGTTTCAGGCGAATGTGTTTAAGGAGGTCATACTTCGGTGCTTTTTTGGGGCATAAAACCATACTGGCGCGGGCTGAGTTTGGGGAGCAGATGCCACTTCAGGCGACTAACGAGCATCTTTTCCAGTATTTTACCTAAGACTGGCAAAAGGCCGATTAGTCTATAGGACTTCGGAGTTTCATAGCTCTCTCTGCCAGGCTTTCTCAAAACCACAACTGTCGCTACTTTCCATGGCGTTGGGAAGTGCTTCAATTGTAGACACTTGTTTGCTAGGCTAAGGAAGAGCATCGGATCCAGATTAATCGCATGTCCACATATGTCAGCTGTAAGGCCTTCTCCACCCGGGGCTTTCTTCGGGTTAAAGCTTTCCACCGCGGTACTCAGCTCTTGTAGACTAAACGGTGGATCATGCGTTCCATCATAATCCATCACGTTTACATTATTTGCTGTCTCTCTTGTCCGACGGTGGTCCGCATTATCCTTACTCTCTAAGTCTTCCGGGTAGAATGTGTCGGCTAGCCGCTTAACTGATTCTTGAGGTTCCAATACTACTTCATCCTTAACTAATGGAATGTCCGGTGTTCTTGTTGTGGTTCTGTCGATTACTGTGTAGATCCCTTCCCAGACGCTTTCTTTGTCTTGTTTCCTACAGAATTCCCTCCAGCTGTATATCTGGGCTTCAAGTGCAGCTAGCTCGTATTTTTCTTTGTGCTGCAGGTACTCACGAATAACCTTCTTCTTCCTGACTGGCGCTGCGCAGCGAATTCTTTCCACAATCGGCCCCGAGCTTTGATTTTTGCCCTTGGCCTCTTCCGACTTCTTTACTATGTCGCAAAGCCGGGCCGCTTCCAACAGAACCTCCTCCTTTATATCTGTTCTGAGGTTGCGTGACTCCGCGACGTGGTCCTCTAACCTCTTCAGACAAGCCTTCGCATCGGCAACGCAGGCCGTCTGTTTGGTTGAGTTTCCATAGACGCTTGTCGGGGGCTTACGTGCAGTCGTACTTGTTTCAGCGACGGTGGCTTTTGCTGTCGTCGTCGTAGTCGGCTTCTCATTATTTCCTGCTTCCCACTCCCCAATACTCCGCCTCACTTTAGAGGCATTGTCTTGCTCGCCAGAAGGACCAGCCTTTTCAGTCGGGTGCGGTTTAAGGGAAGCAGTAGTGTCATTGGGCTTCTTATTGGGGGTGCGGATGCCAAACATTCTGTCACAGGAGTGGAGAAGTGCTTCAATTTAAATAAAATAAAATGTAATTAGAATTAAATAAAGATTTGTATAAAATATATTCCGTCGCTGACATACACTGGGTATACCTAGTGTATGTCAGCAATATATGTATAATATATGTATAAAAATATATATATTATTATATATTAATTATATATATATTTTTTTTACAAAATATCATACTACCAAAAATTCCTAGGAGGGGTTGTTACAATCTCCGATCCGACTTCTCTCGCCTGTGCGCTCAAGGAGGAAGTAACTTCCGTGGCGTTTTCTACCTTCACTTCTGCGGTCGCTTGTTCCGGTTCCGGCGAGGGTTCTCTTATACCGTCTGAAGCTATCGCCAACAAGCCAGTGTGTTGACCGCCAGCCGTGATGTACCGCGAATACCGCGCGGTCATTCTGCAGCGAACAGCGAACCAGCGTAGATTCCATAGCATCACAAGAGTTACCCGTGCCTAGCTGGCCTTCACTGCCCATGCCCCAGGCGAATACCTCTCCACTGTCAGTGACAGCGAATGAATTGTTGGTCCCAGCTGAGATGCTGATACATTTCTTGGTCTGGAGTTTCGGGATTATTTCCAAGTACTCCGCGTCTTCTGCGTCTTCGCCTAGACCTAGCCAGCCGTACTCGCAGCTTCCTATGGCCCAGGTGTGGCCCGCCACATCCAGCGCTATACTATGATATTGTCCGGCCGCTATCGCGCGCCACGCCGCGTCCTTGAACAATGGACACTCGAACGGTGTATACACTGTAGTTTTAAACTTTTCTTCTGTTATACCAGTTATACCAGACTTAACAATTATGGACAACTGTCCATAATTGTTAAGTCCACACGCGAACACTTTCTATTGATTGCAGTCTAGCAAGAAGGTAGCGTAGTAGCCAGCCCTCACACGAGACGCGCCGCATTTCATCCACGACTTACTCGGAACTAGTAGCGCGTTCAGTCCCTTTCTAGCGTCTCTGGAAGATGACCGCTGTGACAACCGTCCTAGCTGGCGTTGCTCACCGCACCCCATCGTGTACACCAACCCCGATGTAGTGAGTATAACAAGATGTGCAACACTGGAGGCCAGTTCCACGGACTTTTCTCCGACGTTCACATGTATGGGGTCTCTGCAAGGCTTGCCTTCTTTGCAAGACTTGTCTGCCCCCACCAGGTGCTTTTGGCGTTGGCGTCTCCTCCTATGATTATATTCCTAGTTCCAGCATCCCGTTCAATTTTCCGCAGCTGCTCCAGATACTGATCCAGATCCCGCACATCCGGCTGAAAGTAGAACGAGACGACAACGATCTCCCAGGCACAAGTCTTAAGTTTTACCACGATGTTTTTGGTGGTAAATTTTGTCAGTAAGACGGCGTCGATATTACTGTCAAAGACAGCAATAGCTGCTTTGACGACGCTTTCATCTTGACTAGTGCACTAGAAGATGCTCACCCCATTGTAGCCTTTCATTCTACCCAAAACCCCGATGTACGGTTCCTGGATCAGCGCAACAGCCTTCCTTTTGTTTGCCTCAAGCATAAGTTCCTGGGTGGCTAGAGCCTTGCGTTGCAGGTTTGCCTTGGCTACAAAGTATGGCTTGGAATTTTCAGCGGAAGATATTACTCCTGGAACTACCTCAGCAGTAAGCCACCGTGGCTCGGGCCAGTGCGTCCCGTTTGCGCCTTACTGCACACTCAGTGTTAAACCCATTGTGGTCAATTTCGTCCATTTTAGCGTGAGTGCAGTTGCAGCACTTCAGGGCCGAACCGGCTAAGCAGTCCTCGCATTTGGTCTTCATGTGGGGTTCTCCACAATGGCTGCATTTTTCTACGGTTTCTTTGCAGAAACGCCTGCCATGCCCATATCCCAAACACATCGAACATTGTACCAACGGTGACTGGTCGGCTACTTGCACTCGTTGCAAGTCGATGATTACCAAATCTGCCTCAGTTAGCTGCTGCCATTTGTGCGGAGAGACCTTAAGCACGATATGGCATTGGTGTGGGTTGCGAGCTTTTTGCGGTACTTAATCTCCAAATTTTCCCCCTTTTGAATATTTTTTAGGACGTCACTGTTCTGGTTTATTAGAGCTCTCAGCACGTCCTCGTCCGAGTTAATGCTAAAAACGTCTCTGAAAACTAGGAGGGGATCCTTATTTTTGATCTCTTCGACGTTGAGGTGCCCTTCTGCTGATTTTAATCTTTCTATGACTTTTTCCTTTCTTCGACTGTCCTACATCCCAAAATAACTGTTCTATCCTTCGCTTTCCTCACTTTTTTCACTCAAACCCACCCGTCCTTGGCGTCCATTTTTTCCCTAATTCTATTGAGAATTTTCTCACCGGATTCTTCCTGCTAGGCTATTCTGTAAGCTATCTCGACAGCGGAATCCGCGGTGAGATTCAAATTACGTATTACAAAATTCAACCGTATACCAACGTAATACGATTGAATTTCGTAGTACGAAATTTGAATCTCACCGCGGATTCGGCTATCGAGATAGCTTACAGAATAGCCTAGCTGGTCCTTGGAGGATACAACCACGGAATGAAGTGCCGTCGGCACTGTGGGCTGCGGTACTCGCGGTCCTGGCGGCTGTTACACTTGCGTAGGTTGACCTCACAAGGACTTCTTTCTGTTTTTCTAGAGTTTTCTTCAAAGATTCCATTCTCTCATTACTCTCCGATACTAGCTTGCTATGCTCGGCTAGCGTGGAGAGCAAATGAGAGAGCTCTTCCTGTCCGGGAACGTAGTGAGGTAAGGGATTGTAAGCCGGTTTCACTGGCAAGCTTTTCACAATCGGCCCCGTGCTTTGTTTTTTTCCCTTGGCCTCTTCCGACTTCTTTACTATGTCGCAAAGCCGGGCTGCTTCCAACAGAACCCCCTCCTTTATATCTGTTCTGAGGTTGCGTGAATCCGCGACGTGGTCCTCTAACCTCTTCAGACAAGCCTTCGCATCGGCAACGCGGGCCGTCTGTTTGGTTGAGTTTCCATAGACGCTTGTCGGGGGCTTACGTGCAGTCGTACTTGTTTCAGCGACGGTGGCTTTTGCTCTGGACGTCGTTGTAGTCGGCTTCTCATTATTTCCTGCTTTCCACTCCCCAATACTCCGCCTCACCTTAGAGGTATTGTCTTGCTCGCCAGAAGGACCAGCCTTTTCAGTCGGGTGCGATTTATGGGAAGCAGTAGTGTCATTGGGGATGCGGATGCCAAACATTCTGTCACAAGAGTGGAGAAGTACTTCAATTTAAATAAAATAAAATGTAATTAGAATTAAATAAAGATTTTGTGACGGGTACAAAAAAAACTGCGTCACTTTCAATTACTGAGTTTATTACTTAAATTCACAAAGGTTCACAAGGGCTTTATTTAAAAAGAATCACAATAACTTCTCTTAGCTTAGCTACCGCTTAGGACGACTGCCGACAATCGAATGGCAAGTCGTCTTGGCTATTCCATAACGAAGGCAACTTGTTTGCCACCCACGTCTATTCGGAAGTGACGTTTCTCTAGCGGCTGACAATACAACACGTTTGTCAGTTGATAGATTGGAAGAGAATGGTTGTATTGCCAGTCACTAAAACACTAGTAGATAAATAAGTATCTGAACATAGGAAATAATAATAATAAGTAATAATGAATGTAATTTTGTAACAATTTGTATAAAATATATATTTTTTTTCTTTTTTTTTTATACATTATAGGCTAGCCTTTGACCACTATCTCACCTGTTGGTAAGTGATGATGCGGTCGAAGATGGTAAGCACGCTAGGCCTAGAATGGGAACTGGCTCTCAAGGATAGCTGCCGGAACACATTAGATGTTTCGTGACAGATTTTCTAACTTGAGGGTGGTAGCTGGCCAGGCGGACACCAGATAGTGTCCTACCACCATGCGGAGGTTGTTGGTTTTTTAACGATGTTTTTCCTTCACCGGAGGGCCACTGTGAAGAGCGCACATACATTTTTCGATGGAAAAATCCATTGGTGCACGGCGGTTTGAACTCGGTACCTCTGGCATCAAAGACAAGCGTTCTCCCGATTGCGCCACCGGGCCATCATATATTCCGTCGCTGACATACACTGGGTATATATTATTATATTTTTTTTACAAAATATTATACTACCAAAAACCAGTTCCTAGGAGGGGTTGTTACAATCTCCGATCCGACTTTTCTCGCCTGTGCGCTCAAGGAGGAAGTAACTTCCGTGGCGTTTTCTACCTTCACTTCTGCGGTCGCTTGTTCCGGTTCCGGTGAGGGTTCTCTTATACAAAGAAAAGAAAGAAAGAAGAAACGTTTATTTCGACAACACAATATCCTGTACACAACAACATTACAATGGGTACAGCAAAATAACAAATAAAAAATACAAAATTAAAAACATAATATTACAAAATATGCAATGTAATCCTATAAAAAAATTATGAGATCGTCCAAGTATGTGTGCTATAAAGAAAGAGTTCATTTTGCTGAAGTGTACAGTACCTGTGGCCGAAATAGGTTCAGGCTCAGCGAAATGCTGCAGACGACTACAGCGCTGATTTTCAGCCTGGACTTTAGGTGAGAGTGACGGATTATGTTTAAATATAATAAAAGTGTTAAATGTATATAGTTCACAGATAGTATGGATTATTAAAAGGAAAAAACTTACCAATGTTAAAATATGTTTAGATATGAATATGTAATGCGTGAATTATTGTTATTACTAAAGAAAGTGAGCCAGGCGGTGACGTAGAGAATGTAAATGTAATATAATATGATAAATGTTAGTTCATAAATAAATTATATAAAAAATAATCACGTATACAGAAATTAAAATAAAATTAAAATATGTTGGAAAATGACATGAGTGTGTTAGCTTAATGATCAACAAATGACAAGGTAGGTGGTAGGTGGTAGTCTAGTAATCTACTATAAACTTAATATGTCTGGAGCTAAATATTCACTTGGAACTACTTCCAAAACTACCTGCTTATACTTCAGCTAATAGGTAGGACTTATTAATAAAATATAAAATTCAGGACATCACCGAGAAAGCATTTTATTTGTACCTTCATCATTATAACAACAGTTTATGTACCATCAGGAAACTCAGGACCATTATAATAGACAATAGAACAAAGAGAACAGCAATATACCAATAAGTATTTAATGTTAAGTCACAAGGCTTTATAAAAAGTTTCAACAAGACATAACACATGAAAATCACTACCGATTTAGACAATTTATATAAAATATTATGGGGTTTCCCCCAAAAGGCCTCTACCACCCCTCATAGCCTTTCCTTACCACCCTCAACGAAGCTAAAACACTATCATCACCATTCCTAGGTAAAACCATCATTACTATAAACATATCCTAGAAAACCACATTCTAGCCATAATTATTCTATACATCTTGTAATACAAATACTTAGCTTCATTGAGTTGGACAGCACTTTGTCGTCTGAACGATATTCCCAACAGAGTAAAGGTGACGATGTTAGCCCGAAGGCTGCTCGAGCAAAAGTGTCTCAACTAACGTTTCTACCGCCCTTTTAAAGCATCAGTCAAACAGAAAACCAACATGGCGGCTCTGACAAATCTCGTAAGGTTTAGACTACCTTCAAATGTATCGATCACAGTATAAATACCTTTATTTGAGGCAATATTAATAATTTATAAATTAAATTATCATCAAACATTGGAAATATGTCGTAAATCTGCATGTACTATGTAAATAATCTAACAAGTGCATCCTATTTAAGCCCCGAACATCCACAAGTCAATGAAGCAGTGGTTTAAATCGTAATAAAAAAAGCTCGTGGTGCGTGCGGGTGCAGTGGGTGGCAGAGCATCGCAGGTCGTTGTCCCTGGTGCACGCGCCGACTTGCTGCGTCGCTGCCTTCACTCGACGACGCTGCGACTGCCGGCTCCGTCGCTCCCAACTCGTTTCAGTTTAATATTTCAGTTAGATATTTATGTTGAATATTTCAGTTGAGTGTTTTGGTTAAATATTACAGTTAAATATTTCAGTTAGATATTTTATTTATAACTATGTGTTAAAATCGCGAAAGTTTAAAGTTTACAAATGCTGGAAAAACTGCAGAGGTTAGTGATTTATTTATTATTGTTGTTATGGTGTCTAAACTTTGTGGTAGAGTTAATTTAATCATATCGAGTGATATTCCATCAATGCCTATCGCATTTGTTTTTATTTCTTTAAGGAATTTTATAACATCAGAGGAAGTAGTGGTAGTAAATGAAAAATGAAATGAGTGAAATTTGTGAAATTCAAAGTAGGTAAGATTAGAAATAGGAACATTGGAGTTGCAAGGGATGTTTGAAAAAAAGTCGTTAATGGTGTTAGGGTTGTCGAAGTGTGAAGGCAGTTCCACCGACTTAGGTGGTAGAACCTTTTACTTTGAGATTTTTCCACAAAGCTTTCGGATTTTTTATATGGTTATTAATA
Organism: Cabera pusaria; assembly: GCA_954871355.1. Classification (NCBI taxonomy): domain Eukaryota; kingdom Metazoa; phylum Arthropoda; class Insecta; order Lepidoptera; family Geometridae; genus Cabera; species Cabera pusaria. Next base: position 42,742 of record OX940903.1, on the reverse strand, counting down.
TTTTGTTTGAAAAATGCCTTTTTTTCGCTGTGCAAAGCAGAAGTTACTTCATTTTTTAAATTTTTATGAAATATTTTATGTACATCTACTTTAGACTCATGATACCTAGCGAGAGCTTTGTCGCGGAGTTGCATCATAAGCCTGATTGTGTCGGTTATCCAAGGCGAGGGTAGTTCTCTAACTATGCGTGATTTAACGGGCGCGTGAAGATCGAACAATAATAACACGGCGTTATTAAAACTCTCAACCATGCCATCTATATCGTCTATAGAGTTAATTTTATCCCATTTAACCGAGTCTAAATCAGATGTGAATAAGTCAATTGAAATATCCCTTATAGGCCTATAAGTAATACACCTAGGCAGCATTTTTGGTTTTCTGAAAACAAATTGACATGAGATGAAAGCATGGCCAATGTTCGAACCAATAAGGTCAACACTTATAGAACGTGAGTGTAGATTTGTACACACCACATCGATAAGTGTCTCACTAGTCTCAGTATAATGTGTCGGCTTATCAATAATGTGTTTTAAATCCGAGTTTTGTAAAAATCTAAAAATAATTTTGTTTTGATGTCATTGCTCTGAAGTACATTTATATTAAAATGACCTAATAATATTATATTATCACAATAGGAATATGATGCGATCGATTCCATAATAGCTTCCAAAAAAACATCAACGTCCAACCAAGGAGTGCGATACGCTGTGCCAATAATTACCTTAGATTGTTTTACACACAGTTTTAACCACATCTTTTCTACGTCAGAATGTACCGGGTGAGTACAAGTCGCTTTAAGTAAAAGCCTACAACGCCTTCGCGGCCGCCGCGTATGTGGCTTGGCCGCGGTATGTGACGAAGTCTATATCACGGCACTACCGGGGCACGGCCGTCCTCACCCGGTCTGAGCCACGTCTCATTTATTGCTAGAATATCCACCGAGTACCTCGAGACAGTCGCTATAAAGTTGTCGTGATCTGTTCCTAGAGAACCAGCATTTATAAAGACCAACAATTAATAGTTTATTGTTACCCATAATCAAAAATAATATAAATAAAGTATAAAGATGTATGTCTGCATAAATAAAAACAATTAATGCTGGTTATTGTTTTATTCGTGTTTAGTTGTTTACGATATTTAAGTAAATAAAGTAGTTGTTATAATTGTTATATAAATATGTTATATAATTCACTAAAATACTCTTATATTCAGGCAAACAAAACACTTTCAAAAATAAATAAGTACAATAAGCGTATGAGTTCCGCATAAATATTGAAATTATAATATAATAATTATTTTTTGTAGATATTATGGAAAATATATTAGTCGAGGTATGTAATAAAAATTGTCGTAATAGGTATGTAGTAGAGCTCCAGCAATGTATGCACTCCGTCTTAAAAACTGGTAAATTAGACTTAAGCATTTTGAAAACATGTGCGTTAGAAATCACACAACTGAAATAAGTAAGGTAATTATCTAGCCACCCAAAAAAAGTAAGTATTATTATAGTTAATAAAAATCGAATAGATTTTGTGAAAACGCAATTATTTGCTTGAAACCGAAACAATTTCCGCTTATTCAAACGAGTCCTTGCCCAAAAATTCTTTATAGGTCGCGTTCGCTTTGAATTCTTGTATAGGGTGTTCCTTGCTCCTATCGGACGTAGACGCGTCCTTCCTTGGACCAGCAATACTTCCATGAGCATCGCCGGCTTTCTTCCCTAGCTTTGGCAAACAGCTGACCGTTAATTCTTGTGAGTCGCTCATTGACATATATGCGGCCGGGTGCACCAGATATACCTAGGTCTGTTGTGGTGATGCCGCGGCGGACCCGGGCTGCTTGGAGGTAAGCGTCCCGTGAAAAGCGCCGCGCAAAACGGACCATGATGCGGCGCGGACGGCCCGTTGACTCAGGTGATCCGTCTTGGGGTCGCCGCCCCTCTCTATGCGCCAGCACGACGTCCCGGTCATCCAGGTCAATACCCATCTTCGATCCTAGAAGGAGGGCGAGGTGCACCGCGTTCTCCCCTTTTTGCTCCAAAACTCCAGATATCACTACATCGCTGAGAATAAATTCTTGTTCCCGGTCATTGAGCTGCGCTTTCACCTCTTCAAGTGCTTGCACCAGTGAACTTGTTTCTGGATCTTTTGGTGCAGAATCCCGCACCTCTTCCAGGACCATAATGCGCACGTCGTACGCTTGAAGGCGCGAAAGAGTCTATTTTTTCGTTGAAAGTGGAAACTGTGAACGCCAGCTCCTTTTTAAAATCACGCATCTCCTCACGGATTGTGGCAAAATCATCCCTGGAGGTCTTGTGCTCAGTCGTAATGAGTGCCTGCATTTTCATAAACTCAGATCGCATTTCGACGCGAAGAGCTCGAATAGTGTCGGTGTTTATTTGGTCTTCAGTTTCACCAACAGGCGCGCGTTCAGCGGTCTCAGGATCCAAACAGGTCAGACTCGTAGGCAAAAAGTCGTCCTTAATCCCTCGAACGGGGGTGGTGGCAGGATCGCGTCTCTTTGGCATCCTAGACTGACAGTCCCCGCAGCGCCATGAGTCCGATATTGTGATCCCAGGAGGTACTCTTACGTATTCATTGTGATTTTTCGACTTGCAATTAGGACATGTAACGCCATCTTTCGTGCCGATAAATTTACCGCAAGCAGCACACTTCTGTATTTTTAAAAGGTAAACAATACCGATCCTTACACAATTTCTATAAGAACCCCTACGTTGAAGTGGTTCAGACAAATATAAATAGATGGCGCTGTAAAAAACCTGGATAACAGTCTGCTTTAAAAATCTTTAGCTATTTTCACGAAATAGTAACTTCAAAGGATAGGCCCTTCCGTCAACACAAATAAGGATTATTATATACTACATATATATATATATTACTTAACACCATATGAAAGCCGATGTTTAACTTATAATTCACTACTATTCTTTAGTAGAGGGTAATTCAGTCTCACCACGAATATTATTATAATCTTTTCACTAATTGCGCCACAATCACAGCACTGTATATCGAGATAACACTGTGTCTTATTACTCGACCGATTAACTATTCGAAAAGTTTTACTACAAAACAGAAAATAGGCTCAATGTATATCACCCAGAAAAACGCAACCACTATTGTTTACTATTCAACGTCCGTGACGTCACCCCGTATACCGTCTGAAGCTATCGCCAACAAGCCAGTGAGTTTACCGCCAGCCGCGATGAATACCGCGCGGTCATTTTGCAGCGAACAGCGAACCAGCATAGGTTCCATAGCATCACAAGAGTTACCCGTGCCTAGCTGGCCTTCACTGCCCATGCCCCAGGCGAATACCTCTCCACTGTCAGTGACAGCGAATGAATCGTTGGTCCCAGCTAAGATGCTGATACATTTCTTGGTCTGGAGTTTCGGGATTATTTCCAAGTACTCCGCGTCTTCTGCGTCTTCGCCTAGACCTAGCCCGCCGTCCTCGCAGCTTCCTATGGCCCAGGTGTGGCCCGCCTCATCCAGCGCTATACTATGATATTGTCCGACCGCTATCGCGCGCCACGCCGCGTCCTTGAACAATGGACACTCGAACGGTGTATTCACTGTAGTTTTAAACTTTTCTTCTGTTATACCAGTTATACCAGACTTAACAATTATGGACAACTGTCCATAATTGTTAAGTCCACACGCGAATACTTTCTGTTGATTGCAGTCGAGCAAGAAGGTAGCGTGGTAGCCAGCCCTCACACGAGACGCGCCGCATTTCATCCACGACTTACTCGGAACTAGTAGCGCGTTCAGTCCCTTTCTAGCGTCTCTGGAAGATGACCGCTGTGACAACCGTCCTAGCTGGCGTTGCTCACCGCACCCCATCGTGTACACCAACCCCGATGTAGTGAGTATAACAAGAAAAAATAATTATAATATTATCATTTCAATATTTATGTGGAACTCATACGCTTATTGTACTTATTTATTTTTGAAAGTATTTTGTTTGCCTGATTATATTCACCCTCTGTCCCTCTGATGACTGGTGTGCGAAGAGCAAATACCCCTACTCGCGCACCGTCCGCTGTTCGACTCGCATGCCAGTGCCAGTGGCATGCGAGACCCCACTCTTCGACCGTCGCCGGCCCCACCACTCGGCCCGAGCATGTCGGACCCACAGCCTAAGAGGAGTGTGGCTCGTCTTCTCCTCAAACTCATCACACCCTCTGTCCCTCAAATGACAGGTGTGCGAAGGGCAACTACCCCTACTCGCAGACCGTCCACCGTCTGGCTCGCATGACAAAATCATGCGAGCAGCCCTCATGCGGCATTTACCGGCCCCGCCACTAAGTCCGAGCATTATGCTCAGACCCACCACCAGGCGGCTCCCACTACCGAGCCCGCCCTGCCCCGTCACGCTGTGCCCTCTGCTAAATATCAGAGGGACACGCGGAGGAGCCCCTCACGTCCGAACTTCGCTATCGGTCAACAACTTAACCCAGTTAACTGGGAAAAGTTGTCGGCCGATACCCAGGGTACACCACGAGGAGGTGTTCCGACCCGCACCCCAACCTAACCTTTTTTTTTTTTTTTTTTTTGTTTTCGCTGGGAAAAATGCGTTACGCATACCCTCCCATTGGGGGAATGGAAGGGTTAACCTAACCTAACCTAACAATTATGGACAACTGTCCATAATTGTTAAGTCCACACGCGAATACTTTCTGTGGATTGCAGTCTAGCAAGAAGGTAGCGTGGTAGCCAGCCCTCACACGAGACGCGCCGCATTTCATCCACGACTTACTCGGAACTAGTAGCGCGTTCAGTCCCTTTCTAGCGTCTCTGGAAGATGACCGCTGTGACAACCGTCCTAGCTGGCGTTGCTCACCGCACCCCATTGTGTACACCAACCCCGATGTTGTGAGTATAACAAGAAAAAATAATTATAATATTATCATTTCAATATTTATGTGGAACTCATACGCTTATTGTACTTATTTATTTTTGAAAGTATTTTGTTTGCCTGAATATAAGAGTATTTTAGTGAATTATATAACATATTTATATAACAATTATAACAACTACTTTATTTACTTAAATATTCGCAAACAACTAAACATGAATAAAACTATAACCAGCATTAAATGTTTTTATTTATGCAGACATACATCTTTATACTTTATTTATATTATTTTTGATTATGGGTAACAATAAACTATTAAATGTTGGTCTTTATAATGCTGGTTCTCTGGGAACAGATCACGACAACTTTATAGCGACTGTCTCGAGGTACTCGGTGGTTATTCTAGCAATAAATGAGACGTGGCTCAGACCGGGTGAGGACGGCCGTGCCCCGGTAGTGCCGTGATATAGACTTCGTCACATACCGCGGCCAAGCCACATACGCGGCGGCCGCGGAGGCGTTGTAGGCTTTACTTAAAGCGCCGTATTAATGCGCAAACTTGTACTCACCCGGTACATCCTGACGTAGAAAAGATGTGGTTAAAACTGTGCGTAAAACAATCTAAGGTTATTATTGGCACAGCGTATCGCCCTCCTTGGTTGGACGTTGATGTTTTTTTGGAAGCTATTATGGAATCGATCGCATCATTTTCCTATTGTGATAATATAATATTATTAGGTCATTTTAATATAAATGTACTTCAGAGCAATGACATCAAAACAAAATTATTTTTAGATTTTTACAAAACTCGGATTTAAAACACATTATTGATAAGCCGACACATTATACTGAGACTAGTGAGACACTTATCGATGTGGTGTGTACAAATCTACACTCACGTTCTATAAGTGTTGACCTTATTGGTTCGAACATTGGCCATGCTTTCATCTCATGTCAATTTGTTTTCAGAAAACCAAAAATGCTGCCTAGGTGTATTACTTATAGGCCTATAAGGGATATTTCAATTGACTTATTCACATCTGATTTAGACTCGGTTAAATGGGATAAAATTAACTCTATAGACGATATAGATGGCATGGTTGAGAGTTTTAATAACGCCGTGTTATTATTGTTCGATCTTCACGCGCCCGTTAAATCACGCATAGTTAGAGAACTACCCTCGCCTTGGATAACCGACACAATCAGGCTTATGATGCAACTCCGCGACAAAGCTCTCGCTAGGTATCATGAGTCTAAAGTAGATGTACATAAAATATTTCATAAAAATTTAAAAAATGAAGTAACTTCTGCTTTGCACAGCGAAAAAAAGGCATTTTTCAAACAAAATATTAATAACCATATAAAAAATCCGAAAGCTTTGTGGAAAAAATCTCAAAGTAAAAGGTTCTACCACCTAAGTCGGTGGAACTGCCTTCACACTTCGACAACCCTAACACCATTAACGACTTTTTTTCAAACATCCCTTGCAACTCCAATGTTCCTATTTCTAATCTTACCTACTTTGAATTTCACAAATTTCACTCATTTCATTTTTCATTTACTACCACTACTTCCTCTGATGTTATAAAATTTCTTAAAGAAATTAAAACAAATGCGATAGGCATTGATGGAATATTACTCGATATGATTAAATTAACTCTACCACAAAGTTTACACCATAACAACAATAATAAATAAATCACTAACCTCTGCAGCTTTTCCAGCACTTTGGAAAACGGCAATGGTCAAACCTATGCCTAAAATTACTTCTCCAACAGATGTTAAGGATTTAAGACCAATTAGTATACTACCCTGTATTTCAAAAGTACTAGAAAAAGTGGTATGTACTCAAATGACTCGATTTTTGGAAAAGCACAATATTTTACAGTAGTAGGGATTCGAGATTTCTGCCTCACTGGCTCAAGGGGTGAATGGGGTTCTCCCTCAGCTAAAAAAAAAAACAAAAAACAAACGTTTTCGGGTGCGCCCGATCGATTGCCGCTATCCCCGTTGCTCCGTCTTTTCAGGATTTTGAGATAGGTTTTTCATTTCAGGACCTCCAGTACCCCTCATTAGCAGGCGTTAATTACTCTATTGTTCTTTATCACCCGACCCTCGGACTGCGTGAACCGTTGCCAGGCATTGTTCCTTATCACCTTAATCACCTACTCTCATTAACTACTTAAGTTCCACCTTCCTTTCTTCAAAAACAACACATTTATTTCATTTGTCTTTATTTAAAACTAGCAGCCCGCCCCGGCTTCGCACGGGTAGAACATATATGCCTACAAAATTTGCATCAGTTTGTTGCATCGAATATAAAATATAAACATATTTAACAACCATCGTCATATTTCATCCAATTTACACAAAACCTTAATGAATTATGCACCTAAACCTTCCTCATAAACACTCTGGCTATTGGTGAAAACCGCATGATAATCCGTTCAGTAGCTATTGAGATTATTGCGAACAGACAGACAGACGCAGTGATGAACTTTGTTTTATAATACTTACGTATTGATATTGGACGGCCCTTTGGCGTAAAGGATAGTTACCCTGATTCTGACCCGACAGTCGTTGGTTGTAATCCTAGCTATATACCTACCAATAAAAGTTTTATGTGCATTCATGAATCATGAGTTTTCGTACAGTAGTAGTGGAATCATTAAATCTACCAAAAAGTAGCTTACCACCAAGGAGTACATCTGCCGCCGTAACCTAATATACGTTTAACGTGTGTATCTGTGTGTCTGTCTGTAGCATCTTAGCACCTAACCGGATGAACCGATTTTGTTTTTATTATTGATAGTTTTTTTTTGTTTGATAGATGTATTCATCGAGAGTTTTCTGAGCTTTGATTCATGAAAATTCGTTCAATCGTTATAAAATTACGAGCTTTTTTCTAGTTAATTGCGCTATGAAATCAACTTTCATAGGTCTGATCAATTCGAAAATCTTCTTCTTCAACGATATTGTAAGAACATGGAAGCCTCCTGGACTCTACAGAATACTCAAATCCTCACCAACTTACAGCTCAGTATTTTAAATGTCGTGATTAGAGTCATTGGAAAAAAAATCAACGGAACTATTTTTGAAACTTATCAAGAACTATAGAACTATGCTGGATGCCACTATTTCTGAAGTTTTTTTGTGAGATGCTAACACTTGAGATGCTAACTTCACACACATCAAATAAACGGTCAAAAAAACACGTTTCTTACGAACGCTGCTTAATTGGAAATAGATAGAAGAATATTTTCTATGCAAGAGTTGTACAACTTAATAAGACCTACAAAAAAATCCGCGACAGCATATGTCTATCTCTTAAGGTTGACTCACAGTAACCATTTTAATTTATTTCGAATTGATCAGACCTATGAAAGTTGATTTCATAGCGCAATTAACTAGAAAAAAGCTCATAATTTTATAACGATTGAACGAATTTTCATGAATCAAAGCTCAGAAAACTCTCGATGAAAACATCTATCAAACAAAAAAAAAACTATCAATAATAAAAACAAAATCGGTTCATCCGGTTAGGTGCTAAGATGCTACAGACAGACACACAGATACACACGTTAAACGTATATTAGGTTACGGCGGCAGATGTACTCCTTGGTGGTAAGCTACTTTTTGGTAGATTTAATGATTCCACTACTACTGTACGAAAACTCATGATTCATGAATGCACATAAAACTTTTATTGGTAGGTATATAGCTAGGATTACAACCAACGACTGTCGGGTCAGAATCAGGGTAACTATCCTTTACGCCAAAGGGCCGTCCAATATCAATACGTAAGTATTATAAAACAAAGTTCATCACTGCGTCTGTCTGTCTGTTCGCAATAATCTCAATAGCTACTGAACGGATTATCATGCGGTTTTCACCAATAGCCAGAGTGTTTATGAGGAAGGTTTAGGTGCATAATTCATTAAGGTTTTGTGTAAATTGGATGAAATATGACGATGGTTGTTAAATATGTTTATATTTTATATTCGATGCAACAAACTGATGCAAATTTTGTAGGCATATATGTTCTACCCGTGCGAAGCCGGGGCGGGCTGCTAGTTTTAAATAAAGACAAATGAAATAAATGTGTTGTTTTTGAAGAAAGGAAGGTGGAACTTAAGTAGTTAATGAGAGTAGGTGATTAAGGTGATAAGGAACAATGCCTGGCAACGGTTCACGCAGTCCGAGGGTCGGGTGATAAAGAACAATAGAGTAATTAACGCCTGCTAATGAGGGGTACTGGAGGTCCTGAAATGAAAAACCTATCTCAAAATCCTGAAAAGACGGAGCAACGGGGATAGCGGCAATCGATCGGGCGCACCCGAAAACGTTTGTTTTTTGTTTTTTTTTTTAGCTGAGGGAGAACCCCATTCACCCCTTGAGCCAGTGAGGCAGAAATCTCGAATCCCTACTACTGTAAAATATTGTGCTTTTCCAAAAATCGAGTCATTTGAGTACATACCACTTTTTCTAGTACTTTTGAAATACAGGGTAGTATACTAATTGGTCTTAAATCCTTAACATCTGTTGGAGAAGTAATTTTAGGCATAGGTTTGACCATTGCCGTTTTCCAAAGTGCTGGAAAAGCTGCAGAGGTTAGTGATTTATTTATTATTGTTGTTATGGTGTAAACTTTGTGGTAGAGTTAATTTAATCATATCGAGTAATATTCCATCAATGCCTATCGCATTTGTTTTAATTTCTTTAAGAAATTTTATAACATCAGAGGAAGTAGTGGTAGTAAATGAAAAATGAAATGAGTGAAATTTGTGAAATTCAAAGTAGGTAAGATTAGAAATAGGAACATTGGAGTTGCAAGGGATGTTTGAAAAAAAGTCGTTAATGGTGTTAGGGTTGTCGAAGTGTGAAGGCAGTTCCACCGACTTAGGTGGTAGAACCTTTTACTTTGAGATTTTTCCACAAAGCTTTCGGATTTTTTATATGGTTATTAATATTTTGTTTGAAAAATGCCTTTTTTTCGCTGTGCAAAGCAGAAGTTACTTCATTTTTTAAATTTTTATGAAATATTTTATGTACATCTACTTTAGACTCATGATACCTAGCGAGAGCTTTGTCGCGGAGTTGCATCATAAGCCTGATTGTGTCGGTTATCCAAGGCGAGGGTAGTTCTCTAACTATGCGTGATTTAACGGGCGCGTGAAGATCGAACAATAATAACACGGCGTTATTAAAACTCTCAACCATGCCATCTATATCGTCTATAGAGTTAATTTTATCCCATTTAACCGAGTCTAAATCAGATGTGAATAAGTCAATTGAAATATCCCTTATAGGCCTATAAGTAATACACCTAGGCAGCATTTTTGGTTTTCTGAAAACAAATTGACATGAGATGAAAGCATGGCCAATGTTCGAACCAATAAGGTCAACACTTATAGAACGTGAGTGTAGATTTGTACACACCACATCGATAAGTGTCTCACTAGTCTCAGTATAATGTGTCGGCTTATCAATAATGTGTTTTAAATCCGAGTTTTGTAAAAATCTAAAAATAATTTTGTTTTGATGTCATTGCTCTGAAGTACATTTATATTAAAATGACCTAATAATATTATATTATCACAATAGGAAAATGATGCGATCGATTCCATAATAGCTTCCAAAAAAACATCAACGTCCAACCAAGGAGGGCGATACGCTGTGCCAATAATAACCTTAGATTGTTTTACGCACAGTTTTAACCACATCTTTTCTACGTCAGGATGTACCGGGTGAGTACAAGTTTGCGCATTAATACGGCGCTTTAAGTAAAGCCTACAACGCCTCCGCGGCCGCCGCGTATGTGGCTTGGCCGCGGTATGTGACGAAGTCTATATCACGGCACTACCGGGGCACGGCCGTCCTCACCCGGTCTGAGCCACGTCTCATTTATTGCTAGAATAACCACCGAGTACCTCGAGACAGTCGCTATAAAGTTGTCGTGATCTGTTCCCAGAGAACCAGCATTATAAAGACCAACATTTAATAGTTTATTGTTACCCATAATCAAAAATAATATAAATAAAGTATAAAGATGTATGTCTGCATAAATAAAAACATTTAATGCTGGTTATAGTTTTATTCATGTTTAGTTGTTAGCGAATATTTAAGTAAATAAAGTAGTTGTTATAATTGTTATATAAATATGTTATATAATTCACTAAAATACTCTTATATTCAGGCAAACAAAATACTTTCAAAAATAAATAAGTACAATAAGCGTATGAGTTCCACATAAATATGAGTTCCACATATATATATATTTTTTTTTTGTAGTGATTTATCTACGTAGAGTAGATATCTCACTGCTATTACAATCTAGCCTTATAACTAGGCTAATAAGTAATTTGATTTTAACTTAATTTACTATTAAAATATGACTAAGAATGTGTCCATTAACACTTTTCCTAATGTCTCTATTAAGGGGAAGACACTTTGTTATTGTGTTCTTTTAAATAGCGTTCACTATCACTACACTTATGCTCACTTTGTAAAATATCACTGAAGTAACTCGAAAGGTTTTACCATTTTTAGTCTTCTCACTATGTCTGTGTTGTCGAGGAGCTGGATAGCCTCGACGTTCACATGATGGTGAAGTCTACGATCGTGAGCTTCAGCATACTGTTTTATTGTTTTAGCGACGTGTTCCACTTTTAGGTCCCGATGGAGGTCGTCATTTCTAATGTACCAGGGTGCCTTTACAATGCTCCTGAACACTTTATTTTGAAATCTTTGTATAATCTGTACGTTGCTCTGTTTGGTGCATCCCCATAGCTGGATACCATAAGTCCATATTGGCTTAAGGACTTGTTTATATAATAGCATTTTGTTATGCACTGACAGAGATGAATATTTTCCAAACAGCCAGTGCATATTCTTGTAGCGAAGCTCTAATTCTTCACGTTTCTTTTTGACATGCAGCTTCCAGCTTAGCTTTGCGTCTAATGTCATCCCTAGATATTTTGCTTTGCTATCGTAAGGTATTGGTTGATTATTTATGAACACTGGATGGTAGTTTGGTCTCTTATTTGTGAAATCTACGTGTACAGATTTACTTTCGTTGAGCTTTATTCGCCATTGCTTTGTCCATGCAACTATGGAATTGACTGCTGTCTGAACTTTTTCTACTGCTTCCTCTTGGGTGACACCTGTAGCCATAATGGCTGTGTCATCCGCGAAGGTTGCGATAGTGTTATTTTCTAAATGAGGAATATCACAGGTGTATAATACGTACAGGACCGGACCTAAAACACTGCCCTGTGGTACTCCAGCCTTTATCTGCTTTAGTTCTGAGTATGAGTCATCTTGTCTTATCCTGAACATCCTTTGTGTTAAGTAAGATTCAAGAATATCTGCTAACTGTTTTGGAAGCATATTTGTCAGTTTGTGTATGAGGCCCTTATGCCAAACTCTGTCGAACGCTTGAGCTACATCCAAGAAGACGGTAGTGCAAACTTTCTTTTCTTCCAGAGCATTTTCTATGATGTTGGTGATTCTATGAACCTGGTCTATGGTGGAGTGATTTTCCCTAAATCCGAACTGGTAGTCAGGAATAAGGTTTCTTTCTTCTATAATGGGTTTCAGCCTTTTCAAGAGCAGTTTCTCGAATAACTTCTATATTATTGGTAGCAGAGATATTGGTCTGTATGATGTTGCAGCTTGTGGTGGTTTACCAGGCTTCTGGATCATCATAACCTCAGCTATTTTCCACAAGTCGGGCACGTATTGAAGTCTGAATGACGCATTTATGAGTGTTGTTAATTTGATTACCGCTTTTCGGGGAAGATTTTGGAGTACTTCACCTGAAATCAAATCATATCCCGGCGTCTTTTTCTTTTTTAGCTTTTTGATTTCATTGTAAACTTCTCTTGGTGTTGTAAGTTTAATTTCAATATCATCTTGGGATGTTTTTGAAATTTAGTACGCAGTTAGTACGAAGGCATGGTTCATATCCTCGTTAGGCTGAAATATCAACTCTAAGTGTTGTGCAAATCTAGAAGCTTTCTGTTCATTGCTGACGGCCCAACTTCCGTTATTTTCTTTTATAGGTGGGACCTGCAGAGTAGGTTTTTTAAGGTTTTTAGTGGTTTTCCACAATGAGTAGTTAGTTGAACGATCACTTGTCAGCTGAATCAAGTAAGTGTTCATGGATTCGTCATTGAAAGCTTGTATTGTCTTTCGAAGTTTTTTTGTTAAGTTGTTCAGAAGCATTTTGTCTTTTGGACATCTTGTCATGTGCCATTGCTGTCGCTGTCTTCTTTTATTAGCTATCATATCTCTTATTTCTATGGGATAATAATTACATCTATTTTTCTTTTTGTATTCTGGTGTATTTTTCCAGGCACATTGTTGAATGTCAGTTATGAATTTTTTAAAATCTATATCTACTTCATTTGGGCATTTTAATGAAGTTTTTAGGTCAGTTATACTGTCTAAATCTAGCTTGAAGCTTTCCCAATCTGTGTTTTTATTTGCCAAAGAAGGGCTGGTTTCTTTCTCAATGATGTTCTCACTTACCGTTAGAATTATCGGTAAGTGGTCAGAGTTCATATCATAACCTTCCTGAATATGCAAAAAGCTTGGTGATATATTTTTATAAATAAAAAAATCTATGAGGTCAGGAATCTTCAAAGGATCAGTGGGCCAGTAAGTTGGCTTGCCTGTTGATATGACATCACATTTGCAGTCTCTAATGGCTGTTAATAGTTCTTTTCCTTTAGTGGTAGTAAGTCTCGATCCCCAGTAGGTATTCTTAGCATTAAAGTCACCTCCCAGTATAAATCTGTTACCTAGTTCTTTTAGAAAACTTATGTACTGTTCCACTTTTAGTGCGTGCTTAGGCGGACAGTATATCGATGATAATGTGATGGGATACCTTTTAGTTTCAAGCTGAATAGCAACTGCTTGTATATGTTGTTCTTCAAACTTATGTTTTTCAAAGTGATTGATATTATCTCTTATGATGATGGCGCTACCTCCTCTTGCGGTATTATCCGGGTGCAGAGCGTGGTATGTTTTATATCCTTGTAGTCTGATGTAGGATTCACGTGTAAAATGTGATTCGGAAACAAGACAAATATCGATATTTTCTGTATTGAGGACCACCTGTAGTTCATTTCGATGATGAAGCAGTCCATTTGCATTCCACGCCATTATATTTAGTGATCTATGCATAATGTATGTTTGAAGTAGCCATTTTAGTGCTATTTTCTATTTTTTTCAACCTACTGTCGAATGAGGTCATAAGTGACAAAATTTGATTAACTTTTTCGTCGATAGTGGAATTTTTCTGTTGAGTTTGAGGCTGTGGTAATCGCTGTTGCTGAGTTCCTTTAGTCATTTGAGCGTACGTGATGTTTTTAGTTACGCTTTGTGCCTTTTTGGTATTATTTGCACTTGGCGCCTGGGTAGTGGTAGTTGTGACATTTTTCTTTGTATGCTTATTTTTTAAGCTTTGTAATTCCTTCGCTACTATGCATCCCCTGTAGTTAGCGGGGTGCGGTTGACCACAGTGTACACATTTCGGTTTAGCATCAGCTGGCTTCTGACAGTCTCGAGTCAAATGCTTGCCTGTACATTTAACGCATCGTGGTTCCTTGGAACAGTACTTTTGCGTGTGCCCATATGATTGGCACCTTTTACATTGGGGGAGAAGTCTGGAAGTTTTCACAGGTTCAATCTCCACTTTGCATCCTAATATTATCCTTATATTGTAAATTTTATTTATGTCTTCATCTTTTTCGAAAGAAAGCAGAAACATATTAAGTGGTTCCTTCTTCCTCCAGCTGAGTTTGTTGACCGCACTTAGAATTTTAAATCCATTGAGGGTCAGGTCACTCACTATTCTATCAGGCATACACGAAGAATGAAGATTTTTAGCCATGACTCTTATAGGTCTATCCTGCTTATTTTCGTAAGAATGCCAACGTAAGCTCTGTTGTGACAGCAATTTCGTAATACTTCTATACGAATCTTCATCGCGCGCATTTATCTTCGCACATTCACTGTTCATTACTTTTATGATGAACGTGTCCTTAGGAACGCTTGTCAATAAAAAGTCGTAAAACGCCTGATAGTTTCGGACGTCTTCAACAACAATTGGTGGAGGTTGGGGAGGTTTTTTTAACTCTTCTTTGGCGATCGGACTAGGGGGATCATCTTGCGTGGGGGAGGGAGACTTTAACAACTTCCTTTTCTTTCTACCTTTTTCTCGCACCCACCCGGTTTCTTTAGCGAGTTCCTCCTCGTCCGTCTCGTACTGGACTGCGGCTGAAGGTTCGTCATTATTGGGCTGTTTAGTTGGAACAGTGTCATTCTGCTCCCGAACATGTTTAAGATGGCACTGAAGCTCGTGGATTTGGTTTTGTAGTTCACCAACAAGATCCTGTAATTTAATACGTTGTCTTCTTTCTTCTTCGAAACGATCATATAGCAATCGTTCCGTTTCCGTTGATAAAGTTATTTTTGTAGGTGAAGCCATCGTTATTAGTTGCTTCGCCTTAACATTTGTTTACACAAAATTAGCTTGTTTCACTCAGTACGCGTATCTGGGTCATCGCGACGACCGTATAAACAATGCACTCGCGACGGCTAAGTAGGCTGCTGCGTCAGCGCCTTACCCGAGTGGACTAGAGCAGGCGCAACGCGAACGCAACCTTTCTCTACGGAAGTAGCAAACTCACCTACACTCACTCACATAAATATTGAAATGATAATATTATAATTATTTTTTCTTGTTATACTCACTACATCGGGGTTGGTGTACACAATGGGGTGCGGTGAGCAACGCCAGCTAGGACGGTTGTCACAGCGGTCATCTTCTAGAGACTTCCTAGAAAGGGACTGAACGCGCTACTAGTTCCGAGTAAGTCGTGGATGAAATGCGGCGCGTCTCGTGTGAGGGCTGGCTACCACGCTACCTTCTTGCTAGACTGCAATCAACAGAAAGTATTCGCGTGTGGACTTAACAATTATGGACAGTTGTCCATAATTGTTAAGTCTGGTATAACTGGTATAACAGAAGAAAAGTTTAAAACTACAGTGAATACACCGTTCGAGTGTCCATTGTTCAAGGACGCGGCGTGGCACGCGATAGCGGTTAATAAACATTTATTATAATTTATATCGGGCGGTATCGGGCGGAAGGTTAGGTTAGGTTAGGTTAGGTTAACCCTTCCATTCCCCCAATGAGAGGGTATGCGTAACGCATTTTTCCCAGCGAAAACAAAAAAAAAAAAAAGGGTTAGGTTGGGGTGCGGGTCGGAACACCTCCTCGTGGTGTACCCTGGGTATCGGCCGACAACTTTTCCCAGTTAACTGGGTTAAGTTGTTGACCGATAGCGAAGTTCGGACGTGAGGGGCTCCTCCGCGTGTCCCTCTGATATTTAGCAGAGGGCACAGCGTGACGGGGCAGGGCGGGCTCGGTAGTGGGAGCCGCCTGGTGGTGGGTCTGAGCATAATGCTCGGACTTAGTGGCGGGGCCGGTAAAGGCCGCATGAGGGCTGCTCGCATGATTTTGTCATGCGAGCCAGACGGTGGACGGTCTGCGAGTAGGGGTAGTTGCCCTTCGCACACCTGTCATTTGAGGGACAGAGGGTGTGGTGAGTTTGAGGAGAAGACGAGCCACACTCCTCTTAGGCTGTGGGTCCGACATGCTCGGGCCGAGTGGTGGGGCCGGCGACGGTCGAAGAGTGGGGTCTCGCATGCCACTGGCACTGGCATGCGAGTCGAACAGCGGACGGTGCGCGAGTAGGGGTATTTGCTCTTCGCACACCAGTCATCAGAGGGACAGAGGGTGTGGTAAGTTTGACGAGAAGAGGAGCCACACTCCTCTGTCATTGTGGGGTAACTGTTGGAGAGTTGGGGGACTCTTAACAGCTTGCACTACCCCACGTGACGGTTGAGGGGTGACCTTGGTGAGCAAGGTTATCCCTCCACAGCGGCAGAGACCCATTTGGGTCTGCCACCGGGGCAAGGTGGTGAATGCCAGCGCGATCCTATCTTGCCCCACTACGGTGGATGACGGCTCACCCCAGGTTTTTAGTGCGGTATCCTGCCTTTTAGGCAGCGAGTTCCACATAATCATCTCGCTTCCCCGGGCGAGTTGGTATCCATAAAGGATTTTCCTGGGTCAAAAAAAAAAAAAAAGGTTAGGTTAGGTTGGGGTGCGGGTCGGAATACCTCCTCGTGGTGCACCCTGGGTGTCGGTCCACAACTTTTCCTTTTTGGGTTAAGTTGTCGCCCGATGGCGAAGTTCCGACGAGGTGGGCCCCTCCGCGTGTCCCTCTGGCAAGGTAGCAGAAGGCACAGTGTGACGGGGCAGGGCGGGCTCGGTGGTAGGAGTCGCCCGGTGGGGGGTCAGGTGGTTGCCTGATTGGCTAGGTGGAAGCGCTTTTGCGCCCACCTTGCAGGGTTGGATCCGCAAGGATCGAAGAATGACCAAACCTTAAGGTTCGGCGCCCGCCGAGGGGGTTGCCCGGGCCTGTTGACCTGAACTTTAGCACGGAACGCATGGGTGCATGTTCTGGGTGACAGGCCAGGGTATGGTCGGGGAGATCCCGGCCACTAGGGCGTCAGACGTAGGGAAGGCCCAAGGTTTGGCGCTCGCCGAGGGGGGTATCGCGGCTTGCTGACTCGGACTTCAGCTGCTCTTTCTGCGTTCACGTAGGAGGTTGATATGCGGGTCCGAGGTGGCAAGACGTGGTATGGTCGGAAATATTTCGGCCGCTAGAGCGCCACGACGTAGTAGGGAGACCCACGGTTGGGCCGGCCGAGGGGATCGTGGTACGTGACCCTGGACTTTAGCTGCTCTCTCTGCGTGTATTGCGCAGAATGTAGATGTGCGGGTCTAGGGTCATGTGTTACGGTTTTTTTAGATGGATTTGATTCCATCGGAGCCCAAACAAAGGAAACCTTATCTCCTTAAATAAGGACCATATGGAAAGGGCTATTGAAAACACACAACCCCAGGAGGGTACCGGGCTCACAGAGTCCGGAGAACCCCTTGTCACTTCGGTGATCTGTCCCACGGTATCTGGGGCGGGCAACAATCGCCTACCGAGCCACAATGGCTCCGACATAGTCGAGGAGGCTATGACAATCCTATCGGATTCCGATGGGAGCGTGCAAACTGTGATGGATTCGGCGGATTTATTGGAACCTAGTCGGTTCTGGCCAGAGCCGGGAGCTAAAAGACGGCGTCGTGATGACTCTTTGTCATCCACTGATGCCGAAAGTCTTGCTTCTTTACACAGTTCGCCCATATTAGGTGGTGATGCGAGCACTACGAGCGGGGACCGGAGACGCGAATTTCTCCGAAAGCGTGATGAGATCGAAGCCAGGGTAGAAGCCGATGTAGCCAAGCGAGCTTCCCTCGCGAGAGCTACTCGACAAAACTTGGGTCTCCAAGGCGCGGGGGTGGATCCGAGGTCAGCAGATATGATTAATCGTCGCGTCCTAGACGACGTGGCGATTATCATGGATGTGGCTAAGAAATCCGGCCACTTGAAGGGTACCTTCGTAAAGGCACTGAAAGATGCTGCTGGATCTATTAAGTCTGCTGTAAAGATCCTCAGCTCAAGGACCTCTTCTGAAGAGACTGCCATATTGAGGGCAGACAACGATTGCCTGAAAGGAGAAGTTGCGGACCTTCGCCGCCAAATAGAAGAACTCCGAGAGGAAGTCTCTGGTAGCCGAAAGGCCTCTGCACCTCGGTCAAGGCGGAAGCAGTCATCTGAGAGAATGGAAGTGCCAGAGCCTATACAGCCTCGACGTACTAATATTTCACGACACAAACTTACGACACATTTCACTATATTTTTGCTATTCACTATTCTGTGACTATGTACTACTTACCTACCTGATACACACACTTTAGAAACATATGACTCACAAGTACACAAACATTCATACAACCCTTACTCACACTCATTCATTGATACCTACACACTTAACTCCCTGCACTAATTACTTTATTTTATTGTAATAACTTAGATGTGTTGTCTTTCCATTACTTACTTACTACCTACTTAATTATATTTTTTATTTATTATTATACTAACTTCCATTACTTTCATACGGTTATAAATTATTGACATCACCTTACTTGTGCCACTAGACTATAACTATATGTATGTAATGTTCCGCGGGAGGGTCCTGGTGACCTGCAATACAGGTTTTTACAAAACCTACAGCAGGCACCAGTCTCTCACAACGTATAATTATATGCCTTTATGTTATAATTATGTCCTATAAACTTAAGTCCTACCTATTTGTAATTTGTTTTTTTTTGTACTTTGTAATTTTTGTGAGAGAAATAAATGGATATATTATATTATACAGTCTCGTGATGCTGGTGCCGAGTATTTAACTCGGTCGATCATGATGCAGGTTGGCAGTATGGTGGCTGCTAGATTTGAGGCGCTGGAGGACCGCCTTCTACCTGAAAAGCGCCTGCGACCTCCACTTGCGGCTGACAGAAGGAACGCTGCAGCGACTGCAGCTTCCCCAGGGTCAGGTCATGAACCGTTGTTGGAGGCTAACGTAAGGCCTCTAGAGAGGTCACAGGTGAAAGAAGGTCTCTCGAAAGCTGAGGATGCACGCCATACTCAGAAAAGGAAGAAGCAGAGGGCTGCACCTAAGGTGATATCCGAGAGTATTACTACTCCACGGCCATTACCTGCTGCTACGTCCCAGGAAGGGGGATGGACCAAGGTGGTACGGAAACGGAGTCGCAAAAAGAAAAAAGTGCCTAAGGCCAACGCCTCATCTTCCTTGAGCAAGGCATCTAAATTGCGCACTCCCAAGTCCTCGGCTGTAGTCATTACGCTGCAGCCGGAGGCTGAGGAAGGTGGCATGACGTATGCCAAACTACTTTCTCGGGCTCGTGAAACAGTAAGCCTGTCGAGCTGCGGAATCAACGACCTCCGATTCCGTAAGGCAGCCACAGGTGCCCGAATATTAGAGGTTCCCGGTGCTGGAAGCGGTGATAAAGCTGATGCCATGGCCTCTAAATTAAAGGAAACCCTTGGTGACGGGGTTAAAGTGTCTAGGCCGACCAAAAGTGTAGAACTGAGGGTGTTCGGTTTAGACGACTCGATTACAGCACAGGAAGTGGTCGCTGCAGTCGCGAATAAAGGTGGCTGCTCCATTGAGTCAGTCAAGACTGGAGAACTGCGTCACGACTCTCGTGGCAACTCTACCTTGTGGATGCGATGCCCGGTGTCTGCCGCAAAAAAGCTGAGTGAGGGTGGCCGTCTATTGGTCGGTTGGGTGGCGGCACGGGTTCAGTTGCTGCAGCCAAGACCAATGCGGTGTTTCCGGTGCCTAATAATCGGTCACGTTCGAGCCCAGTGCACTGCGGAGGTTGACCGCAGCGATCTTTGCTATCGCTGTGGTGATGCCGGCCATAGGGCGGCTTATTGTTCTGCAAGTGCGCCAAGGTGTGCAGTGTGTGCAGCTTCGAAACGCCCAGCAGATCACAAGCTGGGAAGCAAAATGTGCTCTCCACCGAAGCCCAAAAGGAAGGCAAACCCAACGACTCCAGCTCAAAGGGCCCTGACAAGGGGGGAGGCGATGATAACTAGTTAATTAGTTATGGATCATCGCTTCCTACAGGCGAACATCAACCATTCGGCTGGTGCGCAGGATTTGCTGCTGCAAAGCTTTGCCGAGTGGCTGATCGAGATTGCTGTGGTTGCCGAGCCATTCTTCGTTCCTCCCCGAGATAATTGGGTAGCAGACGTGGATGGCTTGGTAACCATAATCGCATCTAGTTCCGTTGGAGCTTCATCTCTCAATGTCATAGCGAGAGGTCGAGGTTATGTGGCGGTGCTTTGGAGGGACACTGTCCTCATCGGTGTTTACTTCTCTCCAAACAGACATCTTGCCGAGTTCGAGTCGTTCTTGGGAGGGTTGGGAGCCCTTATTGGGCAGACCCTCCCTCGCCCAGTGCTCGTAGTTGGGGACCTAAACGCCAAATCTTTGGCTTGGGGTTCCCCTGCGACTGACGCTCGTGGTGAGGTCCTGGAGGAGTGGGCCACGATAGCCGGCCTATCGGTCCTTAACCAAGGGTCGGTCAACACGTGCGTGCGACATAATGGGGGATCTATTGTGGTCGTTTCGTTCGCATCCCCCGCAGTCGCGGGCCGTGTTCGTGGATGGAGAGTTTTGGAGGGAGTGGAGACACTATCGGATCATTTATATGTCCGATTTGATGTCTCCACTCACCCTGATACCACCATCGCCCGGAGCACCACCCCACCTTCCCGAAGATGGGTGTTGGGGACCCTGGACAGTGAAGCGCTAGTGGAGGCTTCGATTGTCCAGGCATGGTCAAACCCTCCTGAAGGTCCCGTGGAGGTCGAAGAGGAGGCGGAGTGGTTTCGGGGCGCCATGTCACAAGTCTGTGACGCTGGCATGTCCCGGGCCAAGGCACGTCCACCTAAGCGTCAGGTCTACTGGTGGAGCCAGGCGATCGCTGACCTGCGCATTAGTTGCGTGGGAGCGAGACGCCGGTACACCAGGCAAAAAAAGCGGGTAGGCGCAAATCAATAAACATCGAAATTTTTTGTCTCTTACTTTTTAATTGAAATAAATTATACGAAACATTTAAAATACAAAAGTAATTATGAATATATAAACATAAGTACATACCGCACCTGCCATAGTGTTTTCTCACCACGGATTGTACAATAAAAAGAGTTGTAAGTTACATCACTTTGCCTAATTTCACTGCACTCACTTTACTATGGACGCCATACAGGAAAGCTTAAACCAAATGATGATTTCATTTGGGCAACGAATGGATGCCTTTGAGGAACGGCAGGCATCAAATCCAGGCACCCCCACACCTGACAGCGAACATCTGGCACAGGAATTTCAGGCGTTCAAGATCTTTGCTGTCACCTCCTTCAAATCTTTGCAGAGCCAAATTGAAGTTATGGCAAAGCAAATTGATCAGCAGGAGATGCGTGGGCGGCGGAAATTTCTTCTTCTCCATGGTCTTGTTGAGGTACAGAAAGAGAACACCTGTGCAGTGCTTGTACAGGCGTTATCAGACCATTTAAAGCTGAGTGGGTTCTCTACGCAGGACATCAACCAGTGCCACAGACTCGGCCGTGCTTCGGGTGGTGATAAGCCTCGTCCGATTATTTTCAAGCTTAAGGACATAGAACTTCGTGGTAAAATCTGGTCGTCGAAAACTAGCCTAAAAGGCACAGGGCTAATCATTTCAGAGTTCCTGACCAGATCTCGTCAGGACTTGTTCTTGGCCGCGCGGCAAAAATATGGTGTCACAAAAACATGGACAAGGGACGGAGTTGTCTTTGTGATGGAACAGAATGGTATCAGGCGCCGTATCGAGTGCATTACGGATCTCGTCGAACCATCCAACTGTGTCGTCGACGTTGCAGGTCCGCCTCGTAAGGAATTATCGAAGCTGCCAACAGGAACGAAGACCAAAACCAAACGAGCCGCTAGCAAAAAGTGAGTTCTCACACTCAAATCACTCGATTTCTTGTGTTAAGTCGGTCTTCAGTCGTATGTTTTTCATTTACGTGGAAGAGGGTGCTGTACTAAAGTTATTTTACCCTCATATAATCTCTTGTTTCGCACCACAGCTTACCCTCATTTGTTTTACATTAGGTATTGGCAAATAGTTAATACACATACATAATTATTAATTGTTTTGTTTTGTCGAAAATTGTTTGATTTGATGTTGCATTATATTACTTCACTCACTTTGGAATTTTTTTTTTTTTTTTTTTTTTTTTTCTTCATGGCTTTACACGATTAGTGTATTTAGCCAGTGTCAAGTATTGAAATTTTTCAAGTTTTTATGAATGTTAGTCGTAGAGATGGGTCAAAGTCACATTTCAGGTCAGTTGTCAAGTAAAAGTCTAGTCTAAGTCATACCTTCAGTAAAGATGTGGTGTTTACTGAAGATTTTCAGTGGAATTTTGGTGAGAACGCAAATAGCATGTTTTTCAACATTGTGCTGTTTCCCTACACTCGCACACATTCACCGGAACTTAATGGTTAATAATCCACATTTATTACATATTAACACGCGGAAGAACACAAGTTTTAGGAAAGAATACAATGAGATCACACACACTTTTCCACGTTCCCGCCAAAACTCCACTTTGGCACTTGTTGAAGTTAAACCACAGATAGTATTAGTGTCATACCCCCTCCATACATGGTTACTTGCTATTCGTGATTGCTTATCGACAATATTTATAAATATTGTTTGTCTTCTTTGATGTGTCATAGAAACCGACATACATGCGGTAAGGCATGTTCGTTTTCTACTATATATGCCAAATACATACGCAAATAGGCGAACAACTTCGCAAATAGACACACATACGAGTACCAAATACGCAAATACAAGTAGCCATGTGTGGAACTAGCATTAGACGTTGTTGTCATTACTCATTAGTGTCATTCTTATGTCATTTGTCAAAAAGATTTTTTTTCCTTTTTTTGGCTTCACTGATGTTAATTATAGTGCCGACGACTGAGGATAGCTTAACATATGGAATAAATAAATAATTTGTGTGTAAAACAGTAAGTTTGTCTTAAATATGTCAACATCAGTATGTTCGTCTGGAATTTTAATAGCTCTGAAAATTACAAAGTTACGTATTTGGCAGGGTGGACATCCAAAAGATATAATAAGACATATCTTTAGTCCTAATTAGAATAAGAAAAAAATTACAAGTCTATAGATTATTTATTTCGAAGAAACTTAAAAGGTACTCACTAAGCAGCCACTTATACACAAGTACATTTATAAATATTATAATTTACACTTAAACACATAATTTATAGTTAGAAATAAGTATATTTCATATTGTTATATTACATAGACTGAACATGCAAGGCAGAAAGCTTCTTAAAATTGGCTTTCTAAATGCTGGGTCATTAGGTACAAATCATGACGACTTTATTGTAGCCATGGATAGACATGACGTTGACATAATGGCCATCAACGAGACCTGGCTTCGGGCTAGTGAGCGCCCCGAGTCCCTAGTTACCGTTTAAGACATGTGCCACGGCCTACCAACGTCCGTTGTGGTCGGGGGGGTGGAGTCGGCTATTACATTAAGCGCGGAGTCAATGCTCGTACTCGAGCTCATCCCGTTGATCCTAGGCACAATTACGTCGAACAAATGTGGCTCTCACTCACTATCAATGGAAAGAATATAGCGGTTGGTACTGCTTATCGACCCCCCTGGCAAAATGTAGAATTGTTCTTGGACGCTTTGTCAGACTCAATTAATTTTTTTTCTAGTTGTGATAACATAATAATCCTCGGCGATTTTAATATAAATATGTTAGACATGTATGACAATAAAACGAAGCATTTCAATACAATTATACAATGTTTAAATCTAAACCAAATAGTCACAGTTCCAACACACTTTACTGCAAATAGTGAGTCCCTCATTGATGTGGTGTGTACAGACCTACAAGCGAAGTTGGTTACAGTTGAACCATTGGGAGTCATTGGCCATTCATTTGTCATATGCGAGTTAAATACAAAAAGAGATAAATTTATCCCTTACACAATAACTTACAGACCTATTAAAAATATATCTCATGAGTTATTTTCCAAAGACTTAAATATGACTGACTGGAATTCAATATCTGCTTTAACAGAGATCAACGAAATGGTTAGTCTATTTAATAAAATAATATTAAATTTATTAAATGATCATGCACCATTCAAGACTTTCACAGTCAAAGACAAAAGTTATCCCTGGATAACAGATAACATAAAGCTAATGATGCGTTTACGCAATGATGCCCTTGTTGTATACAAACAGACTAAATTAGAGAAAAAACTTGAATATTACAAAGAACTCAAATCATTAGTTAATAAATCCATGTTTTTTGAAAAGGCATCTTATTTTAAATTCAATATAAATAGTAAAATCAGTCAACCTAAAACCTTGTGGAAAAATCTAAAATCACATATCCTAACATCTTCAACTGGAAAAGAACTTCCAACTCATTTGACTGATGTAAATGCCATAAATGGACACTTCCTAAATGTTCCTGGAAATGCCGAAGTCTCTATATCACATTTAACTTTCTTTGAATTTTCACATTATAATACAGAAAACTCGTTCTCAATCAAAACTATAACTATCGACACCATATATAAAATTATAAAAAACCTTAAATCTAGTGCAGAGGGTTGTGACCTTATTAATTTGAATATGTTACTCCTAACTCTTCCAAACTCAATCGAAACAATTACCACACTGATAAATACCTCTATAAAGAACTGTTCCTTTCCAAACATTTGGAAAACGGCAATAGTGCGACCATTACCAAAAATTAACAATCCTAACGAGCTGAAGGACCTTAGGCCCATTAGCATTTTGCCCTGCATGTCCAAAATCATGGAGAAGGTGGTATGCCAGCAGCTGACTACCTACCTAGAAAAAAATGGAATTCTGCCAGAGGTACAATCAGGGTTCAGAAGAGGTAGAAGTACATCCACAGCGCTCTTAGATGTCACTGATAATATTCTGAGCTCACAAGACCAGGGTAAGTGCACTTTATTAGTGTTGTTAGATTTTTCCCGCGCCTTTGATGCAATAAATATCCCTCTTATGCTTGCAAAATTAAGTTATTATGGTTTTGACTCAGCAGCTGTAAAATGGTTTAATAGTTACCTTAGCAACCGGCATCAATATGTTGAGCTGAAGCAACTATCTGGAAAAACTTTGAAATCTAAACTGACAGAAATTAAACGGGGCGTACCTCAAGGTTCTATTTTGGGTCCAATCCTATTCATACTTTACAGTGCTGACATAATTAAATGTATCAAAAATTCCAAATTTCATATATATGCTGATGACTTACAAATGTATATAGATTTTGACCCTAAACATTTAAATATTGCAATAGACAGAATTAATGAAGACTTAAAAGGTATTGTACAATGGTCTCAAAATAATTGTCTTTTATTAAACCCCACCAAAACGAAATTCATGATCTTAGGTAGCAAGCATCAGCTCTCTTTGCTCCCCGATGTTATTAATTTTACACTCATGGATGAAAAAGTTGAGAGAGTGGACGTAATACGTAATCTTGGCTTAAAGATGGATGTACTACTGAGATTTGAAGAGCATATAGCTGAATCAGTGAGAAATTGTTTCTACAGACTAAAAATGCTCTACAAACTCAGACCATATTTGAGCGAAGAGCTCCGGATACAACTCGTAGAAACACTTGTGCTTTCTAAACTCAATTATGCTGACACAGTATATGGCTCTCGGCTGTTATCTAGAACCCAACACTTGGTTCAAAGGGTGCAAAATGCCTGTGCTAGATTCTGCTTCAATATTCCTGTTACATCACATGTTACTCCCTTCCTTAATAAACACTATACATTGAAAATGAAATCTAGACGCAAGCAGACACGCCAGGTGGAGTCACCTGGCGTGTCTGCTTTTTGGCGTAATAAACTTTAAAAATCCATTTTATCTATATAACAAGCTCATTTGGTTTGCCGGGGGCAGGTCATCTTCAGCTCGCCATGTCTCTCAACAACTGTCTACACAGAAACATCGTACAGTTGGCTTCCGAGGTTCCTTTCGCTACTCGGCATCCAAGTGTTGGAACAATATTCCACCTCCAATAAGGAACCTGAAAACATTAAATCTCTTTAAGTTAAAATTAAAACAATTCCTAGTGGTTGCTCAAAGGAACCATGGTAATATTAATATAGATGTTTCAATCATTTAAAGTCAATCAGTAACTAATTACCTATTAACACATCTACTCTCTTACTTACATTACCCAAAACAGCTTATCGCATACCCATTGTACACCAAATACCTATGTTTCTATTATGTGTCTTAGTTCACCAACCTTGAATAAAAAACAAATAGTTGCAAGTCATAGTATTTTTGTACCTATTTGAGCTCATAGACTATTATTAAATTAATTTAATTCCACAAATGTTGTGATTTAGTTGCTAAAACAATGTTTTCTTTCTTTCCGTGTAATCTGTACCGTCCAGTGTTCTATAAATATAATATAATAAATAATATAATTAACTTTGTATTTATGAAGTATTGTCTGTAAGATTTATGTTTAATTGAATACCTTTTAATTTAGTTTTATCAATTTTAAGTTTTCTTTTTTAGAAATTGTTTTGTGTTAGTCCAACACCCGCTCTAGGCCTATCCGAAAATCAGCGTTCGGGTGGTTAGCTGCTTGAACATTTGTGCTGAGATAGGCCTTTTCAGCAACAACTACCTTGTGTTAAAAATCTATTTTTTAGTTTCTATTTTAATTGTTCTTTTTTTGTTTATGTAACGCTATCTATTTTTGTTTTATATTGTTTTTGACTGTGTAGTTAGTTTAGCTGAATAAATGTATTTTCTTTCTTTCTTTTCTTTCAGGCACCGCAGACGTAGACGCCGGGACGAAGACGTTGAGCGCCAGTTGTATGAGTCGTATAGGGGGTTTGTTAGAGACCTACAGCTGGCGATCTCCAATGCCGAAACCCAGGCAAGAGAAGAGCAGCTGGAGACTCTCAATCACGACCCATGGGGACGACCCTACAAGGTAGTCAGAGGGAAATTGCGCCCATGGGCGCCTCCCCTTACAGAGAGTCTCCCTCCACAGCTAGTGGAGGACGTTGTCACCACCCTGTTTCCGAACGGGGTTGAACATACGCCTCCGCAAATGTCGCCCGCCCGAGCGGTGGGGCAGAGTGACACGAGCGAGAATGTGCCAGAGGTGTCGATGGGTGAGCTGGGCGCTGCCATATTATAGTTACGGGCAAAAAACCGTGCTCCGGGGCCGGATGGCATCCCTGGCCGCGCTTGGGTTTTGGCATTGGAGGCGTTGGGAGAACATTTCCGCAGGCTGTTAAGTGCTTGTTTGGAGACGGGAACGTTCCCAACAATTTGGAAGACGGGCAGACTCGTTCTGTTGAGGAAAGATGGGCGCCCCGCGGAATCTCCTTCCGCATACCGTCCCATAGTGATGCTTGATGAGGCTGACAAGTTGTTTGAGAGGGTGGTAGCTTGTCGTCTCGTCAGGCATCTGCGAGATGTGGGTCCCGACCTGTCGGACGACCAGCTAGGCTATTCTGCAAGCTATCTCGACAGCGGAATCCGCGGTGAGATTTGAATTTCGTATTACGAAATTCAACCGTATTACGAACGTGATAAGATTGAATTTCGTAGTACGAAATTCGAATCTCACGGCGGATTCCGCTGTCGAGATAGCTTACAGAATAGCCTAGCTGTACGGTTTTCGGGTTGGCAGGTCGTGTATTGACGCGATTAAACGCGTCAAGGCCAGCTCGGACGAGACCGTGGCGGGGGGGGGGAGTGCTGTTGGCGGTGTCCTTAGACATCGCTAATGCATTCAATTCCTTGCCGTGGTCTTGCATTAGGGAGGCACTGAAGTATCATGATGTGCCTTCCTACTTGAGCCGTATAGTCGGAGCCTACCTGTGCCAGAGGTACATCTCGTACTCGGGGCGGGATGGGCAAATTCTTCGGAGGGAGATGTCGTGCGGTGTTCCACAGGGTTCGGTCCTAGGGCCACTCCTGTGGAACATTGGTTACGACTGGGTATTGCGGGGAAATCTCCCCACGGGCGCAAGCGTGATCTGCTATGCGGATGACACGCTGGTCATGGCCCGGGGGAGCACGTACGAGGAGGCTGCCCGCCTTGCCACATTGGCGGCGACACGGGTCGTCAACCGAATCGGTTTGCTGGGACTTCGCGTTGCTCTGGGTAAGTCGGAGGCTATGTGCTTTCATGGCCCGAGACGAGCCCCGCCGCGTGATTCCAATCTCAACATCGGTAACGCCCGTATCGAGTTCGGGTCCTCGATGAAATATCTCGGACTCGTCCTCGACAGCCGGTGGAACTTTCATGAGCACTTCAAGCGCCTCTCCCCCCGACTGATTGGTGCGGCAGCCGCTTTAAAGCGGTTGTTGCCCAACCTCGGGGGGCCTAAGGCGAGTGCTCGCCGCCTCTATATGGGGGTGATGCGGTCCATGGCCCTATATGGGGCCCCAATTTGGGAGGAGTCCCTGACGGAAAAAAACATTGCCCTGCTGAGGAGATCTCAGAGGGTGATGGCTGTCGGGGTCATCCGTGGATATCGCACTGTCTCCTTTGAGGCGGCGTGCTTGCTGGCGGGATCCCCACCATGGGATCTGGAGGCCGATCTCTACGCGGCAATGTACAATTGGCGCGTGGATCTCCGCCTTCGGGGAGAAAGTCCTTCGCTTAGGGCGCTTGAAGTGTGGAAGTTCCACGCTCGGCAGTCCTTGATGGGAAGGTGGGAGGCGAGGCTAGCCGAACCCCGTGCTGGCCTCAGGACTGTCGAGGCTGTCCGCCCTGTCTTTAAGGAGTGGGTGGACAGGGCACACGGGTCTTTGACCTTCCGGCTGACGCAGGAACTGACGGGGCATGGATGCTTCGGAAAGTACCTCTGTCGCATAGCCGGAAGGGAACCGACAACCGTGTGCCACCATTGCGACTGCGATGAGGACAAGGCGCAGCATTCGCTGGCGGTCTGCCCAGCTTGGGAGGGCCAACGCCTTGTCCTCACCGCAGTCGTAGGGGCGGACCTCTCGATGCCATCGTTGATAAAATCGATGCTTGACAGCGAGAGGTCATGGACTGCCGTGCTCGACTTCTGCGAAGATATTATCTTGCAGAAGGAGGCTGCGGAGAGAGAGCGTGAGATTGCATAAAACCTTCCGATCCGTAGCCGGAGAGCCGGGCGTCAAAGAAGGGCTTACCACGCCCTTCTTCACCCCCCATAACAGGTCAGGGCGGCGGTCATGGGGGTGACCGTCGCCCGTAACTGAGACCTGGAGATGGCGCGCGCGGTGTTCCCGCGCGCATCTCAGTGGTGAGGGTGGGGTATCTCCAACTCCACCCAACTCGAGGCTGGGGCCCCTAGGGGGCCGACACTGTCGGGGCCGCGGGCGAGTGCCCAAGCGTACCCGTAGCCCCAACACTAGGGTGCAGCTGGGAACACCATGGGGTTTTAGTCGGTTGGAGCCCGACATAACCACTTCATTGCCCCCGCGATGGAGTGGTACCCGACCGGGTTTCCCCATGTAAAAAAAAAAAAAAAACGGTTAGGTTAGGTAAGGTTAGGTTGGGGTGCGGGTCGGAACACCTCCTCGTGGTGCACCCTGGGTGTCGGTCGACAATTTTTCCTTTTTGGGTTAAGTTGTCGACCGATGGCGAAGTTCCGACGAGGTGGGCCCCTCCGCGTGTCCCTCTGGCAAGGTAGCAGAGGGCACAGTGTGACGGGGCAGGGCGGGCTTGGTGTTGGGAGCCGCCCGATGGTGGGTCCGGGATGCTGCTCGGACGCGTTGGGGGTCGGGATGGTTCGGTCGTAGATAACAGCGACCGAAACGCTTCTACCCCCAAGGGGGCTCAAGCTCGTGTTGGCGCTTGCCCAGAAGGTGATGGGTGTAGCGACAACGTGACCTGGGAGCTGATGGTGGGGACAGATGAGTCCCAAGTGGTGGGCCTGTTGGGCCAAGTGGTGGGGCTGGTAACGGCCGTAGGGAAGGAGCCTCGGGCGCCATTGCAGAGCCATATGCAATGGCGTGCGAGTCGGAGAGTTGACCGTGTGCGAGCAGGGGCATTTGCCCTTCGCACATGTGTCATAAGGTGGGGGATGCAGACTCGTTCGACATTTACATTCACTCGCTCGTCGAGCGAGTCGACGCGCGCGATGTGTCTTTCGTTCGTCGCTGTGAACTTGTACATCACAGCGACGAGCGAGATGGCGTTGTCGCAGTCGCCCCTTCGTGAGCCTGGACTGGTCACGGAGGGGGCGGTCGAGTGGAGCAAGCGTCTGCTCCGCTCGGGATGCGTATGGGCACGAGGTTGCATCGGTCGGTCGTGCCGACCGGTGCAATTTCATCCCCAGAGGCCGGGAGGGTAGACACGGGGGTGTCTGCCCACCACGAACGGCCTCGAGGTGGTGAAGCGCGCGTAGTGTTCCCGCGCGCTTCTTAGACGCAGGGTAGGGGCGGAGTATCTCCAACTCCGCCCATTACTGAGAAGGGGTCCTCACGGACCAACGCCGTCGGGGCCGCGGGAGAGTGCGAAAACGTACCCGTAGCCCCGGCACATGGGCGTCCTGGTGTAACACAGTGGAGTTTTAGTCGGTTGGAGTCCGACATAATCACATCGCTGCCCCCGTAGTGGTGTGGTATCCGTGCGGATTTCCCCGCTCAAAAAAAAAAAAAAAAAAAGTTTAGGTTAGGTTAGGTTAGGTTAGGTTTTTTTTTTTTTTTTTTTTTAAATTAAGCAAATTTACCTCTGATTCTGTTCAGAGCGGTTTTTGTTCAGTTTGATTTATTTAATTATATGTGTTTATGTTTTTCCATAATTTGTTTGTAGTTTGTTTATTATGTCCGAATGATTTTCTTTACTTTTCAACATTTGAAGTGTGGCTTTTTTAATGTTTCCTATTTACTTTATCTATTTATTTACTTATATTTTATGTTTTTTATACTTTGTTGTTCTTCGTATGTTGACTATATATATTCTTATAATATATATTTAGCATACTTTATTTACTTTTTATTTAGTTTATTTACTTTACTTACGATATCTGTACCATATTTTAAAAATTCTTTTCTGTGTTTTTTATCTATCAATATTTGTTTTAAATTTTCTTCCTTTATTTGCAGGTCCAGTTTTTGTTTCAAGTTGTTCCTCATTTGGCCATACATAGGGCAATATACAATGACATGCAATATAGTCTGTTTGACGCCTGGCTCGCAGATACATGATGGGTCCTCCTTACACTTGAAACGATTCAAGTATTCGGAGAACCCACCATGTCCCGTTAGTAATTGTGTTGTAGCTCCGGTCAATGGGATTTTCCTGACTATACTGTATGCCTGTAGGGCATCTGGGAAGAACAACTTTGTTGTGGCCGCAGTGTGACTTTCTTTATATCTACGGTTCCATTCGCCAAGCGCATCTATGCGAATAAGTCGTTTGGCGAATGAAACCGGACAGGAATCGTAATCTGGCTTTCTCTTTGAGTTGACGGCCGCCTCTTTTGCGAGCTCATCTGCCCGTTCATTACCTTCTAAACCTGCGTGCGCCTTAATCCAGAATAAAGAAACGATTTTATCCTATTCTTTAATTGCACGCAGGTTTTTACGGATTTCGGCAGCTAAGGGGTGGGTCGCAGCGTAATTCTTTACAGTTTCCAGTGAAGATCTGGAATCACTGTATATACCAAAACTTACCTCAGGCCACTTCAGGATCTCTCTTGTGGCTCTACATATGCTAACGCATACGAAGACACAGAAAAACTTATAAAAGTAATTTCATGACAACTCATATATACACACACACAAACACGCACACGCACACACACACACACACATACGCACACGCATACACACACACGCACACAATCACTCACACACTAAACAGTATTTGCATGTTATTTTTATTATCCTAAATTAATTTTATCTTTAATTAATTAACAATGATATTCTGTATGTAAGTCTTAATTTAATTAATATAAAAATACTCACCTATCGTAAATTCCACGGCAACTGCGAAATTGGAAGGTGTAACAGAATCTGCAGCACAGGCATTTTTGCCTAGTGTAGGTTTTGTGAACAATATTTTATAATTAACAAACAAGCCACAATGTTACTTCAATATATTTAGTAATACATTGTTTATTGTGACATTAATAAAAAAACAAAAAATATGGCATAGAGTTCAGCCTGGTAGACCGTGCAATAGGATGCGAGTTTCAACTTGAGGATTTTCGGCGGCACCATTCCAAATGGATAGTGCCGCTCCAACTTGACCCTCAGTTTTACTCCCATCGGTTTAGATTTTTATGGTTTGGTCATTATATTTATGTAAGTCTTGTTGGTCTACCAGGTTTACAAACTCTATACACATATGTTCCGCCGTGTGGGGATTCTCGGTATATAATTCCCTTTTCTCAACCTCTCTATCAAGCAAAAAGGACTGAGATACCCCCCTCTTGACCTTGTATAAAGCAGCTGCTTCTTTAATTCGAAGATCGAGGGGAAGCATCCCAGCCAACACCAAGGTAGAGTTAAGGGAGACAGTGCGGTAAGCTTTGGTCATCCTCTGCGTAAACCCACGTTGAAGTGAGTTTAACTGTTTTATTATCCCCAACTTATTAGCCGCCGGTGCCCAGGCACTTGCTGCGTACAAGACAACTGGCTCCACTGCTGCGACATATATGGTGCGAATGATCTCAGGAGAAGCCCCCAGCTTATCCTGGCGGCTCTCGATAGATGCTTGTAGATTTTTATTGCTTTTTTGCACACATTTAAAACATGGTTGTTAAAAGTCAGTTTAGCATCTATGGTGAGCCCCAGGATCTTGATCTCGCTTGACATTTCAATATTTATCCCGCCCATCTTCAGGAGTGGAGTGTCAAATTTTAGTTTTCTGGTAAGCAACATAGCTTAAGTCTTATGAGGCGCAAATTTTAACTTATTTTTGACGCCCCACTCCAAAACATAGGCGAGGGCAACATTTGCGTGTTCTTGAACTTCAAGGGCAGTACTTCCGTCGAAAACGAGCACAACATCGTCAGCAAAGGCTTGACAGTAGTGTTTTTGCTCTCCAAGTCCTTTTAGCAACGGATCCAGAAGAAGATTCCACAGAATTGGACCACCAATAGATCCTTGCACACAGCCCTTATTGGTGGTCTTTGTGTACTCTTTTCCAGCATACCTCACTGTAACTGTCCTATCGGTGAGGTAGCTATCGATCACTCTTCGGATATTGATTGGACACTTTTCCTCAGCCAGTCTGGTTCTAATTGCTGGCCACCAATCGCTATCGAAGGCGCCCTCTATGTCAAGTGACACCATCGTCACTAGTCTTTTTTGTTCTAGTTGTGCACGTACGTGTTGAATTAGATCATAGAGGGCATCTTCGGTGCTTCTTTGGTTAGGATAGGTTT
The DNA here is from genome assembly GCA_954871355.1 of Cabera pusaria. Lineage (NCBI taxonomy): Eukaryota > Metazoa > Arthropoda > Insecta > Lepidoptera > Geometridae > Cabera > Cabera pusaria. The sequence continues at coordinate 8,844 of OX940903.1, read as the reverse complement.
TTTTTTTTTTTGTGCCTACGTCCTCCAACGAAATTGGAGCCTATTTCAACTCTTCCTAGTTCATACTGGTTCTCGCGTTTGTACGGATTTCACAGTCAGTCTTCATACGTTGTCTTTCTTTTATTCATCTCATTCAAGTCTCGTAATTGGTGGGATGCCAATTCTATCGTTTATATCTGTTCTATTGTTTATTTATTTTCAGGCTTATAATATATTCTTAAATAAATGTACACATTTTTCTTTCTTATTTTACAATATTTTACCTATCTTTTTATGTTCTCTTTTTATTATATGGATACCTATCATCATATATACAATATATGTGATGGTACTCTCTTATTTCTACTTCTTATTTTTTATTACAGTCTTATTTACTACTTCCTTACAAAATTCTATGAATCTATCTCTTATATTCTTATTCTCTATAATGTTACAAATGTTCTCTATTTTAATATCAATATTTAATTCTTGCTCTATATTGTATCGCATTTTGCCATAAACTGGACAATCTGTGATAACATGCAGGACACTCTCGTCTGTTTGTGGGTCGCATTCGCATGCTGGACTTCCTTTGCACCTGAAACGATGTAGGTACGCCGAAAATCCACCATGCCCTGTCATTAATTGCACTACTGTAGGATTAAGATCAAGTTGTTTGACGATTGGATATGCTTTAATTGCGTCCGGGAAGAAAACTTTAGTTGTGCCCGCGGTGTCTGTCATTTTATATCGCTCATTCCATTCGTCAAGCGACTTTAACCGGATTTGTCGCTTGACGAATGAGATTGGGCATTTGTCGTAGTGAGGCTTTGTCTTTAGGTGTTTAGCTGCTGCCTTTGCTAACTCGTCCGCTCTTTCGTTTCCCTCCAACCCCGCGTGCTTGATCCAGAAAAGTTTTATAAATTTACCACTTTTTGTTACTTCGGATATATTTTTTCTGGTTTTGACGGCGAGGGGATGGAGGGAATTGCTGTTAATCACGGTTTCGAGTGCCGACCTGGAGTCGCAATATATGTGAATATGTCGGGATTTTCTTCGTATGGCTTGAGTAGTGGCTTCGAATAGTGCTAACAGCTCTGCCTGATAAACGGTGCAGTACGACGGCAGTTTTAAATAAAAAATAAATAAAATAAGTTTATTTCAAGTTACTTAGACTCATATACATACACACAATCAACAAATTAAAATTAAATTAAATACAATAAATTATGAGTTCGAATTAAATTTAAATATCATACGGAACTTCAATTTTTTAGCTGTTTTAATGTTTTAGCTTTCGGGTACTAATCTCTTGGCCGTTTTCCCATAGAGATAACGCCGCGCCGACTTTCTCCTCAAGCTTACTGCCGTCGGTAAAGATGTCAAGGCCACAGTTGGTGTGCTGTTGCACTGCTTCGCCGTCTGCCAAGCACTCGAATGTGAGCTTAACCATTGCTGCAGGGTGTACTTTGTCAATAAAGGCTATGTTCTTCTCTACTTCTCGGTCGCCTATTACTTGCTCGGTGTAACCTTTCTTATAAAGCAAGGCTGCTTCCCTGATACGTATGTCCAGAGGAAGCAACCCAGCAAGTATTAGTGCCGAGTTGAGAGATATAGTTTTATATCCCTTTACAATCTTCTGAGCGAAGCCACGCTGTACCACGTCCAATTGCTTCCCAACCATCAATTTATTAGTTGCAGAGGCCCATGCGCTTGCCGCGTACATTATTGTGGGTTCTACCACTGCCGTATAAATAATCCGGATCACCTCGGGTTGTAGTCCCCACTGAACTTTAGCAGCTCTTGAGAGCAGCTTATAAAAGTTTAGTGCTTTGCGACAGATATTACTTACGTGCTTGTTAAAGGTAAGCTTATCGTCAATAATCAGTCCAAGCACTCTTATCTCCTTTGACATGCCAATGTCAATCCCTCCCATGTTCAGTCGTGGTGTGTCGAACTTGAGTTTCCTCGTCATCACCATAGCGCTGGTTTTCTGCGGGGCGAACCTCAATTTGTTCCTTACACCCCACGCCCGAACATGTTCGAGTGCGGCATTGGCATGTCCTTGGATTTCCTCTGCTGTTTCTCCATCGAAGAGCAAAACTATGTCATCGGCAAAAAATCCCTGTCCTCTGGCATTGGCTGCAATACGCCTCTCTTGGCCTCATATAGAGCAGCTGCTTCATGGATTCGGAGGTCAAGTGGGAGTATTCCAGCCAAGACCAGAGCAGAGTTTAATGAAACCGTGCGGTAAGCCTTGGTCATTTTTTGAGCGAACCCACGTTGCACTGTGCTGAGTTGTTTTATCACCCCTATTTTTTGGCTGCGGGTGCCCAAGCACTTGCCGCGTACAAAATTATTGGTTTCACAGTGGCCACATATATAGTGCGGATTATTTCCGGGTTTAGTCCCCAGCTTATCCTGGCGGCTCTCGATAGATGCTTGTATATGTTATTAGCTTTACGACATACGTTAGCTACATGGCTATTGAAAGTTAACTTAGCATCTATCGTGAGTCCCAGGATTTTGATTTCGTGAGACATGCCAATGTCTATCCCGCCCATCCTCAGGATTGGGGAGTCGTATTTTAGTTTTTTCGTCAACACCATCGCTTTGATTTTGTGTGGCGCAAATTTTAACTTGTTTAAGACTCCCCATTCCTGAACATGTTCAAGAGCGGCATTGGCATGTTTTTGGACTTCAAGAGCTGTATCGCCATCGAAGACCAATACCACGTCATCGGCAAAAGCTTGGCAATAGTATTTACGTTCCCCAAGGCCCTTGAGTAGCGGATCCAGGAGGAGATTCCAAAAAATCGGACAGGGCACTCTTCCTCAGCCAGTCTAGCTTTTATAGCGGGCCACCAAGCGTTGTCGAAGGCTCCCTCTATGTCCAACGACACTATCGTCACTAGCCGTTTCCGGTCGAGGTTCTGACGTACGTGTCGTATTAGGTCATAGAGGGAGTCTTCGGTACTTCTTTGGGGCATAGAGCCATACTGGCGAGTACTCAGTTTGGGGAGCAAGTGCCACTTAATTCGAGTAACTACCATCTTTTCGAATATTTTGCCGATGACGGGCAGCAGGCCTATTGGTCTATATGACTTTGGGCTTCTATAAAGTTAAAGTTAGGTTAGGTTAGGTTAGGTTAGGTTAGGTTTTTTTTTTTTTTTTTTTTTTCCGATCTACCCACCAACGAGGTTGGAGATTTTCTAAGCTGTGTTCTCTTTCATACTAGTTCTCGCATTTTCGCTGTGTACCGATGACCTTTCATACTTCATACTAGTGTCTATCTTATATTCGTCTCTGCCATTCTATCATTGGTGGGATCGCCAAACTATTTGCCTTACTCTATTCTACTCTACTTTGTTTATTTTCCATTTTACTTTTTTGTGGGTATACAGTTCAGTAAACTTAGACAAAATAATTATTATTTCATTGATACATTATCTACTCTTATTGCTAATATTATGTTAAGACCTTTCATATATATTCAAATATATGATGGTGCTTTGTATTTTTACTTATTCTTTTTTATCACTTTCATTACAATACTTTTGCAATATGCTATAAAACAATCTCTTATATTCTTATCCTCTAATATTTTACATATGTTACTTATATTTATACTATAATCTATTTTCTGCTCACAATCAAATCTAATTTTGCCATAAATCGGACATTCTATGACCGTATGCAGAGCACTCTCCTCGATTTCTGGGTCACATTGTCATGCTGGGCTAGCTTTACACTTAAAGCGGTAGAGGTAAGATGAGAAGCCTCCGTGCCCAATCATGAGCTGCACTATTACTGGGTCTAATTTTAACTTCTTAATTATAGGATACGCTTTTATTGCATCAGGAAAAAATGTTTTCGTTGTAGATGCAGTATATTCGCTCTTATAGCGCTCATTCCATTCGCCAAGCGACTCAATGCAAATTTGTCGCTTGGCGAATGAAACCGGACACCTGTCGTAGTGTGATCTAGTTTTTAAAAATAGAGCTGCACTTTTAGCAAGCTCATCTGCTCTTTCGTTTCCCTCCAACCCTGCGTGGGCCTTAATCCAAAACAATTTCAGCTGTTTACCGCTATTATTAATTGTTTTGATATTACTCCTTGTTTTCACGGCTAGGGGATGGAGGGAAACGTTGTCGATCACGGTATCGAGCGCTGACTTGGAGTCGCAAAATACGTTGAAGCTGGTTGATTTGCTTTGAAGGGCATATCTTGTAGCCTCCGACAGTGCCCATAATTCCGCCTGGTAAACGGTGCAGCAGCACTCCAGTTTAAACTTTCGGGTACTAATTTCTTCGGCAGCTCTCAGCTCTGCGGGGTGTAAAGTGTCTGTAAAGGCTATGGGGCTCTCATATATATAATTCGGTCACCTACTACCCGCCGGGTGTAGCCTTTCTTTATTTCATAAAGTAAGGCTGCTTCCCGGATTCTAATGTCCAAGGGAAGCAGCCCGGCGAGTAGTAGCGCCGAGTTTAATAAGGCCGTTTTATAAGACTTTATTATTTTTTGCACAAATCCCCTTTGTATTGCATCTAATTTCTTCCTTGTGCTTATCTTTGTCGTAGCTGGTGCCCACGCGCTGGCAGCATACATGATCGTGGGCTCTACTACCGCGGTATAAATTGCCCTTACGACTTCGGGCTTCAGCCCCCAATTTACCTTGGCGGCTTTAGAGAGCTGCTTATATAAGTTCGCCGCCTTCCGGCATACATTGCCTACATGGGAGTTGAAGGTCAGTTTGCTGTCGACGGTTAGTCCTAGTATTTTTAGTTCTCCAACCATTTCAACATCAATCCCGCCCATGCTCAGGCGTGGTGTGTCAAATTTCAACTTTCGCGTCAGTACCATTGCTTTGGTTTTTTGCGGAGCAAATTTCAGTTTATTTTTGACACCCCACGCCTGAACATATTCAAGGATTGGGTTAGCTCGTTTTTGTATGCTTAAGGCTGTGTCCCCGTCAAATACTAGGACCACGTCGTCAGCAAATGCCTGGATGTATTCTCCCTTTGCGTCGAGTCCTTTCAGTAAGGGATCAAGAATTACATTCCATAATATGGGGCCGCCTATGGAACCCTGTACGCAACCTTTGCCAGTAGTCTTTTTACATTCCTCCCCTGCGTAACGGACTGTTACCCTCCTGTCGGAGAGGTAACTGTCTATTATCTTTCTTATGTTTATCGGACATTTTTCCTCTGCCAATCGGACCCTGATTTTCGGCCACCAGGCGCTGTCGAAGGCTCCCTCTATATCTAGTGATACCAGTGTCACAATCTTTTTCTGTTCAATTTTATGTTTGATATATCGTACAAGTGTATAGAGGGAGTCTTCGGTGCTCTTCTGGGGTGTGAATCCGAATTGGCGAGTACTCATCCGTGGAATGAGGTGATTTTTCAGTCTTGCTACCAACATCTTCTCATAGACTTTGCCCAGCACCGGCAGAAGTCCTATGGGCCGGTAAGATTTTGGGACGTTGTACTTCACTCTTCCAGGTTTTCTCAACACAATCACTGTTGCTTTCTTCCAAATCTTTGGAAAGTAGTGGTATTCGAGGCATTTGTTGAGGATTCCTTGGAAGAGTTCAGGATCGTTTTTGACAGCATGGCGGCAGATGTCGGCCGTCAGTCCGTCTTCCCCTGGTGCTTTTTTGGGGTTGAACCCATCGACGGCTATGAGAAGCTCAGTCTGCGTGAACGGCGGATCACAAGTGTCATCTTGCTCTCCGTCGTTCACTCTCTCTGCTAGTTCTCTAGTTGCGCGATGATCGGAAGTGTCGTCTTCAGTCCGGTCTTCAGGATAAAACCTGTCGGCCAGAAGTTCCACCGAGCCTTTTGAGTCCAGTATGTTACCGCTATCTTCTAGTGGGACATCCTCTACTCTGTTCATTGTTCTGCCGATTATCCTATAAATGCTGTCCCAGACGCTCTCTTTGCTCTGTTTCAAACAAAACTCCATCCAACTTTTGACCTGTGCCTTTTGTGCTTCTAGCTCATATTCTTGCTTCTTTTTGAGGTATTCGTCGACGACCTTCTGTCTCCTGACTGGTGCTGCACACCGGATTCTATTTTTTCTAGTGGTGACCGCTCTTTTCATCTCGTCCAGTTCTTTGGACCACCACGGAAAAACCATTTCACTATTGCTATTTTTCTTGGGCATTGAATGGTTGCTAGCCATTATTATTAATTTTGTAAAAATTTCTATTGTATTTTCTATGTCAATTTTGTTATTTATTTGCCGGATTTTGTCTAAAGATAATGCATTTTCTACTTTTAATTGGTTGAATTTGGCATTAAATTCATCCCAATTTGCTTTTCTGGTATTAAAAATTCGCGTAGTTCTGTTAATTTTGAAGCCTTTTGCTTTTTGTAGTGAAATAGCGAAGGTAATTCCGTTGTGGTCCGAACTTGTGAGACCTTCATCCACCTTCCATTCGTCCACTAGGTCCAATATATCCAGCGTGCAGGCAGTCACATCGACGTGACTATGATACCTCTGGCCTCCTCTTATTGTGTCAAAAGTTGGAGTGTTTCCGACGTTGAGTATTTGCATACTCATCTCGTCCAAAGTTCCGGTCATATCATGTCCTCGTTGGTCATTTTTGGGGCTACCCCACCATGAACTTTTAGCGTTTGCGTCGCCTCCTATTAACAGCCTCCGAGATCCAAATTTCCGACTAATTGCTTCGAGCTGTTTCAGGTATTGGTCGATGGGTTGGTCTGGCTCGAAGTAATAGGACACCAGGGTGACTTTCCAAGCACTGGTCTGGATTCCCACCACCACGATGTTGTTGGTGGTGAGTTTCGGAAACTGTTCGACGTCCAGGCTGGGGTCGAAGACCATTATTGCCGCTTTGACAGTTCCTTTTCCTTGTTCAGTGCTTTGGAAGATACGTACACCCCGGTAGTTCCGCATAGAAGGTTAGGTTAGGTTTTTTTTTTTTTTTTTTTTTTTTTGAATTTATTTTTATGGATCCTCTAACATGATCAGAGATTTTTTATTTCTAATATTGGTTTAATTAATTCGGAATTTTTATATAATGTTTAAATTTTGATGGTTTAATTACTATGTTATTTTACTTTTTATTTCTTTTTATGACTTTTGTGCATATATCGACGCAATAGTCTAGGAACATATTTCTTTTGTCGTCGTCAGACATAATCACGCTTAAATTTGTTTCGGTAATTTTATGATTTAATTTCTGTTCTATGTTGAATCTATGTAGGCCAAATACGGGACACTCTAATAAAATATGCAATATTGTTTCCTCCACATTCGGTTCGCAGATGCACGATGGGCTCTCCTTACACCTGAAGCGATTCAGGTATTCGGAGAACCCACCGTGCCCCGTCAGCACTTGTGTTATGACGCCGGTCGGTTGGAGTTTTTTAACTATCTTGAAAGCTTTTACTGCGTCCGGGAGGAACTTTTTTGTAATCGAAGCAGTTTCACCTGAAGATACCGAAGGATGTTTCTGGCCGCTTGAGCATCATTCTTGTTGCCTCACATATGGCCAGAAGTTCTGCTTGGTAGACAGTGCAGTAGGGGGCGAGACCAAGCTTGAGGGTCTTTGTCTCGGCATCACCAGCCGGACTGACCCTTGTTCATCCAGAATCTGCCCGTCCTTTATTAGTGGAATATCGACCTGTCTTTTCGCGGTCCTACCTATTACTCGGTAAATGCCCTCCCACATGCTCTCCTTATTCTGTTTTCCGCAAAACGCCTTCCAACCATCGATTTGCGCTTCAACTACCGCTAACTCATATCGTTCTTTGTGTTGCAGGTACTCTCTGACGACTTTTTTCCTTCGAACCGGTGCTGCACAGCGGATCCTCCTCTTCCTCGAGGCAACCTCCTTCTTCAGCTTGACGAGTTCCTCTGACCACCATGAATACCTAAGTGTTTCATTTGATTTCCTTTTTGGTATGCTGCTATTGCAAGCTTCTGTTATATATTTGATATAATTTTCCGTGATATTGTCTAATTGAGCTCTACTATTTATATTTTCTATTTCCTGTGTATTAATTTTGTTTTCCGTAAGTAATTGTGCCAGTTTCTCACGAAACTGGTTCCAATTAGCCTTTTTTGTGTTAAAAATCCTAGTTGTTAATTTGATATTTGTGCCTTTTGATTTATTTAGTCTTATATTGAAAATTATTGTATTATGGTCAGAACTCGTCATGCTTTCGTCTACCTTCCAGTTTTCCACTAGGTTCAGAATATCCACTGTGCAAGCCGTCACATCTACGAAGCTGTTATAGGTTTTGTCACCCCTTACTGTAGCAAATGTTGGAATGTCGCCGTCATTGAGTACCTGCATGTTCATTTCTTCTAGCGCTCCAGCTAGGTCTTCTCCTTTTCGATCGACAGTTGGGCTGCCCCACCATGGACTTTTGGCATTGGCATCACCTGCAAGGATGATCCTTCTTGTTCCCACTTTTCGCTCTACCTCCTTCAGCTGCTCAATATATGGATCCAGGTCTCGCACGTCGGGCTCAAAGTAGAATGATACTACTGCGATCTCCCAGGCACTAGTTTTTAACCTTACCACGGCGATGTTTGGCGTTGTTATCTCAGGATATTGGACGACATCTATTTCGTTGTCAAAAACCGCAATAGCTGCCTTGACAACTCCGTCTCCTGTTCTAGTGCACTGGTAGATCCGAACCCCTCTATAGTCTTTCATCCTACCTATTGCCCCTACGTACGGTTCCTGGATCAGAGCAGCAGCCGCTTTTTTCTTGTTAGCTTCAAGTATAAGTTCCTGGGTAGCAAGCGCCTTTCGTTGCAGGTTTGCCTGGACCATGAGGTACGGTCTTGCTAGGAGAGTTGAAGTGCCTGGGTTAGGTTAGGTTAG